>OY856414.1:100456200-100923700 GCA_963693085.1 Alisma plantago-aquatica | reverse complement strand
TGTTATTTTCCTTTATATATGGACCTCTCTGTAATTGTCTCAGTTATATATATATGAGGGTGCACACGTTGTGCAACCCTGAGCTTTCTACAATACCTGACTCTGTCACATGGTATCAGAGCAGGCTCTAACCTAGCCTCCCTCCCTCCCTTCTCTCCCCTTCGGCGCCCCCCCCCCCGGCGCCCGCCAGGCCGCAGCCGGCCGGCCGCCGCCGACAGCAAGCAGCCGGTCGGCAGCTGCATGCCGCCGCCGCTGGCCTAGCCAGGGTCGCCGCAGCTCCGGCCGGTCGCCTCCACCGGGCCGTAGGTCTCTCCGTCGGGTCTGTGGTTCCGTCTTTCCTCCTGGCGTGGTGCACCGCTAGTGCTTGAGCAACCGTAGTTGTTGTTCGCACAGCAGGTGTGCTGCTGGGTGGTCGTATCTACGGGACCACTGACCCACTAGTAGATCTGGCCTAGATCTGTAGTCAGGGGGAGATCGGCGCGTTGTTCGTCTAAGGGGTTACCGTCGGTTTGTGCTTCTTTGTGCATGCCTGCCCGTGTAGGCCTCGGCCTCCGGGTTCTCTGCTACGCCTTGGCGTAGTGCGTATGTGAGAGGTCCACCGTGACGTACTTTCTGCCTACTTCTGCCTGCCTGACGGCGTAGTCCGTCCTCTACCAGTGCCTACATGTGCCTGTGCCTGCCTTTCTATTTTTTTTCCTCATGGCGTCTTCCGGGGATGACATGTGGAGAGATTCGCGCCGTCAAGTCACTACTGTCAAGCTTGACGGGCGCAACTACCAGCTGTGGGTCTGTTCCTTTGTGATCTTTGCCAAATCACAAGGGAAGTACTCTCACTTGATCAGGACGGGTCCGCCTCAGCCTACAGCGGAGGCGGATGACAAAGATATCAAGGCCTTTGATGACTGGGTTCGTGATGACTCGACTGTCATGACGTGGATTCTCAACAGCTCTGTTGAGAAGATTAGCGTCACTCTTCTTCAGCTGCCTACGGCGAAGCAGATGTGGGATCAGTTCGCCAGTACCTACTCGCACAGTGAAAATCCAAAGAAGGTCTTTGATATCACAAAGCAATTGGGGCGTCTGCAGTTTACTGGTTCTGACATTTCAGATTACTTCTCCACCTTCACTGGTCTGTGGGGTGAATTGGAGATGTATCACCCGCTGTCCACTGATTTAGCTACTATGCAGAAACAGCGGGCGGAGCTTCAGCTGATTCAGTTTCTCAGTGGTTTACTTGAGTCCTATAATGGAGTGGTCGATCAGATTTTGGCGAGTGATCCACTCCCTACATTGCAGACTGCCTACAAGCGTCTCCAGCGCCTTCCGTCATCGACACCGTCTCCGCCTCCTGAGACGGGGGACTCTACTGCTTTGGCCGCTTGGGGCGGGCGTGGTCGTGGTCGTGGTCGTGGCCGTGGCCGCTCCAGTGATGGTCGTCCTCCCCTGGGTGCAGGCCGGGGGCATGGACCTGGTGCTGGACGAGGAGCTCCTCCTGCTGCCCCACCCTCTGCTGCTGCGCATCCTCAGCAAGGACAGCGCTTGTGTACCTTCTGTGGCCGGTCCAACCATATTGAGGGAAAATGCTGGGAAAAGTATGGTAAGCCGGCATGGGCCAATGCTACGGCTGATTCTTCTGCGTCTGAGGGTGCTACTCAGACACCTGCACCAGAGCCTGCGGGGGCTACTGCGGACTACATCCGTGCTGAGGTGGAGCGTCTTCTCCTTGAGCGTGGTGGTTCCTCTTCTGCTGCATCTACGAGTGGAGCACATGCTGCCTTTTCTAGTTATGACACTGCTTTCCTGAGCTCCTCCTCACCTTCTCCCTCTGGTAATACCAAATGGGTGATAGACTCTGGTGCCTCTGCACATATTTCTGGAAATAAATCTTTATTTACGCATATATCTGCTCCTGCCCGACAGTCCTCTGTTATGCTTGCTGATGGCTCTAAGTCGTCAGTCATTGGAGTTGGTGATATTATGTCTCATTTTCGCCTAAAATCTGCCTTATATGTGCCCAGATTTCCTCTTAACCTGTTATCTGTCAGCAAGATTTTACGAAGTTTGAATTGTAGCCTGACATTTGTTCCTAGTTCATGCACTTTTCAGGACCTTCGCACGAGGATGAAGATTGGTGGGGGGTATGAAGGTGTTGATGGGCTCTTTTACTTGGACCAGCTACCTAGATCAGAGAAAGCTGTTGTGGTATCTGCATTATCTGCTTCTGTTTCTGCTCTCCAGTGGCACTACAGGCTGGGCCATCCCTCTTCAGAGAAGCTGCGTAGTTTAGTTCCTGATATTGGCAGCTGTCATTTTCAGTGTGATTCGTGTCAACTAGGGAAACAGACTCGTACTGTGTATCCTAGACGTAGTTTTGTGACCAGTAAAAACATTTTTGATTTAGTTCACTCTGATGTATGGGGTCCATGCAATGTCCCAAGTTTGTCTGGTTACAAGTACTTTATTCTGTTTATTGATGATTTTTCGAGGACTACTTGGTTGTTTCTGTTAAAAAGTAGGTCTGAAGTGCTGTCTACTATTAAATACTTTTTTGCTGAAATAAAGACTCAGTTTGGCTTGCCTATTAAAACCTTTCGCACTGATAATGCTTTAGAATTTGTTAAGCAAGATGTAGCTATTTTTTGTAAATCTGTGGGTACTCTTCATCAAACTTCGTGTGCTTATACCCTACAACAAAATGGTGTGGCTGAGCGAAAGAATAGGCACTTATTATAAGTTACCAGAACAATAATGATGCATTCTCATGTGCCCCGTTCTTATTGGCCTGAAGCTATCTTGACTGCATGTTTTCTGATTAATAGGATGCCATCGTCTGTTATTGGGAATAAAATTCCCTTCCAAGTTTTGCACCCCGACATCTCCATGTTTCCTATGCCTCCTAGAATTTTTGGGTGTACCTGTTTTGTTCGGTTGCTTGGACCTACTTCTGATAAGCTATCTCCTCGAGCTGCTAAATGCATTTTTTTGGGCTATTCTCGGACTCAAAAGGGTTACAGATGTTATAATCCCAGCACTCGTAAGTGGTTTACTAGTAATGATGTTGTCTTTTTTTAGGACACACCGTATTATTCTTCAGCAGGAGATAGTTTGCAGACTGATATTTTGGCTCCTCCTTTACCTGTTATTGCTGACTGTATGCCTGATCGCACTGACACTGAAACTACTGCAAAGCAAGACCCTCCTCTTATTGTTTATCAGCGCAGGAATAAAGCACCTTCCACAAATGTACCCCCCCAAGACAACCAATCTTCTCCTCCAGAAGGTTCTACTGCACCTGAGGTTAACTCTGATCTTGACATACCTATTGCTCTCCGCAAGGGTACTCGTTCTTGTACTTCCCATAGCATTGCTCAGTGTGTGTCGACTGCTCATCTAAATACTCATTCCAGAAATTTTGTATCTGCCTTATCTGTTGTGGCTGTTCCAAAGAATGTTCAGGAAGCTTTGCAAAGTACTGCTTGGACATCTGCTATGAATGATGAGATGGTTGCTCTTACTGACAGAGACACTTGGGAACTGGTGGATCCACCTCCTCAGTGTAAGCCTGTAGGCTGCAGGTGGGTTTATGCAGTCAAATATCAACCTGATGGTACGGTTGAGAGGTTGAAGGCCAGGCTTGTTGCGAAGGGATACACTCAGACTTATGGCATTGATTATTTTGAGACTTTTTCTCCTGTTGCTCGTCTTAACTCTGTCAGGATTCTTTTATCTGTTGCTGTGAATCTAAACTGGCCTCTTATGCAGCTTGATGTGAAAAATGCCTTTCTATATGGTGATTTACAGGAGGTGTATATGGAGCAACCTCCTGGGTTTGTTGCTCAGGGGGAGTCTCACAAAGTATGCAGGCTCAAAAAGTCTATCTATGGGCTCAAGCAGAGTCCTCGTGCCTGGTTTGATAAGCTGAGCAGGATTATGATTGATTTTGGCTTTCTGAGGTCACAAGTTGACCATTCTGTATTCACAAAACAGACTTCTGCTGGTATTACTGTTCTGATTGTATATGTTGATGATATTATTATTTCTGGCAGCGACACTCTTGGTATTCAGGCTACTAAAGATCATTTGGGCAAGCATTTTGCTACCAAAGATCTAGGTAGACTCCGGTACTTTCTTGGCATAGAAGTCTCTAGAAATTCTAATGCCTTGGTTCTTTCGCAGAGAAAGTATGTTCTTGATATTCTACAGGAGACTGGTATGCTTGGTGCGAGACCTTCAGATACTCCTCTTGATCCCAATGTCAATTGGGATGATGATTCTTCTGTTATGTTTTCTGATCATAAAAAATTCAGGAGGCTAATTGGTAAATTGATCTATTTGACTGTTACTCGTCCTGATATTGCTACTGCAGTGGGTCTTCTTAGCAGATACCTCGACAAACCTAGACAATGCCACTGGGATGCTGCATGCCAAGTCTTGAGATACTTAAAAAGATCTCCTGGCAAGGGACTTCATTATAAAAAGAATGGGCACTGTGTTCTTGAAGGATATTCTGATTCTGATTACGCAGGCAGCAAAGTTGATAGAAAATCTACTTCTGGCTATTGTACCTTTGTAGGGGGCAATCTTGTCACTTGGAGGAGCAAGAAACAGAATGTGGTGGCCAGGTCTAGTGTTGAGGCTGAGTACAGGGCCATGGCCCATACTGCTTGTGACTTGCTATGGGTGCGTTCTCTTCTGCAAGAATTTGGGATTGAGTCTTCATCGGCCATTCCTATGCATTGTGATAACAGAGCTGCCATCTTCATTGCAAATAATCTTGTCTATCATGAGCGCACCAAACATATCGAGGTTGATTGCCACTTTATCAGAGAGTCTATTCTTGCTGGCAAGATCTGCACTCCTTTCATGCGATCTGAAGACCAAGTTGCTGATATCTTCACCAAGCTCTTGGCTAAGAAACAATTCTGCATGCTGCTGGACAAGTTGGGCATGATTGACATCTATGCTCCAACTTGAGGGGGAGTGTTACATTAGATATTTCCTGTTTTACTTAAGCATGTTATTTGTTTTGTTATTTTCCTTTATATATGGACCTCTCTGTAATTGTCTCAGTTATATATATATGAGGGTGCACACGTTGTGCAACCCTGAGCTTTCTGCAATACCTGACTCTGTCATATATATATATATATATATATATATATATATATATATATATATATATATATATATATATATATATATATATATTCATTGTAATTGACGGCATACTTCCTACGATCCCACTGGTAGGATAATGTTACAACAAAAATGACCATAAGTGTTGAAGAAGCCTTGTCAATAAGAAATGTAGGCATGACGCTATTAGGATCATTTTCCTAGCACCATTTTAATCCCACAAGACTAAAGCAACTGCAGAATCAGTGTCGAAGCTTCCACAAAAGATGTGGTCATTTTCCATCCCAACAAATCGTGGTTGGTTTAGAGTAGTACTAATACAGGTGCCCTCCTATTTCACGGGTAAGTGCATGTAAGAGGACAAATGCATGCAGACAAAAGCTAATGATAGTTTGGGTTAACCAACATTCTGAACAACCTTATTGTTAGTTGTTTGGGCCTATGGCTTGTGCATTACAAGTTAAGAGTTTTGGAGGCAAGCAGCATGCAAGGCTTACCTATGTCAAGAAACCACCAACCCTCAACCTCATATTACTCAAAAGAGCTAATTTTTTTAGAAATATTAACTCTGTCCCCACCCGAGCTGCCTTTTATTTTGTGTTAGGAGATGGAGCAAAAGCAAGTATCCTACCCTACAAATCTATCCCTAAATCTCATCAGGTAGAGGAGGGATCCAAATGCCATCCTAAAACATCCAACCTCCTTGCAAAGAAGTGAGTCAAATAAGGTCAGGTAGTTATCAACCAGTCTCACTGCATCGCTGATCCTCCTAGAAGGAGAAATGAAAAGAGAATTAAATTGAAGTATACATACCCAGCTTAGGGATAGGTAAACTGAAGTATACAAACCCAACTTGAGGGCACGTGCCTACTTGTGATAACCTATCATGTCCCATAAGAGAAGTATTTTTAGTGATGTCCCTTTAAAAAAAAAACATTGGAAGATAAAATAGATCAAACCTATACCCACCCAACTTTGGCAAAATAGATCTAAGCTCATCTAAGGGAACCAATACTATGCTTAAATTTTTAGGGAGTTGGGGATCGATAAACTAAAGTGTACATATTGAACTTGAGGGTACGTGCCTACTTGCAAAGTTGCAATGACTTACCATATCACCAGAGAAGTACTTTTCTAAATGCTCTCCTTCAAAGAAAAATATAAATCATTGGATGATAAAATAGATCAAACTTACACCACCCAACTTTTGCAAAATAGATCTAAGATCCTCTAAGGGAACCAATACTATGTGTGAAATGTGGTGCCGCAATGCAAGGCCTTCTCCCTTTTTATTAATAAGAAAAACTGGATAATTTACATAGAGGTCCAGTAGGATATAGAAATTACAAAATAGAATAAATATGAAATATATTAACACTCCCCCTCAAGCTGGAGTGTACACATCGTGTAGACCCAGCTTGTTGCAAAAACTATGGAAAGCTGTTGGACTCAATGGCTTCATAAGAACATCTGCAAGTTGATCTTCAGACTTGACATGTGGAGTCACAACAGTTCCATTCTTGATCTGGTCTCTGATAAAGTGGCAGTCAACTTCAATGTGCTTAGTACGTTCATGGAAGACTGGATTCTTGGCAATGTAGATGGTCGCTTGATTGTCACATCTGAGTTCTATAGGAGACAAAATAGGAATCTTTAATTCAGAAAGTACAGATTGAACCCACTGCAACTCACAACATGCATGTGCCGTTGCTTTATACTCAGCTTCCGTGCTAGATCTTGCCACAACATTTTGCTTTTTGCTTTTCCAGGTAATAAGATGATTTCCCATAAATGTGCAATATCTAGACGTAGACCTCATGTCATTCAGATTACCAACCCAATATGCATCTGCATAACCAGTAAGAGACAGTGTGGATACAGGAGTCTTCGGCCTATACTAGGTGATTCCCTTACCAGGTGCACCTGTCAGATATCTCAGAATACGACAGACAGATGTCCAATGAGACTGTTTTGGAGAGCTCATATGCTGACTCACCACTCCTACAGCAAAAGAAATGTCAGGACGTGTGACTGTCAGATATATCAATTTACCCACAATTTTCCTGTAAAATCCTGGATCTGGATAATCAGTATCATCAGTCATCTCCTTCACATGATAGTCCATAGGAGTAGACACAGGCTTTGACTCACTCATACCAGTTTCCTGTAGTAAATCTAGCACATATTTTCTCTGAGACAAATTGGTACCTGCATGAGATCTAAGTACTTCAATGCCCAGAAAATATCTCAGTTTTCCCAAATCCTTTGTGTGAAAGTGGCCCTGCAAGCCCGCTTTCACACGAGATATGCATGTGGAATCACTACCAGTGATAACAATATCATCAACATACACAGCAATAATAATAGATTCACCATAAGAAGTAGAATAAAATAAAGAGTGATCAATAACAAAACGAGAAAAACCCATCTTTAGCACAACATCACTGAACTTGTCAAACCAAGCTCTAGGAGATTGTTTCAATCCATAGATGGCTTTCTTCAGTCTACACACCTTCTGACACTCCCCTTGAGCAACAAAACTAGGTGGTTGTTCCATGTACACCTCTTGTAGATCACCATGAAGAAAGGCATTCTTGACATCGAGCTGAAATAGAGGTCAGTCAACTGTAGTAGCCAGAGAAATAAGAATACGCACAGAACTCAGACGAGCCACCGGTGAAAAGGTCTCAAGGAAATCAACCCCATATGTCTGAGTGTACCCCTTTGCCACCAGTCTAGCTTTCAATCTCTCCACAGAACCATCTGGATTATGTTTTACTGTAAATACTCATATGCATCCCACAACATTTTCATCTGGAGATAAGTCAACAAGTTCCCAAGGGTTGTTCTGTAACAGAGCAGACATTTCAACATGCATAGCCTGTTTCCAGCCAATATCCTTCATAGCATCAAGATGATTTCTTGAATGACCACAGAATCAATCCCAAGAGCAAATGAGCGAGCCTGTTGAGATAAAACAACACACATTTGTAATAGGATGTCGAATAGTACAGGAACGTGTACCTTTGTGAATAGCAATGGGAACATCAAGGTCAGACGGTTCTTCAGAAATCCCTTGAGTAGAGGAAGATGGGGAGGGCTCAGAGACTGGAGTCACTACCTCCTCTGCATCTTGTTTGCCTCGTCTGCTATAAACAAGGGAATATTGCTGAATTGGTGGACCATCTGCTGGCTGCTCTTCCTGAATTATAGTATAGTCAGGAATGATAGGTGGCACTCTCTCACTCTGATGTGGTGGTGGCACTCTCTTACTAGCATCTGATGGTGGCACTCTCTCACATAATTGTTCCCCCTTACTGGGAACACTAGAAAAATATGGAGTGGATTCATGAAAAGTCACATCTCTAGACACAAACATGCGACGAAGACTTGGACAATAACACTTGTACCCTTTGCTAGTGTTGGAGTACCCAAGAAAGATAGTCCTAATTGACCTAGGAGATAACTTATCAGCCTTAGGATCAAAATTGTGGACAAAGTACAACCAAACACTCTAAGAGGGACAAGGAAAAGTTGATCTTTGGGACGTAGGACAGAGAAAGGAGTACGTCCTTGAAGCACAGAAGAAAGTTGCCTGTTGATAAGAAAACAAGCAGTAAGAATGGCATCAGACCAAAAATGCTTAGGAACATTAGATTGAAACATGATTGTCCTGGTAATATCAAGGAGATGACGATTATTCCTCTCTGCTACCCCATTCTGCTGAGGGGTGTGAGGACAGGATGTACTATGTATCATCCCAACTGAACTACAAAAATCAGCCATAGCATTTTGAACATACTCCAAGGCATTATCGGATTGAAGAACTTTAATATTGCAATCAAATTGAACTTTTATTTCTTGATGAAAATGTTTGACAATAGATAGCACAGACTCTCGACTTTTCAACAAATAAATCCAAGTCATACGCGAGAAGTCGTCCACAAAAGAGATAAAATAACAAAAACCATTATAACTATGGTCTTTTACAGGACCCCAAACATCACTATGGACCAACTCAAAAGGACATGATGCTCGTTTATTAACACAACCGGGATAAGACATTCTATGATGTTTCCCCAGTTGACAGGACTGACACTCTAGAGACGATACTTGAGACAATTCTGGTTCTAACTTTCTCAGGCTCTCTAATGAAGGATGTCCATATCTGTAGTGCCACAGTAAGGGAGAGCCACTCAACAGGACAGCTGGAGCAGGAGCAAACACTTGGCAAGGCAGACTGTCACCGTGGAAGAGGTAGAGATCACCTTTCCTAGGACCCCACCAATCGTCCTCATACTCTTGAGATCTTGTAATACAAAACAAGAAGGTCTAAAGTTACCGTATATTTCACAGTATCAATCAACTTAGCAACAGACAGAAGATTAAAAGGAAAAGCAGGCACATAATGTACGGATTTAAGATCAATTCCAAGAGTCAGAGAAACAGATCCATTGGCTAACACTCTCCTAACTGAACCATCTGCTATTGTTACAGATTTGTGAGGAATATGTGAGTCAATGGAATGAAGAAGTCTCCTCATACCAGTCATATGTTGTGACGCTCCAGAGTCGACGACCCATGATGAAGTAGAACCAGAAGCCAATAAAGAGGTAGCCTGATTACCAGTGGTGGACGCCAAGTTGGCTAAAGATGATGATCCCAAGCTCAGATGTTGAGTAGCCAGAATAAATCTATCATATTCCTCCTTGGTGAGTGTAATGCCAGAAGGACCAGAACTTGAAGTAGGAGGCTCAGTAGACTCAGTAGTGGTAGCATAGTTTGTTGCTCTCACAGGTGGTGCAATAGGTCGACCGCGCTTCTTCCAGCATTTCTCAACTGTGTGTCCAGGTTTGCCACCGAAAGTGCACTTAGGGTGAGTTCCACGTCCTCGGCCCATACCTGCCCATCATCCTCTCACTACAGCAGCTACAGAAGCATGAGAATCTCCCTGAGATGAGACTACGGTAGGATCAACACGTTCAAAATTTGCCTGTAAAATCCTTGAATAGGCCTCTTCTAAGCTGGGAAGTTTATCAGAAGCTAAGATAACGTTGCGGGCTGAACTGCACGAAGAACTCAGACCAGACAAGAATTTTACTGTAATCAAGTCATCTCTGTCTTTGACTTGCTCCTAGACAGTTACTGGATGGTAGAAACTCAGCTCTTGTACAATACCTTGAATCACTCCAAAGTATTCTTCTAAAGGTCTGTCTCCCTGTCGTTCTGTAAACAGACGATCATATATCATGAACTGACGAAACGCATTCTTCTCTTGAGAATAATGTTTCTTCACTGCATCCTATCTGGGCGGTAGTGTAGAACATGAACCTCGAAACAATCCTAGGTTCCATGCTCCCCCACAACCAGGTCTTCACAAGACTCTTACGGCGCTTCCATTCAACATAGCATTTGTCAGTAAGTGCAGGAGGATCAGAATCAACGTGTCTCGCCTTGTCGCGTGACTCTAATACAGTATAGACAGCATTCATCCATAAGAGATAATTCTTCCCGTTCAACTTGATGGAGGGGATAGGAGACATCTCACTGTAGATGGTAGATGCCTTGGTGTCCTCCATGATTTGATGAGAAGAAGAGTGATAGATTGATACACGTCACAAGAAGATATGGTGACGGGGAGATACACGTCACGTCACAAGATCAGATGTGTATCTGACGCATCCACAGCCCCCAACTGAAATTCCCTAATCACACATGGAGGAGATGTGATTAGGAAATTCTTACGTACCGACGGACCCTCCGGTTTGGGATTTAGAAATCCGTTGGATCAACTGAAGGACCTGACAATCCAGAGATAAAAGAGAAGGGGGGGACGGCGGCTACAGCGCCTAGCCCGGGAGACGGTTGCTCTGCCAGCTTTGGGTCGGCGGCGGTTGACCTCCCCTTTGGGGCGGCGACGTGGCGGCCGGCCGACCGGCGGCTGTTGGAGTCGGCGCCCGCCCTCCACGGCTGCTGCTGGTCGGCGGCTGTCGGCCGGCGCCGGCAGCTACTGCTGCCTTCGGCACTGCCGGCGGTGGCGGCTGGCGGCATTGGGTTGCTGACGGTTGGGTAGGGTTAGGTTAGGAACCTTGCTCTAGTACCATGTGAAATGTGGTGTCGTAATGCAACGTGCAATGCAGCGTTGAGAGAGGCCATAGGCCTTCTCCCTTTTTATTAATAAGAGAAATTGGATAATTTGCATAGAGGTCCAGCAGGATATAGAAATTACAAAATAGAATAAATATGAAATGCATTAACACTATGTTCAAATTTTTAGGGAGGCAAACAATTTTCTGAACCATAGTAGGGAGGCAATAGAGAGGGCAGCATAATGGTGATGTACATTAGTTGAGCAAGATCTCTGGTAAAGCTATTGGCGTGGATTTATGCCAAGGTGTCAACAAAGGGAGTATTTAAGCTCCCCAAGATATAAGGAATGTGGAAGGAAGGTATTAGATTTTTCTTATAGAGCACCTAGTTCGAAGGGGGATTTGAATTCATTCTTTTTCTGTATATCATTTTATTATTTATATAATTTATTGATTCATTCTTTTTTTTCCTACTTACCTTTCTCTATACATGAGGGTTGTGTACATATGTTTTTACATACAATGAGGATAAATGCCAATTTACATGAGAACGAAAGATTTTAGTCAATCAAGAACTGCATAGAGAGATCGCCTTGTGGGGCGGAACTACAGAGCGAAGGAGAGATTGATTTGGAATTTTCTCTGCTACGAGAGATGGCGGCCGAAGGGGGTGAGAAGAAGTCTTTGATGTTGCGCGATGGAGGGCGGCAATGCGCAGAAGTCCAAGATGGCCAGGGAGAGGAACCTGGAGAAGCTGAAAAGAAGGCCATGTCAATCAGTGCAAGGTCTGCATGCAAACTTTCATCTGTACCACATCTGAGTCAAAGTGCAAGGAGCATGATGAAGCCAAGCACCCCATGTCAAGCTCGGTCCAGTGTTTCCCTCACCTCCAGAAGTGATGGGACACCTTGTTTGAGAGTTATGAAATTGGATGCTCTTATATAGATAAACATAATTATACTCCAATGTGACTTTACTGAGAGATATGAACTATGGACTTGTCCAGGCTTCTCAGCCTTGTTGTTTTTATGGTTTCTCTAGTAATGATAAGTTTCTATGATCGTGTTCTCTGTGGAAAAAAACAAAAGAATTGCATAGAGAGGTGGAGGTGTGGAGCCATGTTGGATGAAGTAGATGTTTTAAATGTGATGAGTTTCATTACTTGGGATCCATTTCATATGGAAAGAGAAGTACAGGAGGATGTCTCTCATAGGGTCATCATTGAAGGGTGGATGAAATGGAGTGCAGCAGGAATATATTGTGATCATAATGCTCTAATCAAACTGAAAGGTAAGCTTCAAATAACAGCAATACGCCTAAGCTATGCTGTATTTTAGAGAATATTGGGTAGTGAAGAAAAAGGTGTTTATAAGATGAATGGGGCAATAAGAATGCCAAGGTGGATGTGTAGTTAGATAAGAAAAGAAATGTATTACAATTTAATTGATTTAAAAAATAAGTGAGAATAGCATGTATTGAGGGCATTTACGTGAGGGTCACCTTGGATGGTTTGGACATGTGCAGGGATTACTAGAAAATGCAGCAATTCAAAGTAATGCAGGAGCCAAACTAAGTTAAAAGAGGGAGAAGTAAACCTAAACATAACTTGAGGTGGGTAGGACACATATGGATCGGTTATATCTCAATGAAAATATGATCCAAAACTGAACAAAATGGTAAATAATAATCCACCTGGCTGACCTCACAATGGTAGAAATGGAGGCTTAGAGGTTGAGGATTATGATGACGTGATAATTATGTGACGAGGATGACAATGACTATGATGATGACAACGGCAACGACAACAAGGAGGACAAAGATGATGATGATGACGATGATCATGGTAATGGTGATGATGGACATATCAACGTTGACATCAAGGACAAGGGCAATATCGATGTTGAGGATGGTGACAACGACAAGGACGAGCACAATTACGGTAACAAAGAGAGAGGAGATTATAATATATTACTATATAAAAAGGGTGGTCAATATCAAGTTCAAATTGAGGCAGTCATCGCTATATATATATATATATATATATATATATATATATATATATATATATATATATATATATGTATATGTATATGTATATGTATGTGTGTGTGTGCGTCTAAATATATATATATATAGCCGTAATATATATATACATATACATATACATATACATATACATATACATATATATATATATTTATATATATATATATATATATATATACATATATATGTATATATTACATATATATACATATATATATATATATATTACGGCTATATACATATATATATATATTACGGCTATATATATATATATACACACACACATATATAGATATATATACACATATATATATATATATGTGTGTGTGTGTGTGTGTATATGTATGTATATGTATATATATACGTATATGTATATATAACACATATAGAGAGAGAGAGAGTCAAGCTAGAATACACTCGAGTGTAATCGGAGCAGAATACACTCAAGTAGTTTTTCATGATGCAATGTGTTTTTCAAATATCTAATTCGTTGATCTTCTTAAACATCTTGTGAATAGCTCATACGCAAATTTTTTTGAGCACATTTGGACATTTATAGGTCATGTTATAAAGACCGCAAAAATTATGCATTTCAAATTCACTCGAGTGCATTCAAGCCTGACTCTCTCTCTCTCTCTCTCTCTCTCTCTCTCTCTATATATATATATATATATATATATATATATGTAGGGGATTTATTTAATACCCGCGCGGGTAGCTACCCGCGCACCCTTCCCATCATTTTTTTTTGCAATTTTAGAGGAGCATTTTATCTAGCTCCCCAAAAAATTTCATCTAAAAATAATATCATTTCTCACCCCCCAAAATCAAAAAACCCGTCCATATATTAACTTACTGTATATTTTCTGCGCAGTTACTTTTTTTATCTCAGAGTTACTCTTGTGTACCATATAGTTACTCTGTTGATCTTTAGAGTTACTTTTGTATACCATATAATTACTCTTTTGGATGTGCGGGTAGCGAAAAATCAGGCTACCCACGCGGGTATTAAAGATAAGCCCATATATATATATATATATATATATATATATATATATATATATATATATATATATATACATATATATATAGACTCTCTCCCTCTCTCTCTCTCTATATATATAGACAGAGAGAGAGAGCCAGGCTAGAATACACTCAAGTGTATGGATCGTACGTTACACTCAAGTGGTGTTTGCATATCAAGACTATTTTTTTGCAAAATGTAAACCGTTGATCTTCATTGTCATACTATAATTAGACAATATACAAATTTTGAGGTCATTTGTATGAGTGTAAGTCACTCTTCCAAGGGCAACAAAATCGACGCACAAAACTAATTTGAAATGTATAATTTTTGTGGTCTTCATAACATGAGCTATACATATCCAAATGGGCTCAAATTTTATATATGAGTTGTTCACGAGATGTTTAAGAAGAACAACGGATTAGATTTTCAAAAAAATATTGCATCATGAAAAACTACTTGAGTGTATTCCGCTTTGGATACACTCGAGTGTATTCTAGCCTGACTCTCTCTCTCTCTCTCTCTCTCTCTCTCTCTCTAGTGTACACTTGAGTGTACCGGAGGCACCGTACGCCTCAATCATTTTTGAAGATGCAGTAAATTTTTAAAAAATCTAAACCGTTGATCTTCTTAATTATCATAAGAACATACTATATAATAAATTTTAGCTCATTTGGACACTTATAGGTCATGCATCTAAAGGAGGCAAAAATCATGTATTTCAAATTAGTTTTGTGCGTTGATTTTGTTGTCCTTGGATGAGTGACTTACACTCATCCAAATGAGTTCAAATTTTGTATGTGACCTATTATTATAGTAACCATGAAGATCAATGGATTAGATTTTGGAAAAACATGGTCTAGATAGGCAAACCCCATTGGGGTGTACGGCGTGATTTGTACACTCGAGTGTAGATATATATATATATATATATATATATATATATCGACGTTGAGGACGGCAAAAACGACAAGGGCGAGCACAATGATGGTGACGAGAGGAGATTATAATATATTAGTATATAAATAGGGTGGTTGATATTAGTTGATATATATATAGATAGATATATATAGATATATATATATATATTTATATATATTGTGGAATACGAGATATAGTGGGGAAATCCCCTCGAGTAGATTTTGCTCCTTAATAGAAGGTAACCACCCTTACCTATAAATAGGATAAGGGGGAAGCATACAGACACCAGATAAACCCTAATGGGTCAATACACAATTGGGCCCATATTACAAATAGACTAAAACAACTTAAGTAAATAGACTAAACAAGTTAAGTAAATGAACACTCTTAACACTCCCCCTCAAGTTGGAGCTAGGGAGAATCCCAAGTCAGCTTACAAACAGACAGACAAACAGACTAAACAGAATAAAAAATAACCAAGCCCATACAACAATTTCTCCCCCTCAATATTACAATAAGTCACTCAAGCACTCAAATAGTCAAAGACTCCCCCCAAGTAAATACCCCAAAGCAGCAGATATCCAGGTAGGCATAGAGGCTTCTTGATCGTCATAATGGCGATTGGAGCAAAAGAAAGAATAGCGGATAGGCACCAAGATCTTCATCACAATCGTCATCCTAGTAGCCAGGAGCGTTGTATCACAAGTCCTAGAAAGTGTTCGGTCACAAGGAGCAACAATAGTCAACGTGCAAACAAAGTACGAATGAACCAGAGAGTGTTGGATCGCAATAGCCAGAAAGTCAACAAGCACACAAAGCATGGACAAGTAGATGGTCAACGTGCACAAAGCACAACAAGCCAGAGAGTGTTGGTACACAGAAGCAAAATTCGATAACATAAGCGGATAGAAGACTACTCTGCAAAGTAGAAAACAAATAAATAACTCCAATATGCAATGTAGACGAAGCTCCATGTAAAGTCAGCAACAAAAGTCTTCGTCATCTTCCCTTTGCATAAAGTATCCATCACAAAAGCAGACGTCTAAGTCCAGAGAGTGTTGGTTCACGAAGTCCAGAGAGTGTTGGGTCACAGTAGAAAGTCAACGTGCAAACAGAGCACAGACAGCAAATAGTACAAAAGCATAAAGCAGCAAGTAAAATGTGTTGATCATAGCACAAGTACCAAGAATGACGTCCCAGTATGTAACTTCATAGCAGCAGTCGAGGTAGATGATGAATAAGCAATAATAGCAGCAGAAAGCTCCACATAGCAGCAAAACTATCATGAACAGTCTACATAACAATAGAAGGATCCACATAGAAGAAAAGGAACACCACATAGTAGCAAAAGGATCCATATAGCATACGTAGCATGAAGATCCATAGAACAACAATAAAAGTTTCATGAAGATCCATATAGTAGCATAACTAAATTCTTCTTCTTCTTCATCTCTCCTCCATCTCATCTCTTCCCTCTACTCTTCATCCTCTATACTCCCCTCACGCCAACCATGAAAAGAATGAAGAGTGGTTGGACTGCAGAGTCAAAAACAATGGTAGAGGTAGGGTTGTGTAGGCAATTATGTGGAGGAGGTAACCGATAATGCGAGTCAAAGTGCAACATGACCCGATTACAAAGATCCGAATAGAAAATTGAATTGATCTTTTTACGACTTGAAAAGAGATTTGTCCGACCCCTTGGCCGACAAATTTAAGGGTGCAAGAATTTTAGATTAGGTTAAAAGATAATGTGGGGGTAGGACAAGTATTGAGGAGGTAGGAAAAAAGGTATGTACGGTTGGAAGACCAGGGTGTAAAAAAATTATAAAATTGCTAAAAGGGGAAGAGAATTGTTGTTGGTAAGAAAAGGATAGAAACACGCCATATATAGAACCTTTCGCCGTGCGTAAATGTTGTAGCACGCCAAGGTGTAGCAACAGGAAGTAGCAGACACGCTGTGTCGGTGAAGAGACATGTCGTGTTGCAAATGGGTAGATGGATCAGCAATAGTTAGCGCTTGCAAGAAGCAAACGACACGACGTGTCGATGAAGAGACACGTCGTGTCAGTTGACACAGTAAGCAGCAGAAGCAGGCGACACGCTGTGTCGATGAAGAGGCATGTCATGTTTGATATCACAGTGGCAGCAGTCAGTGCCGGCAAGAAGCAGGTGACACGTGTTGTCGTTGAGTGACACGCAGTGTCAGTTGACAGAGCTCGAGGCAGTAAGGCAACAATACGTCGCGTTGTATATCGACACGTCGTGTAGGTTGCACGGCAGAAAATGTCAGTGAAGCAGTAACACACCATGTCTCGTATCGTGACGGCAAAGTTTGTCGAGGCAGAAGCACGCCGACATGCCATGTTTCAAAGCAACACGTCGCGTTCGCGCGTCGAATCGTCAACAGCAAGCCCGAGCAGTAACGAAAAATGATGGAGAAATCCTTACGGAACTCCACCAAAGCAAAATAGAGGATGATGTAGAGAATAGGTGGGAAATGGTGTAGATGACGGTGGCTAATAGAGGATGACGTATCCCCAATATTAGCACAAACATGAGATCTTTTCCTTGATTTAGAATTAAATCTCAATAGGGGTGGATGCATGGATGATGTAGGGTAGCGGCGGCATCATATAGGGAGGCAGCGACGGCTCCTCCAAGCAAGCAATAATGGCGGCGGCAACATGGAAGGCAGAAAACAGCGGCTACAATATCAATGACGGAGGCAAGAAAGGTCTTGACGGCGGCACCGTAGCAAGCAGCAACTTTAAGATGATTTTTGTTGTTGTTGAGATGGAGACGGCTCCATGGAGACGCTCCTAAAAGATGCAGGGGTAGAGCATCTCTGTGGACAGCCAAGCACCATTTATTGGCAACGGCCGCCCACAAGGGGAGGTTTCTCTCCTTTGCACTCTCTCTCTCAGGGTTAGGGGAAGCGCAAGACCGGCTTCTCAGATACCATGTGAAATACGAGATATAGTGGGGAAATCCCACCGTATAGATTTTTCTATTCGATAGAAGGCAGCCACCCTTTCCTATAAATAGGATAAGGGGGAAGCATACAGACATCAGACAAACCCTAATGGGCCAATACACAATTGGGCCCATATTACAAATAAACTAAAACAACTTAAGTAAATATACTAAACCACTTAAGTAAATAGACACTCTAACATATATATATATATATATATATATATAGAGAGAGAGAGAGAGAGAGTCAGGCTAGAATACACTTGAGTGTACGGATCGCACGAATACACTCAAGTGTGTTTGTATATCAAGACTATCTTTTGCAAAATGTAAACCGTTGATCTTCACCGTCATACTATAACTAGGCTACATACAAATTTTGAGCCCATTTGGATGAGTGTAAGTCACTCATCCAAGGGCAACAAAATCGACGCGCGAAACTAATTTGAAATGCATAATTTTTGCGGTCTTCATAACACGAGTTATACATATCCAAATGTGCTCAAATTTTGCGTAGGAGTTGTTCACGAGATGTTTAAGAAGATCAACGGATTAGATTTTCAAAAAAAAATATTGCATCACGAAAAACTACTTGAGTGTATTCCGCTCCGGATACACTCGAGTGTATTCTAGCCTGACTATATATATATATATATATATATATATATATATATATATATATATATATATAGTAGGTATCTGACCAACCATTTCATGTTGATGTTGCATGTATCAATGTTCGAGAAATTGGTCCGCACGGCCACAAATACTCCCATATATAGCTATTCGGTCTCCCTAATTGTACCCCATATTGTTAACCAGTCCACTAGGCGGTCATAGCCCGCACGCTTAGTCAATTAAGCAACTGATTAAACTCCGCTTTTTGAAAAACCCACTACTTATGCACATCATTTCATACATACAGACGTATATATGTATGTGTGTGGATATGTACATTTCTGTCATATTTTAATATATAATAGTATATTTATATGTATATATTTTTATACACGACCAACATGTAATTTGTACATTTATATGTATACATGTTGATATATTCATATGTATATTATATACCTATGTATACAGCTATACAGATATTTTACACACGTGTACATTTATATGTATACATGTTGATATATTTATATACATTTTTTCTCTCTCCGTCTCTCTATCTCTCTCTTGCACGCACACACACGTGCATAAATTACATGCACACACACACACATAGATATACACATAGAGATTCCAATCATGTGTACATTTATAAATACATTTATTTCTCATACACATGCATTTAATGTGTTTGCATGTGAAAATATAATTTCATAATCCACATTTGAAAATTGGTATTCATGCAAGCTCAATATATCAGTTTATGACTATTTATAATTAAGTTCAGTTGAAAAAAATCCATAACGGTGTGCACTCCCGCATACCTCATATATCTATGTGGTATCCTTTCCATCCATCCACCGCATATACTCTATGAGGTATCCTCTCCATTCGTACACCGCATATCACTTTTCTGAATAACTGCTTGTAGGCTATCCTAAAATAATAAGAGACTCCTATAAAACAACTTGTCATGGGTGTTATTACTTAACAATAAAATAGCTCCATGGTCTCCGTGTATTACTTCCCAGAATCCCCTAAATTTTGACTAAAGGTGTGTAGTTCTTATACAAGAAAAAAGTCTTTATTTAGTATGTCTCAAACAAATACAATGCTCTCTCTTTTATAGGATAAGAGAGTAAGTAAGAAATTGGGCAAGACAATATGGGATAAAAGGAAAGCTAAAGACAGGACAAGTCTAAAGCATATAACAAAACACACAACATAGCATAACGCAATATAGCATATATACTAATACTCCCCCTCAAGCTAGAGCATAGATATCAATCATGCCCATCTCGTCCACTATGGGAGTGAATTTGGCCTTAGGAAGAAGCTTTGTGAAGATATATGTTACTTGATCAGAAGTATGAGTATATGGAGTAGAGATATTGTCAGATAAGACAACTTCTTAAACAAATGGCAATCCACCTCAATGTGTTTTGTGCGCTCATGAAACGTTGGATTGCTGGCAATGAATACAGCAACTTTAATGTCATAGTAATTAGGTATAGGATTAAGATCAGAAATATCAAACTCCTTCAGAAGACCACGGACTCACAGTAGTTCACAAGTAGTATGAGCCACAACTCTATGCTCAACTTCAACACTAGAAAGGGCAACCACAGTTGTTTCTTGTTGCGCCAGGTAATAAGATTACCTCCCACAAAGGTGCAGTAACCAGATGTAGATTTGCGATCTATCATGTTGCCTGCATAATCAGGATCAAAATATCATGTGATTTTACAATGCCCATGTCTTCTGTAGAATAAGTCTTTTCCTGGAGAACTTTTCAAATATTCAGAATATGACGCACAGCATCCTAGTGGCACTGTATGGGTTTATCTAGATATCTGCTGACTAAGCCAACTGTAGAAGATATATCAGCCCTTGTAACAGTCAAATATATAAGTTTACCAACTAATCTACAATATTGTTGGTGATCGGGGTATGGGGGAGAAGTATCATCATCCCAGTAGGTATTAGGATCTAAGGTCGTGTTTGGTTTGTAGGAATGGATTTTGATAGGATGAGCGAATGGCTAGTATTAGTATATACACTTTACTGCTTTTCTATACGTAGTGTATTTTGCTTTATGCATTTTCTCTTTTTCTATTGTGTACTCTTTATCCCACATGGGTTATCTCTATACCATGTGTACTCTCTTGTCTTATAAAAGAGAGCCCCCTGTACTCTGTTTAATCATCCAATAATAAGCAATCTCGTTGTCGACTTCTAGATGGTATCAGAGCGGGCCGATCCACCTTAAACCTAATCCCTCTCTCACCCCAACCCTAGCTGCCGCCACCCCCCCCCTCTCTTTTTTTCCGTCGCCGCTACAGTACTGCTGCTACAGTGCCGCCGTCCACCCCTCCAATCTCTCCACCAACCTCCTATCTCCTAGCTACACCCGCTTTTGTGGCCTAATCTATCACAGGCCCCTCCGTCTAGCTCCGTTTCTATTTCCGAAATCTCCGGACAGCCCCGGCGTTTTCCGGTTCTGGCACGTTGACGGCGTAAACAGAGTTTCTCTCTCTTTCTGCCTACGCCTCATGGTGGAGTGACTGATCCTCCATGCTGGCGTAGGTTTTTTATCTCTATCTACTACCCTACGTGGGTTTTCTAAGATCCATGTGTGGATCTTCTATCTGCTACTACTAGTCCATGCGTTGGACTTCTGCTGCTTTCTGCTGTTGCTGACTTCTGCTGCTCTTTGCGCCCGTGCTTCTGCCCCTTCCAATGGCGACATCTGACCTTCCACGCAACTTGTGTGTCACTACTGTGAAGTTGGATAACTCCAACTATCACCTCTGGGCGGCTTCCTTCGAGCTATATGTTAAAGCACAAGGGCACTATTCTCATCTAACTACTAGAGGACCGGCGGTCCTCGGTACTGATGCTGATGAAAAGACTAAGCAGGCCTACGATCTTTGGTCCAAGGAGGACTACGACGTTATGACATGGATGATCAACAGCGTCGAGCCTAAGATCAGCCAGTCACTTCTTCGCCTCCAGACTGCGAAGGAAATGTGGGAGCAGCTCTCTCATGTATACTCTCATCAGCAAAATCCTAAGAAGGTTTTTGAGATCTTCAAGCAACTTGCCAAACAGGAATTTTCTGCCACTGATTCTATTGAGGACTACCACACCACCTGCTGTGCTCTCTGGGATGAATTTCAGGTGTATCATCCGCAATCTGCCGACATCACTGAAGTTCAGTGTCAACGGAAAAAACTTATGCTTGTTCAGTTCCTCGCTGGTTTGCCATCTTCCTTCGCTGGAGTTGTGGATCAGATCCTATCCAGTGATCCTCTGCCTACCCTTCGGGATGTTCTCAAAAGGGTTCAGTGTCTGCCATCAGTTTCGCAGCACGTTTCTGATACTTCTGATGGAGCAGCCCTCGCTGTTCGCACTGGAGATTCCTTCCGTGGTCGTGGTCGTAGTCGGGGCCGTGGACGCGGACGTTCTACTGCATCTAGACGTGGCTCATACTGTCGTTGACTCTACTGAGCCTCGTTACTGCACTTTCTGCAAGCGGACAAACCATAATGAAGATCGTTATTGGATCAAGCATGGCAAGCCAGCCTGGGCGAATCAGGTCACGACGGATCAGACTGAGACAGCTACTACCTCTGCTCCGCCCTCTGCTGACTGGATGCGGTCTGAATTCGAAAAGTTGCTCCAGGCTCGTCTTGCTTCCTCTGCTGAAGCTTCTACTGATGGTAGCACCGCCCTCCTGACACAGACTGGTAAAAACTCATGGGTGATTGATTCTGGTGCGACATCTCATATTTCTGGAAATCCTGCTTTATTTTCAAAACTGCACAATACTTCTATTATACCTCCTGTTACACTGGCTTATGGCTCTAAGACACCTGTTACTGGGATTGGTGATATCTATACTACTAGTTGTCTGCCTCTGCGGTCTACACTTTATGTTCCTAAGTTTCCTATTAATCTGCTATCTGTAAATAGAACTGTGAAGAGCCTTCGTTGCTCGATTACGTTTGACCCGGATGGTGTTATTTTTCAAGATCTGCGCACGAGGACGACGATTGGTTCAGACCATGAGGGACCAGACGGGCTATACTACCTGGACGTTCCGAAGACCGCAGTATACTTGACATCTTCTGTAACAGGCATCCAGTGGCACTATCGCTTAGGATATCCTTCTGCAGCAAAGTTGAAACAATTATTACCTGATGTATTAGACTTTGTTTTTCATTGTGAGACTTGCCAACTGGGCAAACAGACCCGAGCATCTTTTTCAAAAAAATCATGTATTAGTTCTAAACAGCCATTTGACATTATTCATGCTGATGTTTGGGGGCCCTGTTCTGTGTCGAGTACTTCTGGATTTAGATATTTTTTGAGTTTTATTGATGATTTTTCTAGAACCACCTGGTTGTTTTTGCTTAAAGACAGGTCTACCATTCTTGACAGTATCATGGCTTTCTTTGCCGAGATTCGGACCCAGTTTGCTAAACCCATTAAAAATTTTCGCACTGATAATGCCTTAGAATTTGTGCAAGTCTCTGTCAACAACTTTTGTCAAAAACAAGGCACCATACACCAAACTTCATGTGCTTACACACCACAACAAAATAGAGTCGCTGAACGCAAAAATCGCCATCTTCTTGAAGTTGCTCGCACTTTACTTTTTCATTATCATGTTCCCCGGTGTTTTTGGCCTGAGGCTATCTCTACTGCTTGTTACCTAATTAATCGAATGCCCTCTTCTGTGCTTGGGAATCAAGTTCCATATCAAATTTTGTTTCCGGATGCGCCCCTTTTTACTGTGCCTCCTCGTATCTTTGGGAGCACCTTGTTTGTCAAAAACCTTCGTCCCGGTCTCACCAAACTTGATCCTAGAGCGACTAAGTGTGTCTTCCTAGTGTACTCGCACACTCAGAAAGGGTACCATTGCTATGATCATGTGTCAAAGAAATAGTTTGTATCTGTTGATGTTGTTTTCTTTGAGCACATGCCCTTTTACTCTTCTGCCGGGTCGACTCTTACATCGGATTTATTACTGGATACACCTTTACCTGTCATGGATGATACCGCTGATATTACTGATATTGCTGATACTACTTCTCCTACTGAAAAGCTGCCTCTAAAAGTATATCAAAGAAGACAGAAGACAGCAACTCCCTCTATGGCCCCTCCAACGTCTTCATCCTCCGTGCCAGATCAAACACCACTGCAGGTATTCTCTGATCTTGATGTTCCTATCAGCTTGAGCAAAGGAACTAGAACTTGCACTAAACATCCTATTGGAAATTTCTGTACTACTGATCATCTGGGGATTAATTTTGCTAACTTTACTGCTGCTCTTTCTGCTATATCTATTTCTAAAAATGCTTCTCAGGCTCTTAAACATCCTGCTTGGTGTCAAGCTATGGAAGCTGAAATGCAGGCTCTTACTGAACGCAACACATGGCAGCTAGTTGATCCTCCTGCAGATTGTTCCCCTGTTGGTTGTCGCTGGGTGTTTACTGTCAAATATCAACCGGATGGCACGGTTGAACGGCTAAAGGCGAGACTCATTGCTAAAGGCTATACACAAACTTATGGGGTCGATTATTTTGAGACTTTCTCTCTTGTGGCTCGGCTGAACTATGTACGGATTTTTGTTTCTGTTGCTATTAATTCTGATTGGCCCTTGTATCAACTTGATGTGAAGAATGTTTTTCTGTATGGGGATCTACATGAGGAGGTCTACATGGAACAACCCCCAGGATTTGTGCTTCAGGGGGAGTCCTCTAAAGTCTGCAGGCTGAGGAAGGCGATTTATGGTTTAAAACAGAGTCCATGTGCTTGGTTTGATAAACTGAGTACTATTCTTCAGAAATTCTCTTTTAGACGCTCCCAGTCAGATCACTCTGTTTTTGTCAAAAATACTACTGATGGCATTGTTATCCTTATTGTATATGTTGATGATATCATTCTCTCAGGGAGTGATCCTGCAGGCATTCAGGCTACCAAGTGCTATCTGGAGAAACACTTTGTTACCAAAGATCTTGGCTCTCTGCGGTACTTTCTTGGGATTGAAGTTTCTCGGTCCTCTTCTGGCCTTTGTTTGTCTCAACGCAAATATGTTCTGGATCTGCTTTCTGAAACTGGGCTTCTAGGTGCTAAGCTTGCTAGCACACCTCTGGATCCAAATACTGACTGGGATGATGAGAACTCTCCTGCCCATCATGACCATCATCAGTACCAACGCATGGTTGGTAAGCTTATTTATCTGACCGCCACACGAGCTGATATTACTTCTGTTGTCGGGCTTGTTAGTAGATACCTAGATAAACCCCGACAATGTCACTGGGACGCTGTTTGCCACATTCTTAAATATTTGAAGAGCTCTCCTGGGAAAGGCCTGCTATATAAGAAACATGGTCATTGTAAACTCCTTGGTTATTCTGATTCTGACTATGCTGGGAGCAAGCTCGACCGACGCTCCACTTCTGGCTACTGTACATTTGTGGGAGGAAACCTTGTTACTTGGCGAAGCAAGAAACAGACTGTGGTTGCTCGCTCAAGTGCTAAAGCTGAATATCGTGCCATGGCGCATACTACTTGTGAGCTTTTCTGGATTCGAAGCCTACTGAAGGATTTTGGTATTTCTGACTCCTCTCCTATTCCGGTGTATTGTGATAACAAAGCTACTACGTTTATCGCCAGTAACCCCACATTTCATGAGCGGACTAAACACATTGAGGTGGACTGCCATTTTGTTCGCGAAGCTGTATTATCTGGCCAGATATCCACTCTCTACATCCATACTTCTGATCAGGTGGCTGACATCTTCACAAAGATTCTTCCAAAGACAAGATTTGCTACTATGACATCCAAGTTGGGCTTGATTGACATCTACGCTCCAGCTTGAGGGGGAGTATTAGTATATACACTTTACTGCTTTTCTATACGTAGTGTATTTTGCTTTATGCTTTTTCTCTTTTTCTATTGTGTACTCTTTATCCCACATGGGTTATCTCTATACCATGTGTACTCTCTTGTCTTATAAAAGAGAGCCCCCTGTACTCTGTTTAATCATCCAATAATAAGCAATCTCGTTGTCGACTTCTAGAGCTAGGATAGGATGGAATTAGTGCACGATAGGATGCTTGCGAGCCTATCCTATGTTTAGATGTACATAGGAAAAGGTGATTCTTTTGTCATCTTCAAGATGATAACGCTGACTTTGTCCTTCTCATCAGCTATAGTTGACATAACACAAACAACTCAAACATAACAGATTTTTCTTTGGCGATCTGCCTTTTTATACGTAATCAAAATAAGATTCATGGAGTTTTTATTGTCACAAATGGAATGAATACGGCTACAGGCAGCTGCAGGTTGTTCCAGTTAAGTACGGCTTAATTATGCATCCTGCACTATCTGAACACCGTAGAGGTGAGAGGTTTCAACATAAGTCGTGCGTGAGAGAGCTGAAGTCATCGCACCAAAGGGTCGGAGCTTCAGGCATCCATTGCACGATGTAAAACTACCAGGAGATCCCATGTGTAAGTAAGGCAGAGGGGTCACAAAATATGGAGTTGTCAGGCAAACAGTGTGATTTAGGGAGCAGAGGCGTAGCACGAAACCGAGTTGCAGACAGAAGGCTATCAGGAATATGGAGTTGTCGGTCGAAGGGAATTAGTAAGTATAGCAAGAAATTAGGTTGTTGGTGGAAGAGCACCAAAAGTTTGGAGTCGGCAACCTTGGGGCCTAGTATCTGGAGGCATAGCACGAAAGGGTGTCGATGGAATAATAGATGGAGTTTGAGGTTGCCGGCACCAAGCTATCGAGAGTTCTAGCTGCGCGTAGACAACATTGTATCGAAGAGGGATGTATATCGAGCAAATACCTAGGGGGAGGCCAGAACTCAGGGGTCATGCTCATTCGGGACTTGAGTACCGCTTGTAACCTATCCTAACCTGCCTTTGACACAACCAAACGTATGATCATATTTTTATGGGATTCTTCCAGGTCGGGGCTTCAGATATCCACTCTCTACATCCATACTTCTGATCAGGTGGCTGACATCTTCACAAAGATTCTTCCAAAGACAAGATTTGCTACTATGACATCCAAGCTGGGCTTGATTGACATCTACGCTCCAGCTTGAGGGGGAGTATTAGTATATACACTTTACTACTTTTCTATACGTAGTGTATTTTGCTTTATGCTTTTTCTCTTTTTCTATTGTGTACTCTTTATCCCACATGGGTTATCTCTATACCATGTGTACTCTCTTGTCTTATAAAAGAGAGCCCCCTGTACTCTGTTTAATCATCCAATAATAAGCAATCTCGTTGTCGACTTCTAGAGCTAGGATAGGATGGAATTAGTGCACGATAGGATGCTTGCGAGCCTATCCTATGTTTAGATGTACATAGGAAAAGGTGATTCTTTTGTCATCTTCAAGATGATAACGCTGACTTTGTCCTTCTCATCAGCTATAGTTGACATAACACAAACAACTCAAACATAACAGATTTTTCTTTGGCGATCTGCCTTTTTATACGTAATCAAAATAAGATTCATGGAGTTTTTATTGTCACAAATGGAATGAATACGGCTACAGGAAGCTGCAGGTTGTTCCAGTTAAGTACGGCTTAATTATGCATCCTGCACTATCTGAACACCGTAGAGGTGAGAGGTTTCAACATAAGTCGTGCGTGAGAGAGCTGAAGTCATCGCACCAAAGGGTCGGGGCTTCAGGCATCCATTGCACGATGTAAAACTACCAGGAGATCCCATGTGTAAGTAAGGCAGAGGGGTCACAAAATATGGAGTTGTCAGGCAAACAGTGTGATTTAGGGAGCAGAGGCGTAGCACGAAACTGAGTTGCAGACAGAAGGCTATCAGGAATATGGAGTTGTCGGTCGAAGGGAATTAGTAAGTATAGCAAGAAATTAGGTTGTTGGTGGAAGAGCACCAAAAGTTTGGAGTCGGCAACCTTGGGGCCTAGTATCTGGAGGCATAGCACGAAAGGGTGTCGATGGAATAATAGATGGAGTTTGAGGTTGCCGGCACCAAGCTATCGAGAGTTCTAGTTGCGCGTAGACAACATTGTATCGAAGAGGGATGTATATCGAGCAAATACCTAGGGGGAGGCCAGAACTCAGGGGTCATGCTCATTCGGGACTTAAGTACCGCTTGTAACCTATCCTAACCTGCCTTTGACACAACCAAACGTATGATCATATTTTTTATGGGATTCTGAGTCCAATCCTTCTCGGTGTCCTGTAAAACAAACACGTCCTAAGGGAGTAGCACTAGGTTTTGCTCCAAGCATGCTTGATTCTGACAAAAGGTCCAGAATATATCCTCTGCGATAAACAAATACCTGAAGAAGAGCTGGAAACTTCAATACCCAAAAAATATCTCAATTTTCTCAGGTCTTTAGTGAAAATATTTTTCCAGGTATTCTTTAGCAGCCTAGATGTCTGCTTGATCACTCCCAGATAAGATGATATCATCAACATAAACAAAGAATTATATGGCTAGAGGAGGTTTTCTTAATAAAAATCGAGTAATCAGAATGAGAGCAGTGGAAGCTAAATTTCTGAAAAATATTACTCAGTTTGTCAAACCAGGCACTTGGACTCTGTTTCAATCCATAGATAGCTTTGTGTAACCTGCACACTTTAGATAACTCCGCCTTAACAACAAACCCAGGTGGTTGCTCCATGTATACCTCCTCGTGCAGGTTACCATATAAAAAAGCATTTTTAACATCCAATTGAAACAAGGCCAATCATAGTTTAGAGCCATAAAGATAAGAACACGAACAGAATTCAGGCGTGCAACAGGGGAGAAAAGTAATCAACTTCATACGTTTGAGTAAAGCCTTTGGCGACAAGACGAGTCTTCAATCTTTCAATTGTGCCATACGGCTGATACGTTATAGTGAAGATCCAACAACAACCTACAGGAGAGCAATCGGCAAGAGCACCAACCGCGTCCCATGTATGTTGATCAGTAAGGGCCTGCATTTCAGTCTCCATAGCCTGGCGCCATGTTGGATGTTGTAAAGCATGAGCAGCATTCTTAGGAATAGAGACAGCTTTTAAAGCAAAGGTAAAATTGGCAAAGTTCGTGCCCAGGTTAGCAATAGAACAAAAATCTTCAATAGGGTACAAAGTGCAAGACCGGGTCCCTTTACATAGACTGATCGGAACATCCAAGTCAGAAAATACATGAGGTTGAAGATGATCTACCGACGAGGATGGATGAATCAGTGTAGGAGGGACCATGGAGGGAGTTGTAGCTTTCGGTCGTTGATTCACTCTCAGAGGCGGAGATGGTGCAACATCAATAGACGGTAAGTCAGTTTCAACTGACACAAGTAGAGGTGTATCACTCAACAACTCAGATGGAAATTTAGGACCTACTACAGAGTAGAATGGCATATGCTCAAAGAAGACCCCATCGACACTGACAAATCATTTCTTTATGGAGGGATCATAGTACTTGTACCCTTTTTGAGTCCAAGAGTAGCCCAAGAAAACACATTTTGTAGACCGCGGATCAAGCTTAATTAAACCAGGACGTAAGTTTTTAAAAAAATATGTGCTTCCAAAAAATTGAGGCACAGCAAAAAGAGGGGAATTAGGGTACAAGATTTGATAAGGAACTTGATTACCAAGGACAAAGGAGGGCATGCGGTTAATAAGATAACATGCAGTGGAGATGGCTTCATGCCAGAAAGTTTTGGGTACATTATAGTGAAAAAGAAGGGTGAGGGCAACTTCTAAGAGGTGTCGATTCTTACGCTCAACAACCCCATTTTGTTGGGGGTGTACGAACAGGAAGTTTGATGAAAGTACCCATTTTGCGACAAAACTGGCTGAAAAAAGATTGCACAAACTCTAGGGCATTATCAGTGCCAAAAATCTTTATGGTTGTGTCAAACTGTGTACAGATTTCAGCAAAAAAGGAGGTGATAGTATCTAGCATGTGAGATCGATCTTTTAACAAAAACAGCCATGTAGTTCTAGAAAAGTCATCAATAAATCTCATAAAGTATCAAAATCCAGATGTACTTGGAAAAGAAAATGGACCCTGAACATCAGCATGCACAATATCAAAAGGTTTTGTTGAACCAGTACTGGGTTTTCTTTTAAAAGACCGGCACGAGTTTGTTTGCCCAGTGGTAAGTTTCACAATGAAAAACAGAATCTGAAATTGCAAGAATCAAACGCTTCAATTTGGCAATAGATGGATGTCTCAGTCGATAATGCCATTGTAGGCCTATCATAAACGCAGTCAGCACAGTAGTAGTCTTCGGCATATCCAAGTAGTATAATTTGTCTGGTGCCTCACGGCCCAAAACAATCCTCATCCTCGTGTGAAGATCCTGAAAAAAACACCATATGGGTCAAAGGTAATAGAGCACCGAAGGCTTTTCATAGTTCGACTAATAGATAGCAAATTCCACAGAAATTTAGGAACATAAAGCTTTAAGCGTAATAAGAGATTGCTAGGAGTATAGATACTCCCTATGCCAGAAACAGGAGGAACAGCAAAAGTTTCATGGAGTGCAGAAAATAATGCAGAATTTCCATAAATATGTGAGGTGGCGCCAGAATCAATTACCCATTTATTTTTACCAAAAGGTGTAGAGGAAATAAAGCAGAACCTCCATCAACAGAGGCATCGGTAGTGGAGGAATGGATACGGGCCTGGGAAACTTTTCGAACTCAGAGCGAGTCCAATCCAGAGACGGTTGGGACGATGAGGATGATGCAGAATCAAGTTGATTTGTAGTGACCTGATAGCCCCATGCAGGCTTATCGTGCTTTATCCAACAGCGATCTTCAGTATGGTTTATGCGTTTATAAAATTGACAGTAGCGATGTTCAAAAGCAGACAGGTCTGGACCAGATGATGAAGAACCGTGGCCAGGCCTAGCAGTAGAGCGGCCACGACCACGACCTCGGCCATAGGAGAAGTCTCTGGAACAGACAGCTAGAGCAGCAACATCGGAGTGATCAGGCGATAAAGGTGAGACAGACATGAGCCGCTGGACCCGTTTCAAGACATCTCGTAGAGTAGGCAACGGGTTGTTGGACAACATCTGATCTACGATGCCAAAATAATGAGTACAGTAAGTCGGCAAGAAATTGCACTAGTTGAAGTTAATTGCGTTGGCGCTGTATTTTTGTGATATCAGTAGAGAGAGGGTGATAGACTTCAATCTTGTCCCAGAGAGCGCGACATTAATTATAGTAATCCTCCGTAGAATCAATAGCAAAACACTCCTTTTTGGCCAAGTGTTTGAAAATTTCAAACACTTTCTTCGGGTTTTGCTGATGAGAGTAAACATGTGCAAGTTGGTCCCACATGGCTTTGGCAGTCCGGAGACGGAGAAGCGACTGGTTGATCTTTGGCTCAGCACTATTGATCATCCAGGTGACGGTGGAGTACTCCATAGTCCACGTATCGTAGGCTTGTTTAGCTTTATCATCGGCATTATCACCGGGTATAGTCGGAGCCTCAATAGTGAGATGCGGGTAACGACCATGAGCTTTGACATAGAGCTCGAATGTCGCAGACCAAGTATGATAGTTGGAGCCATCCAACTCCACAGTAGTGACGCACAGCGTCCGAAGCGACTCAACAGATGCCATCAGAAAGATATATAGGAGAATAGATATGGCAGCAAGAAGCAGTAGGAGAAGAACTCAACTCTGGGCAGCAGTAGTAGTCAATAAGCAACAGCAGAAGCAGGAACCCAACTCATAAGGTAGCGTAGATCGGGATCCGAAGAAACCCACAACGGGGCAGTAGGCAATAATAGTAGATTTGGATCATCAGATCTGAAAAACCACATAAGGGCAGAGAAGAAGAGAAAAACCTATGCCACCACAGGGAGAGAGTTACTCTACCATGATGCGCAGGAAGGCAAGAAAGTGAATCCTTTTTAGAACTTCAATGTGCTATGTTTAGAGAGTATCGGGACACACGGAGGGAAGGAGAGGGATGGAGGGGCTGGTGGTGTGGACGGCAGGAAGAGAGGGAGGGGCGGCAGGGATGGAGGAGGTGGGAGAGCGGGGAGAGGAGGGTGGTTGGCGGGCATCAAAAAAAAGAGGGGGTGGGCGGGTGGCGACGGCGGGCAGTAGGGTGGATGGGGAGTCGGCGGCGGCGGGAGAAGAGAGGGATGGGCGGGTGGCGGCGGGAGGGGAGGAGGGCGGCGGCGGGCAGTAAGGAGGCGGGGGTTTGGTCGGGCAGCAGTGGCGGAAGGGTTGGGTGGCGGCGACTGACAGTAGGGTGGATGGGGTGTTGCCCGCGGCGGGAGAAGACGACAGGGGTGGGCGGGTGGCGGCGGGAGGAGAGGAGGGGAGGAGAGCGGCGTCAGACAGTAGGAGGGGGTGTGGGTGGGCAGTAGTGGCGGCACCGGTGGGCGGCGGCAGCAATTGGGGGCAAGGAAGGAAGGGGTGGGGGCGGCGGCTAGGGTGAGAGAGGATAGGAGAGCATTATGGTGGAGGAAGACTTAGGTGGGATCGTAGTCGTCTAATACCATATACAAGAGAAAAGTCTTTATTTGATGTGTCTCAAACAAATACATTACTCTCTCTTTTGTAAGATAAGAGAGTGAGTAAGAAATAGAGCTAGACAATATGAGATAAAAGGAAAGCTAAAGACAGGACAAGTTTAAAGCATATAACAAAACACACAACATAGCATAACGCAATAAAGCATATATACTAATAGTTCTCATGGGAGAGATATTTGCATATGTTCATAGTTGGAAGAATTTGTTCAAATAGAAAATTGGGGTCAATTGGGAGAGTGATTTCTTATACAAGTGATTAGTGATCATGGATTGCCAATACAAGAATTTGCCACAGCGAGAAATTAGTGTTCACTAGCTTTTTGCGACTATCATAGTGGAGTAATAACGTAAAACAAGAATCAATTTTCCATCTAGTTTTCGAGAGAGTAGTTGAGAGATTGACCCACTACCCAAGGTTGCCAATCAGTTTTCACCTTTTTAAATCATTCGACCAAACTTAGCCTAAAATAGAATTTTACAAGATTATAAAATAAGTTGGTTGTTGAACCTTGCATGTTGGATATCTTTCCTATGACGCTACCATCGATGCATAAAAAAAATTTGAAGCAAACAAAACATGTCTATTGCAGTTTCCAATTTTCAATTAAATTGGCAAAATTTGACTAGTTTTTTAGATATCAATCTTGTAGGTGTCAAATATAGATTTATCTTAGACTGGTTTGATAATCTGTCAGACTAAAAATATATTGATAAGAAAATAACCACTTGGTTTTACAGACATGTATACCATTCACACTTCGATGCAGAAAGGATCGTTCAGTAGATATGTAAAGCTTTCAATGTTCACATATTTTTAACAAGCATAGTTCTTAAACGTGTAGTGTAGCACAAATGCATACTTTATACCATGATTATTACTATGAAACTGAAGATTATAATGTCGTAGCCTTAACAAATTGACCAAGGCAAATCTTCTTTATTTAAAGAAGAAGAGATGGCTCAAATGCGTGACCAAAAGGGAAGCATGTAGAAAAGGGACTTAATCCAAAATCCTAGATCTCAAAACAAGGACTAGAGCATTTTCTTTCCTTCCCACTTATGGCTTTGCCAATACAGAATAATGAAACTGTTCTCTCCTCGCTACAACACCCAACAAAGGAAAGGATCCCATTTCTTCCAAATTACCAAACTATGACAGCCCAAAAACCTTCCCGTCGAGGGTTTCCCTTCATTGTCACAGTTTATCACAAACATCTAGCGAAGTCCCCAACACCTTAGATTTTGACTTCACCCTATTGCAGTCAGAAGCCACAGCCCTAAGGGAAAGAACCCTTTGAGCAATCTATGCAATCCCCCATGTCCAAAAAAGATGTTTTATATACTCTAGATATAGCACAGGGGACATACATCGAGGGATTTCGAACCTTTATGTTTTGATGAGAATATGACCCATAACAGAGTAATGGAAAAGAAGGATCCGCAGAATTGACCCCAACATACTTGGGTTTGAGGTGTATACGAAGATTTTGATGATGATAAGTGTGTATCTACGTATCTACATTATATACATATGCACACGCACGTACATGTATACATCAGGTATCTCATATCAAGTAAAAGTGAACTAGAAGCTTAACTATGCATGAATAGTCTTTATACAAGTCAAATGTAAAAGCAATATGATATATAGAAAAACAAAATGTGTTACATAAAATAAGGTGTCCCACACCCAAGGTAATCCAAGGTGCACACTTTCTCATGGGCTAATTTATAAAGGCGGAAGCCTAGGCACCACCCCCCTAAAGGAGCCTAGGGGGACACCTTAACATGTATGGGCATCCAAACACCGTAAGTAACTTGCATAAATGATCATATTATATCCCTTCTACCAGTCGAATTTTAAAGGCATGTGCCCTCTCCTAAAGGCCTTGATGGCCACTAAACCTCACGTGGTATCAAGGAATCGTCAAGATTGTAACTCCACAAGAAAGAAAGTTCCACATGTCATTTCAATACACTTAAAAAGAATAACATTCATTTCAATGGAAAAATCTTTGTGAAATCTTGTATTAGGGATTATAAGACAGATAGACCTAGAGCGACTCCCTCTCCCAGACTGTTAATATATTTATATTATTTATTTATTTTGTACTCTCTTTAGTGTCTTGCCTTTTGTCCCATATTGGTGAACTCTATATTTACCGACTCCTATCTTATATAAGGAGGGTGTCTATGCTTGTATTTGTCATCTCAATAATACAAACCTATTCTATTCACTTGGTATCAGAGCAACCTTTTGATCCGCGCTAATCCTCTTCTCCCTCCCATCCATCCTAGCCGCCATCCTGCTCCCTCCATCTCATGCCTCCTCCAGCCGCCGCCGCCTTTCTTCACGCCCTGCCAGCCACCATCTATTCCCACCCGCTACCGCCGCACAACCTTTCCAGTCGCCTTCGTCGATCCTTGTTGCTCTCCACCTTGCAAGCCACAGCCCACCTTGTAGCCACACCATCTGCATGTGATGCACCAACCCCGTGTCGTACCATCATCTGTCGTTCATCCCTCATCACAGCCCACCGCTCGACCCCTCCCCTGCTGCCATCGACTTCATCAACCCCATCGATCCCATCCCTCACGCCATCGACCCTCACACACCCATCGACCTGCCCCCCCCCCCCGCTGGTAGCCCATCAACCTCCTGCACCCTTTGACCCCATCAACCTCCCGCTACTAGCCCATCAACCCCCCTGTCACCATCAACCTACCGACACCCCATCGACCACCACCATCGACCACCCATCAGCAACCCCCCATCCGACCCACATACTTCCTTGATTCTTGTTGTTTCACTAAATCCAAGCTGCTCCAGGTATAAAAGCACCTTCTTCTCGTTTCAACTTACTTTTTTGTGAGGGACTTGCTCCCTCCCATTAACCTTCGTCGCGTCGGTCTAAGTTGACGATGTGACGTTGGTTTAATTATTAAAATTCTTCATGTCCATTCTTTGGGTTTACAAATATCTTCTGCTAGTGCCTTGCGTGATATGTCACGCACTTCTGAACTGATTACATGTGTGGACTGATCGCAGAACTACTTCTCATCATGGCTTCTAATGATACCTTAAGAACTATCTATGTGACCACAGTAAATTGGATGGTTCTAACTACCATATGTGGTCTACTTCTTTTGAGTTGTACATCAAGGCCCAAGGCCAGTACTCTCACCTTATCACTAAAGCACCTCGTTATTCCTGCCGAGAATGTTGATGAGAAAACTAAAATATCCTATGACTCATGGGTCAAGGATGACTCGGGGGTGATGACATGGATGATCAACAGTGTAGAACCGAAAATAAGTCAATCTCTATTACGACTCAGAACGATAAAGGCTATGCGGGATCAATTAGCACATGTTTACTCACAACAACAAAACCCTAAAAGATGTTTGAAATATATAAAAATCTGGCTAAAAAGGAATTCTCTAATGATGCATCTGTTGAGGATTATTATGATCAGTGTTATGCCTTGTGGGATGAATTTGAAGTATATAATCCCCTAACCTCTGATGTCAAAAAGTTCAAAGACGACAGAATGAACTTCAGTTTGTACATTTCCTTGTTGGATTACATGCCTCTTTTGCAGTGTCATGGATTCGCTCATGTCTAGTGATCCACTCCTAAACTGTGTGATGTCCTCAAAAGGGTCCAGCACCTATCGTATGTCTCTTCTTATGTTGGTTCTGCTAAAGCGTCTGCTCTTGCAGTTTGATCTGGCGACTCTTGTCGTGGCAAAGGCTGTGGCCGTGGTAGAGGACCTGGACGTGGTCGTTTTGGCCCATCAGGACCTAGATGTGGTCAACCCCCTACTAGACTGGGACGGGTTAGTCTTCCACTTGACCAAGCAGCGCCCTTCCTACTAGACCTCGTCATTGCAACTTTTATGGGCGTCACATTCACAATAAAGATCATTGTTGGGTGAAACATGGTTACCTCAACACATGGGCCAATCAGGCTTCTACTGACTACACCGAGGATGAGATGGCCCCATCCTCCACTATTTTCCGGATTGGGTCCGATCTGAATTTGAAAAGCTTTTCCAAGAACAACTCCAGACTCTAACGTCGGGTCCACACTCATATGGTGATTCTGACTTTTTAGCATCCTCGGCTCCTTATGGTAAAATAAATGGATCGTCAATTCTGGTGTTTCTACACATATTTCAGGCAATTAGAAACTTTTTTCTAAATTGACTACTTATTCCACCTGTGACTGTTGTTGATGGCACTCAAGCCCCAATTCATGGAATTGGTAATATTCGAACTACAAATAACTTCTTGCTCAGATCAGCTTTATATGTCCTTCGCTTCCTCTAAATCTTCTTTCAGTTAACAAAATTATCAAGCAACTTCAATGTTCTATTACTTTTGACCCTGATGGATGTCTTTCAGGACCTCCGCATGAGGATGAGGAGTGGTTCAGGCCATGAGGGACCAAATTGCTTATACTACCTTAATGCCCCGCAAAATGTTGCTCTTCTCTCCTCGACAATTTCAGGACTTTAGTGGCATTACAGATTGGGACGTCCATCAGCTTCCAAGCTCAAACATTTGATTAACAGTGTTTCAGAAACTTTGTTTAAATGTGAAGCTCGCCAGTTTGGAAAGCAAACTTGATGTGTGTTCCTTGGGAAAGTGGCCATGTCTTCAAAGTCTGTTTTTGATATTGTTCATGTTGATATATGGGGACCGTGTTTTGTTACAGGTATAATTAGCTTTTGTTACTTTATGACTGTGTTTTGTTATAGGTATAATTAGCTTTTGTTACTTTATGACCATGTTTTGTTACAGGTATAACTAGCTTTTGTTATTTTATGACCTTTATCAATGACTTCTTAGAACCACTTGGTTGTTTTTACTTAAAAACAGGGCACATGTTCTTGACACTATTACTGCTTTCTTTGCTGAAATTAAGACTTTCTTTAATAAACCCATCAAAAAATTTAGGATCCCTAACTTGCTAGTTGAACTGCTTGTCTTATTTATTGTTTGCTTTAGTAGGTGGTTTATGTTTGGCCCTTTGGGGTCGTCTGACCTGGGTTGATGGCCTTTCGTAATGGCCTTTTCAGTCTAAAGTCCGGCAGCTCTCTAAGGTTTCAATAGACTAGTACCTGCCACCAAAACATTGTGAAGGATTTAGACAATGCCCTTGAATCATGCAACAATTAGTTATTCATTTCTGTAAAAGCCTTGGCACCATTCACCAAACATCTTGTTCTTATACTCCTCAACGGAATGGTGTTGTCAAGCGTAAGAATCGTCATCTTCTTGAAGTTTCCAGACCCTTATGTTTCACTATCATGAACATAAACCTTTTTGGGTTGACGTTGTCTCCACTGCATGTTTTTTTATCAATAGAATGCCCTCATTTGTCTTAAACAACCAAGCCCAATTCAATTTTTTTACCCCGAAGCTCCATTGTTTTATCTTCCACCTAGAATTTTCCGTAGCACATGTTTTATACGTAATCTTCAAATTGGATTAAATAAACTTGATCCCGGATCAACGAAGTGCATCTTCTTGGTACTCACGAACTCATAAGGGGTACATATGTTATGAACTGAATACCAAAAAATGGTTTATTAGCGTGGATGTCGTCTTTTTCAAAGATACTCCATATTTTTCTACTTTGGGTTCGACACTATCGACAAATCTCCTTGTTGCCACTCCCCTTCCCATTCCCGTTGAACCGGAATCTTCATGATCTATTGTTCATGAGGATTCTCTCAAAGTGTATCAAAGACGTCGCCAAACTACAACTCCCTCTATGGCCCCTCCCTTAACCAATCTTCATCTTCGTTCGTAAAATGTGACACTACTTAGGTATACTCTAACTTGGATATCCCAATTAGCATAAGAAAAGGAGTCTGCTCCTATACTTACCATCCTATTAGCAAATTTTGTTCTAATGTTAATCTTGGTTCAAGTTTTGCAAACTTTATTGCTTCCCTTTCAATTATATATGTTCCTAAAACTGCGATTGAGACCCTTACACATCTTGTTTGGCGTCATGCAACAGAAGCGAAGATGGAAGCTCTACATACTCAATAGACTTAGGACATAGTAGGTGCTCTTGCCAATGTTTCACATGTAGGTTGTCGCTGGATCTTCACTGTGAAGTATCAACCTGGTGGCACGGTTGAACAACTTAAAGCTCATCTGGTTGCTAAGGGCTACACTCAAACTTATGGTGTGGGTTACTTTGAGACTTTATCGCTTGTGGTGTGACTTAACTCTGTTCGAATTCCTATTTCTGTTGTTGTCAATCAACTTTGGCCCTTGCTTCAGCTACATGTTAAAAATACTTTCCTATATGGTGATCTACATGAGGAGGTGTATATGGAGCAACCTCCCGGATTTGTTGCTCAGAGGGGCCTTATTTCAACTAGATGTTAAAAATGTTTTCCTATATGGTGATCTACATGAGGAGATGTATATGGAGCAACCTCCCGGATTTGTTGCTCAGGGGGGAGTGTTCTAAAGTTTGTTGTCCTAAGAAAGAAATTTATGGACTAAAACAAAGTCCAAGAGCGTGGTTTGATAAATTAAGTCAGATTCTTGCAAAATTTGACTTCGGACACTCACATTCTGATCATTTTGTTTTTGATAAAAAATTAATGTGGGACTTTTTATTTTGATCATGTATGTGGATGATATCATCCTTTCTAGGAGTGGCCATCCAGGTATTCAGGATACCAAGGAGTATTTACAAAAACACTTCATTGCTAAAGATCTAGGAAAATTGTGTTGTTTTTTGGGGTATGTCTATCTTAGCACAAGTATGTACTTGATCTCCTACAGGATACTGGCATGCTAGGTGCCAAACCAGTCAGCACACCTATAGATCCCAATACTATTTGTAATGATAATTCTTCTCCTTCTTACCCCTGACAGCAAGAAATATAGAAGACTTGTGGACAAACTCATTTATTTGACAGTGACATGTGCAGATATCACTTCAGTTGTTGGACTTGTCAGTAGGTATCTTGATAAACATCAATAATGTCATTGGGATGTTGTGTGTCACATCCTCAAATACTTAACAAGCTCACCTGGAAAGGGTCTTCTATATAGGAATAATAGACACTGCAAGATTTTTGGTTTCTCTTAGTCTATGTTGGCAGCAGGGCTGATCGGAAATCTACTTCGGTTTATTGCACCTTTATAGGTGGTAACCTTGTCACTTGGAGAAGCAAAAAGCAAGTTGTTGTGGCTAGATCCACTGCTGAAGTTGAGTATCGTGCCATGGTACATACTACTTGTGAGCTGATGTGGGTTCGAGGACTATTAAAGGAGTTTGCAGTCAATGATTCGTCCCCATTCCTATGTACTATGACAATAAAGCGGCTACCTTTATTGCAAGTAATCCCACATTCCATGACATATTGAGGTAGGCAGTCACTTTATCAGAGAGTCTATTTCATCTAGACGCATAATTACTCCATACATCAAGACTGAGGATCGGCTCGCTAACATCTTTACGAAATCACTGCCAAAGACAAGATTCCATTCTATGGTGGACAAGTTGGGCCTGCATCATACCCATGCTCCAGCTTGAGGGGGGGTGTCAATATATTTATTTTATTTGTTTATTTTGTACTCTTTTTAGTGTCTTGTCTTTTGTCCCATATTGGTGAACTCTGTGTTTACTGACTCCTCCTATCCCTATATAAGGAGGGTGTCTATGCTTGTATTTGTCATCTCAATAATACAAACCTATTCTATTCACAACGACCTTCTAGAAGAAGGAATAATCTGTCTAGAGCAGGCATTTGAAGTAACAAGGATTTTTAGAAAAATTCTCAATGAGTGCCACTAGATAATCTTTCAATATCTTTATGATGCAATAGGAAGTCATATTCGGTCCAAAGCATATGAGACGTCCATGTCCATGCCATCACCTTGATTTTCTCTTATGGTAAAGAGCCACAACAAATGCCTTGTTAGCCTAAGAAATTGCAGGTGTTAATTATTCAGATCGCCACCCCATTCGTTATGGGACATAATTTTTCTTTGCTTCCATAACATTGAAAGGTGTAAGCATTCCAATGAAATTTGATCTTCACCTAAATTGAGTCACATGGAAAAAATGAAGATTTTTGTCTACCTCTTTAACCACCTGGTAAGAGAACTTCCTTCTCTTAGAACAACTTCACCTTAATTTGTTGTTTTCACTTCAGAATGATTAGAGTCAATCTCCTCACTTGATGGAAGATAATTATTCACTTTTGAGTTTTGATCCCCTTTGCCGAAGCCATATTTTGTTGACCTCAAAAAGTTTCTTGGGATTCTGGTTGCACTTGCAGTTGGCAGCCACACTGCTACCTTTGGCATGTGAATGGATTATGTATCAGTTGGCTTGAACTCGTGTAGAAAGATAGACACCCACGGCTAGCTTCAAGAAGTCTGCACATATCCCTCTAGTTTATATTTCAAATCTTCATAAAGATGACAATTCTAAGCATCGAAGTTCAACAAATACATCCGATTCAGGAAGCCAAAAAGTAATCATGTACATGAACAACGTAGGAGCAAATCAGTATATTTGATTACCCAAATGTCAATTCAATTTCTTGATGAACCATCAGAAGCCAAAGTACTGGACCAACATGCACGCTGCATCTCAGCCAGTGTTCTGCAACAACTAGATTTAAGTAAAGTGACTTGAAAAATTCAATAATTCATTCTCTGTGTGTGTTTGGTGGTGGGGAGGGGGGATCAGATAGACGAAAATTAGGATTGTATGTTTCTGTAATGCAATTATAAAATAGAAAAGTCCCATGTATCATCTCGATTGATTGGAGCAGTGTAACTCAAATCCAACCTGTGGAAACATTGATTTTTGCGCCTACATGGTACCACAGCAAAACCCCGTAGCAGCTATAAGTGACACCGATACATGAACCTATCACGTTGTTCAATGTGACAAGAATAATGTGATTTAGCATCATTGTACCGGACTTGCTTGAGATTATGCAGTTCGGTGAAGGCAACTAGGCAAACCACTCACGGGCAATCGATACCCACTGTGTTTGTAGAAAGGTCAAAGGGAAGTCATGAAGTATTGTTTATGTGAAGTGGAGATTACTTCCCTTATTTATTGCTCTCTACTATAAATATATGATATGCATCTTAGTTAAAGAGTACATTACTGAAAAACTGAAAGAATGGTAGCCACAGACCCCCTGCGGTTAAAATTATACTCATAAAACTATGGAGAAGAAACAGTTAGCAAACTTTCTATCAAAAAAGAAAAGGACCCAGCATTCTATTAACATAATTCATTTTGTTCATGTATATACAGGCATCATCCACTTGTTTCGAGCATTCTTATTCCTTAATATGAAAATATATGCACTCAGTGAAGCTTCAATTTTCTTAATTATCTTCACAAATAAGTTGAGATTGGTATAACCAACAGGATGTAATTGCAATCTAAAGGTAGTTACCCCGGACTGTGGAAACGTTGGGACGTGTTTATGAATGCAGCAACATACCCACACTTGCCAACCAACCCTATGGCCATAGGAGCAACCACCCTGGCATAACACGACCACCAAGGAGGACTACACCCACTCCGGGCATGTGTGGGGATACCTTCTAGTTCTAGACACTAAAAATATCAAGGATCAAGTTCGTAAACGTTTTTTACTGCTAAGATATCTTTAAAGGAACTACGTAGTGAATGCAGAATGCTTTGATGGATTTTATGCATCGAAAGCATCTCTACAGCTATAGGCTGTCGTGTTGGTTCGTCCTAGATAAGATGACAAGCAAATGTGATATCGCGAAAGGAAGTTAAGAACTTTCACACTTTCGGTATTAGCTATGCCTAAGTATTCGATTCGCACAAATATGACAAGAGCAGACAATTTCTTAACCCTGTGATATTGGAGAAAGTAATGATTGAAGCAAATTAGCAAGTAACGAGTGTGTGGCAGCTTACCTGAGTCATACACACACAAATCACTGAGGAACTTGCGATCAGCAAGACCACCAAACACAACCAGCAAAGATTTTCCGACATCAACTGATGTATGCCCACTGAAATCAACCAGTCAAATCGGTAACTCTAAGGCCAAATTCGTCGTCACGGATTACTGAAGTTTGCGAAGATAGAAAATTTGGGAGAAAGTGGATTTGGAATTGCCTTCGGGGGCGAGGGAGTGTTCCTCTGAAATCGGACGCGTCCGCTTTGATCCACAGCATTCCTTGTTGAGTTGTTGTGGCTGTTTACTGCGTTGCTAGATCCTTGGTGCCTTGTTCGTCGTTCATGCCCGAGGTTTGAAACAGGGCCGGCAAAATTCGGGTTGAGTGGGGCTGGAAGCCTGGAACCGAGTCAGAGTTGAAATGTACTTCGTTGTTATTTTAAAAAAACCGTCATCATTCCCATCTATATCTATACTATCTATACTATATAGGAAAGTGCGTGAGGGGTTCCACTGCAATTTTCACCGTCATTTTTTTGAAATACAACCTGATCCTCTGCCCACTGATTCTCTACAAATTGTTTGCTTCTCTGCAAATTTAACATCTTCTGTCTTCGCCCACCGACATGAGTTCTCTGCAACTTTCACAACGACTCTTCCCTCTTAGCCCACCGACTTGCTGTTGCAGGGTTTCTGTGGCGGCGGCCTGGCTGGTGCAGCAGAATCAAGACAGGGTTGGTTGTTGCACCTCTCTCCCTCTCTCTCTCTTCTTCCACCCACACGTTCGTTCGTTCACCCACCTCTGAGATCGAGCTGGTGTTGTACACGAAAAGGATTTCACAGATTAGAGGAAAATATCTACACCACCCAATCCCTAGGGTTCGTTCCCACGTCCGCCCACTCCCTTTCTTCCCCATTCCGATTCCGCCTTCGGTTCTCTCCGTCGATCGATCAATCCGTCCGCTAAGGTATTCCAGATCGAGAACGTTTCTTTACCCTCCGATGAACATGAAGAGGCAAGATGGCAGGTTCGCGGACCGCGACGACAACGAGGTCCCGGAACGTTCGGCGGTCGCTCCTCGCTGGGATGTCGACTAGGACGGCGGCTCTGGAGGAGATGCTTCTGCTTTAGATCGACCGGAATCGTCGTCTTCCTCTTCAACATAGGGGGCTCCTCCTTCCTATATCAGCCACAGGCTGGCCCGGAGGCTTCGGGGTATTCTCCTCGACGACGCCTATGCTGACGCCGATCTGGCGCTTGGGAGTGGCGATTTCGAGGGCAGAGTCTTGCGTTGGCTCCAGGCCTTGGATCTACATGTCATCGGTGCCTGTAGGGCCGACGAGAGGCTCAAGCCTCTGCTCAAGTTCAACTCCTCTTGCAGTGCCGCCGAGGACCATCTTCTAGCGCAACTCAGCCAGGTATGTACGTGTTTTATTTGTTTCTTCATCCTTTTCCCCTTCCCTGTGAAGGTTGGATCGGTCTTCCATATGAAATCGGTGTTCTCACTTGCATACCTAATCGTCGTTCATCCTGCTCATCGACCATTCCGGCTGTATAAACATGTTTTCTGGAGGGGAGCTTACATGCTGTTATATTTTCTTCTAAATTTTGAAATATGTTATCACTGTGTATCTTACTTTATTTTTCAGCACTTCGAAGCGTCGGAGGTCGGGATGCTCATCAGATGCTTGTCCGTTCCTCTGGTCTCAATGCACGTTGGAAAGATCAACAAGCAAGGGAACATGCTGATCCCCACAAATATAAGGTGATTTCCATTAAGAACCCGGCTGATGTTTTATACAGCTTACTGATATAAGGGATGGGTGTTTGATTTATTTGTTTTGATTTGCAACGATTGCTTGATTTATTATTCCACTCTATGTTCCTACCAACTAATTCTATCCTCAATAGTTTAACTGTGAACCGATACCATATGGTTTAGGCTATCATTACAACTCAATAGTAATTGATATCAAATTATGCTCTCTGCCTTTTCACTGTCATTAAAGGGATGTGTGTTTAATTGTGAACTCTGGGAGTAAACTGTGATATATTAGTAGCTTTCCACATGTAACTAGAGTAAAAGAGGGCTTATTGTTTGAGAACTGGACGTCTCTTATGAGAAGAAGATTACACTCAAAAAAATCATAAAAACATTTTGAGGACAGTCTCTCATTAAATGTAGGCTTATGGGCATTGAAGCATTAAGAAACTATGGCTCAGTCAAATTGCCAAGCTTCTTACCAGAGATCAGTCTGTGCTTTCATTGTTTCTTGTCACAAGGGAGAGCCATCCATGGATGTAACTATGTTCTTGACGCTCAAGGTGGAAATAAAACTGTCTAGGATGAATGCAATCTGCCTTACTGATGCTATGGTTGACTTTCCGACCTGTAACCAAGCCTTAATATGGTTTTAAAATTTTCATGTGTTGCATCTTACCATGTTTGGTAACCCTTGGTGACCAATATAAAAATAAGCCTGATCTTGACGTGGACTCTGGCTAAATTGAAAACCATGGTTGCTCCTAATTATCAGTTTAAATAAATGGTGGAGATCTTATCGCTGATTTAGTTGACAAAAATACACCTCTGTCTTATCATGTAAAAGAATGACACCCGTCCCGAATCTAGAATGTTACCTGGATTGTGATCCTAAACCTTATGCCATGGAAGAAAAAAAAGTAGCTATGTTTTTTTTCTCTCTCATTTGCACGCCTTATGTTGTGGAAGTAGAGATCTATCACAGCCACAGGCTACATAATGTATAGATGCACGATACCCAAATGAATTTATCACTCAATAGTTTTAAATTTTCTCATCCATGAAGTTGATGGTCGTATTTGCGAAGAGTTCAAATCTGGTCAAACTATTTTGAACTTTTTTGTAATAGGTTAAAAGTTGATTTCACTCATGGCAAGTTCATCTTTTCAAGGTTTGCATTTTAAAATTTACATATTTTTGTTAGTACAAAAGCCATCCGCAAAGCATGTTCAATAGTAGAATTTTTTAATTGATTTCTTATTGTAGAATTTTCATATGTAAGTTAATAGTTCACTATATATAACAAAAAATATATGTAATAAATATATTTACATTGGTTGTAGGTGGTTGTAATCATGAAAGAAGTAAGAAGCATTTATATAGTTATCTATTAGATGCTAGGATTCCACAAATAGATCAAAGTAACATCAATGTAAATCTACATATACTAAAATATAATTCCGTCAACTAATATTTTGACTGTAAGTAAAACTGCTCATACCTTGCTGTAGTCTTTGTCTATTTCCTAAATACGACAATCCATGTCACATAATATATTCATATATAAATCTAACTACACATGCTTATCGTCAATCATTTCTAACTTAAAAATTGTCTTCATGCATGACGTGCAACCATTATGACTATTATTTTACTAATGTAAATAAGGTGGACCTGTTGGAAGCAAGTGCAATTTTGCGTTTCACATCACTTGAAAGTGCATGTGATTTTTTACATTTCACACCATATAATAGTCAAGCATAGTGAATACAACAAATTCAGTTAATGTATGCTTAGTCAATGTTAGGAAGCACATTGTCAATAGGCAATCTGACATCGGTGAATAGTGAGCAGGGGTTGATTATGACAGAATTCTAGAGCTCCTCTGCATTCAGGCAACATAAGGAAGACCTCACAAGAGAGTGTTTTCTTAGCAGAATTTACTTTAATGTGACTGGAATTCTAGAGTTGTTTTAAAATAAAAGGTTGTGAACTATACAATTACAAAATGACCAAAGGCCTCGCCAATAGAACCTATAATAAAAGGTTGTGATGGCATTGAAAATACTGCTTTCTAATAAATTTAGTATTGTTATGATTTGGATATGTACAGTTACTCCATTCAATTATTTATTCTATACTATGTATCTATACGGTTTTGGATATGTATTGGTCCATAACTTCATTTTCTACGTAACTTTATCTTGTGGCGTGAATATGTTACTGATGTTTTTATTCTGGTTTCTATATTTTCTGTTTTAGGAAAAGAAATCAAGGATGATAACTCTTCAACAATTTACCAAACTTACAATCAATCAAAACATGTCGGTGATAGATGCTACTTATATTAGACCCAGCTGTATATAATAAATGTTCCTTTTTGGTGTAAACAAAGGTTCTTACAAAGCCATGTTACCTCACCTTGGGTTGTAAAAAAATAACTATATATATATATATATATATATATATATATATATATATACACACATACTGTGCATATATATACACATACTGTGCATATATAACCTGCGTCTTCTTTGGTTCATTTCAAACTTCCCATTTTGAATGCATACATTCATTGCTTCTGTTTAAACTAAAATTAATGTGTCATTCTCCAGCTATTTCATACGATTGGAACGATGGCTGCATGTATAAGAATTATTTGTTCTCAATTATACCCTAAAAAATGCTAATGTTTAGATATAAGCCATACTTTATAAGATAATTGATTGTTCTCACGTCCGTGCATAGCACGGGTTTTAGTCTAGTATATATAGGAAAGCACGTTCAGGGTATTCGGTGCAATATTCACCACAATTTTTTTAAATGATGAAGCTGTCCTTGATTGTCCATCCAAAGAAATGGTTCTTGATTGTATAAATATATTACATTCTAGAGCAATAATATGTAAATTTTTACAAGTTGAAGAGGCGAGCAACTTCTCGACTATTCACCCCCTTTCTCATAGTCACATCTTTCCTTTCTGTGCGAGCACTCGTAGGGTTTTGCAGAAAAAGTTGGACGACGACGGGGGATTCTCCATGGACGATTGGAGTGGTGGCGAGAAAGTGCATTGGTGGATGCCTCATGAGGTAGATCATTCTTCCCTCTATTTATTCTTCCTTATCTTCTCATGTTCTCAATTTCTCTTCCTCCTCATAGTCGTTTCTCTATCCACGAATGAAGTCGTGTAGGGGAGGTTTGTGTCGTTGTTTATGGGATAATCATTAAGCTTATTTATGTTCTTGATACGTTTCAGACTCATGATCCACCACCAGCAACCGCAAAGAATTTGCTGACGGCATATTGTCGTTGACATTTCCTTAATGAAAAAGAACATTGATAGATTGATATCATACGATCAATTCTTTCTTGCATTAAATAATCCCTAATTACAAATAGATAAACATTGTGCATTACTAATATACCATCATCTCGTGCAAAACATTGTACATTACTAATACCCTTCTCTGTAATAGTTCTAACGTTGGCTATTATTACTCTATTCTTCGTGTTAAGCTACAACTCCATTACTGATGCCTATTGTGAACAAGTCAAAGTCCTTCATGTTACTGGATGGAGGCAAAAAAATTCTTTCTCCGCTTCCTCTGTTGAAGTGACAAATCTACAGCTTAGGCATGGACAAGGGAACAAAGAACACAAATGTTGATTTTTTTTGTAATCTCTTTGCCTTTTGTTTTGACGAGTATCTTTTCTCAAATATTTGGACCAGAACTTGCTCGAATTTTAACCAAAATTCTGGTTAATTTGGAAAGTTATTTTGATGTCATCCACTCCCTAAAATATTTTTAGAGCATGGTATATGCAAATGTTGTATACGTCAACATGGTGTGTTTGCCTCTATGAATGATAGACACACTACATATACCACATGCTATTAAAGGATCACCATACTGGTGTCACCATTTCCAATTATGTTCTCTCATCCTTCCTCACATTCTTTTGTATAAACCAAACACACCATAAGCCACAATGTCATCATGTCAAATTTTTCTTAACAATCTAAATTTTTTCCTAAATTTTCAGTGTTGCATATATGATAGACATTTATTTGTTGGCATGCATTTGTCTCAAAAGTGTGTTTGAAATTATCAATATGGTTGATGCGTTACAAACCCATTATGAATACATGATATTGCGGTAGGGCCAATATCTTCCTCACTCCTTTTTTTCTTTTTCCAAACTTCTCTCCCTCTTTTAGCATCAAAATGTCAATTTTTGTTTGAAGTAACTCTTCGAGTGATGTTTGTTATTTATAACAATAACACAATATGAGGAGATACATTGTTTAAATGTATAATTTACCAATTTAGTTGTTATCATTATTTGTATAGTTACCAATTAACATAAACATATGACTACACTTGGAACAAGATGGGCAACCTTCTCTCTCATGTAAATAAAAAAATATTCATAAAAATATCAAACCAGTAGGAAGATATCAAACTTGTGGGAAGGTCAGAGGAATAAAGTTGTAGAGTATAACAATTTTAGTTACAAGTGAAAGGAAGAATGATTTCTTTGAAGAATGATTCATTTTTTATATTTAGATTTTATAGGGAATTTTTGTTCTATTCTGAATGGGTGAGAATATCATAATCAGTATACATAATGATGTTGACTAGCTACTCATGGCATATGGTGCTTTCTACTATTGCCACAATGGGCTTCGAGTTCAGACACTAAAAACTGCACTAAACATCTTTATTGACAACGGGTGGCATGTGTAGGAGCTTTTGAGTATTCATACATATTTCTTACATTTTTTATCTTTAGATTGTTAGATTTATTTCACCATAAGAAACATTTTGTATTTTAAAACTTAACAAGTTGTTGATTTGGGGTGTTGGATGCAATTTCAACTATCATTTTTATGAATTACATATTAGTCCTTCATTGTGCATCAAAGGATCATTCTAGGTCTTCTCTTCATTTTTTATGCAAAGATGATAGATCGATTGCTCTAGATGGTTTTGCATCACTAAACTTCTTCCGTTCTCTATTGTCTCACTCCCTGGAGCCATCGCCGAGAATCCTTGCCAACCGAGGCAATCTCTTCTGTCCCCCGTCTTATTCCGACCCAGCATGTACAAGTCAGGTTCGTCCCAGGCGTTGCCCTACTTCTCCCTTGTGGTGTGAAGTGTTTAAAGGGTTGGGCTTCCCTACTTCATGGAAATAAATACAACGCCATCAGGTTCTATTCTTTTCTATCTGGGTGTGTGCTTGGCTTTCCTACTTCATGAAAATAAATTATATTTACTTCTCGAATGGAGGAGGGAACAAGCAGCAATATTGTGCTTGTGTTAGTTTCCGTCACCAAAGTAGGACTTTTAACCATCGTATTTTAAAGCTTGCTATTGCTAAATGGTTTCCCCCAAGAGAAACTATCCATCATTATTAATGTTTTGTCGTGTCCTTCATTCCGACAGGGCATCAATGAAACCGTCGGCGTTCAACTATCCTGAAGAAGCTACGAAATAGGAAATGAGAACATCACTGCTATCAACTGGATTCGAATACAGTGGGCCCTTATGGTGGCTAATGTTGCTGCACGGCTGGCTGCCACATCACCGTCGAGTTTTGGAGTCACCGAAGATGTGCGGAACCACATGGTGTACTTTGAGGGCTCCAATCTAGTCTCACCTTTGACTTGGAGGATATGCCATGCGCTTCTGTGGATCTACAAGAGAGTAGGAGCCAAACATTTTTGCATGTTTTGCAAGTCAAACAAATTCTTTTGACTATAGTCGGGGGTTTTGCCGAGTACAATGGTGCGGGGATCATCAGAACGTTGTACCAAATTTGTACCACCAGGAATCGTGAAGTCCCCACCATTAGCCTTGAATGTCAGTTTCAGTTGTGTTATATATGGGAGATCTGTAGGAAGACTTGATTGGGCACAAAAGGTTCTCTACTCGTCAGCCCACCTTATGCTTGAATGAACACCATTATATGATCATTTAAAACCTTGTTTCAGTTACCTACAGGTAATATAACAGTTGAGATATTGACATTTCATTCCAATGCATTGATTTACTATGTTGGTTTTGACATTTCTCTTATAATTAGTTATTCTACATTTCGCTTCTGCTTTGACCTTTTGATTAAAGAAAAGCCTCTTTCCTCTCATCCCATTGAAAATCAACATTACGTTAGTAAAATAATTAGCAGTAAAATGGTTTTTTTTTGCAATTTAAAGTTAAAATCTACTTGCTAACTTCAATGTGAGATACATGTTGTATTGAAATTCTTTGATCACTCTGGATAGTGGTAAGATGAGTGGTATATAATAGTGATTGCTTTTGGTTAGTTTGGTTGCTCGAGGTCTTTGATTACAAGGCTAAAATACATAACAAAATCAAGTTGTTTAGTACATTAATGCTTAATCTTAATCTTAATGTGAGCCTATAAATGAAAGCATATGCACAAAGTGAGGCATGGTATCTCAAATCTAACTTCCACATAACTATATTTGCTCTTCATTAACATGTAGCTACAACTTATGCCTCCACCACAATATAGCAAGCAATTGTTGCTATACTAGCTTTCAACATTGCCCTTCATCCCTGTTAGGACCATACCAGTCATTTTGTCTTCGCCACAACTGCAAATGTTTATGGCCACCTAAACACACGGATGGTAGAACGTAACTTTGTTTATGCTAAAATTTTCAGCTATGCTTGCGATACTATTGTTGATTGCACCTAAGATTAAGCCTTGTAGTTGGGGGTGTATTTTATTTATACCTTATCACTTAAACTGGAGAGTGTTGCTTGATGCAAGGATTTTGGGTCATATTTATAGACTGATTTCATACTTGCTTTGTGTGATTATTTGTCATCTTTTGTGACTATAATAGCATGATTCACTTTCTTTAGCCTATAAACACTTTATGCATCAAATTGATCTTACTCTATCCTATTTTGCATGATTTATGAAATTTCCCGAATTGACTTGTATTTTTCTCTCTTTTTCAGACACCTTTTGTTCCAGAACCTGTCGATACTATCGACAGTGCATCAGGCGATCAAGCTGGAGAAAAGCATTCCGTTGATACCATCGACCCACGCCGTCGATGGTATCAAAATCAGCCCAAAAGGAGATGATGAATGAATATTCATCATAATATTCAATCGCCATCTTGAGCTAAATTTGACTCAATACATCCGTTTCCATGTCCTAAATATCACAATATGCAAAATTGCTTAATTAGTTCAATTGTCAAGATTATCAACTGAGTTTATGTTGATTTTATGTAGGTCATGATGAGGTTCAACAATCAAATGAAACTCACCTTCACTCAAGCCTCTTAGCCTCTGTCCTGATCAATTGATTTTGACCAAACAGGTTGATCAATCTGTTTTGCACCAAACGGTTTGCCCTAATGGTCTTGAGTGCTTTCCCCTCCATACGGTCTCAAAACCATGTGAAGCCTCACGATCTCAAGACCGCATGAGAAGCATCCTCACGAGACCGTATGGGACAGGATCATGAAGATCGTTTGGATCTAACATGTCTTCAAGACCGTTTGGGCATCTATCTTTCCCTTCATCACATGATCACGGATCGACAACCCCCATCCATCTGACCACACGGTCTTAGCGATCCATTTCCTTAATGGTTTCATACTTTTTCCCTTCCATACAGTCTCAAGACCGTATGGGCAGACTCGCCTCAAGACCGTATGGGCAGCGTCAAACTAAGACCGGTTCCCACCATCGTACCGTCGCCCAGCACCCTCTTGATTCTGCTTCCCTTCTCCCTCTTCTTTTCCTCACCACCTACAAACCCTAACTCACAGCAGTGACTCCGCTCCCTCTTCCTTCCTCCGCCACTGTTGCCCTCACACCTACACGCCTAAACCCTAATGAGCCGCCACCCTGTCTGCTCTCTTGTGACGATGACACCACCAGCAACCCTACGCCTGCACCACTCCAACCACTACATCCATGCCGTCGTCGACAGCAGTGCTACCTCAGCCTTTCACATGTTGCATCTCCATTAACCTGCATGAAGTTGCGCCTTCCACGACGCCTGACCTCCATCCCTCCGTCAATGATCTCTGCCTCGACCATGCCAACTCCCACAGTCTGGCAAGACTGTTTGGAGCCAGCGCACGGTCTCAAAATCGATTGGCCAACCACCCGATAAGACCAGACCGTTAGGGTGGCAAAGTGAAGACTGCACGAGGCATCGATCCGCAAGATAACAGATCAACTGAAGACCGTTTGAAGAAGACTAACTGGTCTTGCAAAACCGTTTGGACAGAGATTCCAAAACTGTTTGGATCGTTGGGGTAACAAGACCAGTTGGATATGCAACAAACCAATAGAAGCCTATCGGTTTCCCAAGACTGTTAGAGGATAGAACACAAAGACCGTTTGGTCAGTACTAATCAGGACCGTTTGGAGGGAAATAATACAAGACTGTTTGGTCATCTAAACGGTCTCCAAACTGTTAAAACAAACTGTGAAAATTGCAAGAGGGTCCAAATCGTAAAGACCCCATCCGAGCCTATAAATAGGACCAGTAGGGTCCTCATTTGAGGCATCGGACCCAGGATGCCGACAGGTTGCCTGAATACAGGTTTGATCCACGTACATCCATGCCATAGCCACTTCACCTGCTGCTCCTACTGTGAGCCAGGAGGTCAAGACGAGAGAGAAGGTGGAGAAGAAGACCTGCCCAATCTGCCTTGGTGGTTCTTCCTCTTCGTCCAGATCTGCTCCAACAGGACGTAGAAGACAGCATCATCTTCACTGAGTTACGACTACCTTCTGCATCATGCTCATGGCGGAATCTTCCGTCTCTTATTTTTCCTGTTTCTCGCATCATGGGTGAGTAGTTTCTTTTCGCTGGGGTGCGGGGACTATCCCCGCTGCCCATGCAAGCATGTTCTCTTGTTAAACATTCCATGGCAATGTATATAACTTTTCATTTCGTTATTAATCGTTAATGTTTGTAGGTTGATTACCTGCTTGCTTTTATCTTATTCCTTCCTATGTTACGAGAACTTCAATATGTAGGATTGAATGTCGATTAACGAGATTGACTCCCAAACTAAAAATAAAATGGGATTCCTTGAGGTCGTAAGTGTATGATCTGTGAGGGGACGAGCCATCTAGCCTACGGTGATGCTTCTATGGCCTAAAAATCCCTCAGGGAGGGCCACAACTTTAGTTGGATTTTGTATCTTTATTGTTAATCGTCGATACTTGCTTGTAGATTAATCGTCTGCTTGCTTGTAGATTAATTGTCTGCATGGTTGACTCCTTGATGAGAACTTCTGATAGGATTCCTTGAGGTCGTAAGTGTATGATCTGTGAGGGGACGAGCCATCTAGCCCATGGTGACACTTCTGTGTGCCTAACGCCTGTATAGGGGGGCTCATAGCTTCAGTTGGATTTCTGTATTTTCAGAGTCGTAAGTGAGTGATCCAGATGGTGACGAGATATCTAATACCCAAGGTGATGCTTACGCAAGCCTAACGCCCGTATGGGGGGGTTTTTCAGCAGCTCCATTTGGATGGTTATGTCTTGCCTGGATGTTTGATGTTTGGATGTGTTTGGATGTGTAGTGGTAGTGAAACCTAGGACCACCCCAGTGATCCCATATAATTAATCTAGATTCAACTTTAATTATGCTCTTTACTTTCCTGTAATTAGTTTAATTAACCTCAAATCAACCAACCGTTCTAAATATTAGCCGTACTCGAATTAGATTCGACTAGCAACGATTCTTTAAAATGTTGTCCCTTGGGATTTGATCCTCAACTATACTGTGATAAGACCCGTCCGCTTAAAGATGGTATTATTGCTCAAGGTTTTGGTATAAGCTCGGGGATTTCAACCCTGAGTGAATTTGTTAGTGCGATAATATTCCACGTCAAATTCTGGCATCGTTACCGGGGACGATGGAATCAGTTAGTCAAATCTAGTTCTTCCAAGGCTAATCTAGGTTTTTGTTTTTATTTTGATACAATTGATCATTCACTTGAATTTGACTCTATATCATGGATCTCACTTTCAAAGCTTTTCCACTTCAGGTACATCCAAAAGACTAGTGTATGCACCATTTGAACAATCCCAGACTCTCTACTAGCTTTGATCCAGAGATAGACAAGACCTTTCATCGTCAAAATAGAGAGAATCAAGCAAGAATGGCTCAAGAGGAGGAAATAGCCCGAAGGGTAGCTCAAGCCATTAATGTACAAAGAGAAAGGCTCGTGCAAGAGGCCAGAGCTGCAGTTCAAGAAGAAATCCTAGCAGCACAAGAAGTAGAATTGCAGAAGGACCCGAGAGAGTTATCAATCCCTAAGGTTGCTGATGTTCATCACCTAGTTCAACCTCCTCCCATCAATGCTCCTAACTTTGAGATACGAGAACATTGGATCACCTTGCTTCAAAACAGCCCATTCTATGGTAAACAAGGAGAACATAGTCAAGAACATCTTCTGAATTTTATTGATCTATGTGCCATGACAAAGCAAAATGGAGTGTCTGACGATGCCATTAGACTCCATCTTTTCAAGTATTTGCTTGCTGATTATGCTATAAGTTGGTACAACTCCTTACAATGTGAGCCCATCACTACATGGGAACAACCACAAACTGTTTTTCTGGAAAAAATTGTACCCTCCTTCTCTCACCTATGAAATTAGGGGTCGAATAACAATGTTCACCCAAGCCCCTGGAGAAACCCTTGCGGAAGCATGGGAAAGATATAAAGAGCTTCTACGCAAGTGTCCACAACATGGCATTCCAAAGAATCAACTCATCGAGATCTTCTATAGGGGTGTGGATGACAACATCAAGAGGTTCTTAGACTCCTCATCTGGTGGAAACTTCATGCGTCAGAGTTACGACAACACATGGAAGGTTGTCACCCTTGGAGCTGAAAATCAAGCAAATTGGGGTAGATCTGTAGGTAAAGGAGTGTTGAAGGTAGCTATGGCTGAAGTTATTCCAGAATACAAGTCTATCGCAAAAACCCTCAAACTCTTAGTTGCTAAGTAAGACCATATCGAATCGTCCCTTGCTGCATTTGGAAGAGGACGTTCACCCCCTCAACAACAAGAGCAGATCAAGTCGGCTTCACTGTTCTGTGAAGCATGTAAAGGCAATGATCATTCCACTTTAGCATGCAACGTTCTCTACGATGTTGTTCTAAGCAACGCTTATGGTCAAGGAGATAATAGTCAAATGGAAAATCTTAATGCTGTTAGCACCATTCCTGGTCAAGGATACTACAATCTGAATCAAAATAGGAATCATCCTGGTTTTCAATATGGAAATCCTTCAGGATCAGAAAACTCGCGACAACTTGATCAAAATAATCAACAACGAGGACCACCAGGATTCTAGTATAACCAACAACAAAATTTCAGAAATCAAGGAAGCTTTAGGGGCAACTTTCAAAATAGGAACTACAACAATTATCAGAACAACTCTCAATTCCAGAATCCCAACCAAGTTCCTTATCAACAACAAGGGCAACAAGCCAGCCCCGTCTCTCCTGATGACAAGCTGTCGGCAATTGAGAAGATGTTGTAGTCGCAGCAGACAATGATAGCTAACCAGTAAGCCCATCAGAAGGCTATTGAATCTCAACTAGCTCAACTTGCAGCTAGCATGAAGCCACCTGTTGGAACCTTTATTGGCCAACCAAAAAACAATCCTAAGCACCCAGAGCAACTGAAGGCTGTCACCACCAGGTATGGAAAAAACTATTTAGATCCCCCTGTCAAGACACATGTGGTTATTATAGACGAGGATGATTCTGTAATTGAACAAGACTCTACCACACCTGAGTCTCAACTAAAAGAAACAACAACTATTGATAAGACAAACGAGCAAAGTTCTAAGAAACCAACTGATGCAGAACTAGAAACACCAGAGCCAAAACTACCAGTGTACAGGCCTCATATACCTTTCCCAGCTCATTTAAGGCATACAAAGCTTGACACTCGATTCAACAAGTTCAAAGAAGCCATGAAGAAACTCCATGTTGATATACCCTTTCTTGATGCGCTAGTTGAAATACCATCATGGACAAAGTACTTAAAGTCTCTCCTCACCAGGAAGTATATAACTGAAGAATATGAGACAGTCAAGTTAGCAACAACCACTTCAGACATCATTCAGAGTAAGATTCCTAAGAAGTAGAAAGATCTAAGATCTTTTGGGTTTTGCAGCAGCTCCATTTTGGATGGTTATGTCTTGCCTGGATGTTTGATGTTTGGATGTGTTTGCATGTGTAGTGGTGCTGAAACCCGGGACCACCCCAGTGATCCCATATCATTAATCTAGATTCAACTTTAATTTTGTTCTTTACTTTCCTGCAATTAGTTCAATTAACCTCAAATCAACCAACCATTCTAAATATTAGCCTTACTCGAATTAGATTCGACTAGCAACGATTCTTAAAAACATTGTCCCTTGGGATTCGATCATCAACTATACTGTGTAAGACCTGTCTGCTTGCGGGTGGTATTATTGCATGAGGTTTTGGTAAAAGCTCAGGGATTTCAACCCTGAGTGAATTTGTTAGTGTGATAATATTCCACATCAGGAGAAACAGTACTCTATCGATAGTATCGAGAAGTCAGCAGACAGATCCCATTTTGAAGCAAATATGCGTGCCTTAAGGTGTCGATACTATCGACAGCCCATCGATGGTATCAACACCGTCATATTAGGATTTTGTACATATCATCAAGATCTAATGGCTGGGATCGATTGGCAAACGTAAGTCGTACCTAGACCTAAGGGAGGATGGCCCAAAGAAAAAAGGATGTTCTATGTAACATCCCTGACCTGGGTTATGCCTTAACCCTGGGAGTTTTGCATAAGCAAGTTAATTATATCCTTAATTTTATCTTGTACAAAGTAATTAAGGCCCAAGAGAAACCTATGTTTCAATTTTGGTCCCGTTTGAATAATATTGAAGCAATGTTTGCTTATTTTGGACTAAAGTGCAAACTACCCAAGTTGAGGGGTTAACTTGCAAATGTTACATGATTAAATGTTCCTCATGTGTTGCAGAATCATGAGAATGAAGATGATGTAGAGGTATGGCTTCAGAAAATCCTGAGTACCAAGAAAGAGCTGATAAAGCAATGTTTGTGCATTAAAACCCAATTTTGGTGTAATGTGCAATTTACCCAAAACCTAGGGTTCAATATGAAAAATATCACTTCAAGAGGGTCCCTCATTATTCTTGGAATCATATAGAGAAAAAAAATGAGAGGGGCGCCTCATTTTGAAACATTTTGGAAGAGAGAGAATCTTGATATTAAAATAATCAAGATTTAAGCATAATTGGAACTTTACTTCAATTTAATGCAAAAATAAATATAATAATTGAAGAGCCCTTCAACCAAAAGGTGAGGGAGGAATTTCCAAAAGGTTGGACGAGATTGTGCCTTACAAAGACAGGAAAATATCTCAAGCAAGTGGATAACCCACTCACATTAAATAAAGAAAAAGTACTATCCACTAATTTTTGGATATTATTATTATAAGGATTAAGGTGCTTAATTTCTTTTCCTTTAAATTCATGGATAATGAAGAGGTTTGAAAATGTAAATAGGATAGATTCGTGGTCAAGGAGTTTAGTGGGAGATGTCGCATCAATTTGAGAAATTAAAGGAATTAATTACTACTTTCTCTCTCATTGAATTTCCTTATAAAAACACAATTTCCAACTCAATTCAAAGGCTTTTTCGATCCCTCTTTCCTTCCTTGCTTGAAAAACGACCAAGGAAGCTTAGGAGCAACAGGAGGAAGAGTTCCAACCTGTAGGTAAGCTTCTTGATCACTTTCAACCATGATTTCATGGTGAAAATCGAAAATAAATGATGGATTTCTTCTTTTCTTCCATCAATCTTCCTTTCTAGCCAATCCATTTCACTCAAAAGCTTGAGGAACGAACCTTGTGGAGTAAGAAATCTTCTTACACCATTAAAGACGTGGAGTTGCAGCTTTGAAGCTTCTTTGAAGGCGGGTTATATAATTTGAACCCATTTACATTATTATTCAACCATTAATTTTGCAATTATGTTGATTCCTTCTTCTTCTTTATTTATTATTTGTTGAAATTGGTAATTCCATGAAATCAGAAGTACTAGGAACTACATGGATGAAGGTAAATGATGATGACATCATATTGGACACGTTTCCCAAAAATTGGTTATTCAATCGGTTTCAACAATATGTTCATTCGGTTTCAACAAAACCGTTTGAAATCAAATAGTTTCATCAAACCGTTAGAAGCCAAATGGTTTCAAACCGTTTGGAAGGGTTGACCACAGTTTACCATTTGGAGTTTTGATGTTAGTTTTGATGGTTGATGACCCATTAAATTTAATTTATTGATTCTAAAAGGTTCATCAGATGAAGGTTAATCAATTACCAAACCCTAATCGGGTTAAGTGCAGAAATTTCAATTGGTTGGTTTAAAATTTTGGGTTGATTAACACAAACAGTCTCAAGACCATTTGGAGATCACCCAAACAGTCTCAAGACCGTTTGGAGGTCAACCAAGACCGTTTGGAGGTCTAAGGTTGAGTATGATTGAGTAATTGAAGATCCAGAGATATCAAATTAAAATGCAATCAATAGCTCAATTGATGATTAATCCAATGATCTAAACCCTAATAGTATTTCATATATTTAAATGATGGATGGGGAAAATGGTCTCAAGACCATTTGGAGGTCATCCAAATGACCTCAAGACCATTTGAGGTCATGTCATATCATAATTTGATGATGATTCATTGATTTCAATTGAATCGGTTCCACAATGTTAATCATTGAAGGTTCCTCGATTTCAAAACCCTAATTGAAGGTTTCTTGATTATAAGTCCTAGTTCAATTGGGTTCAAAACCCTAATTGATGGTCCAATTGAAGGATGATTCAATAGTTCAATTGATGAATGAATCAAGGATTCAATTGATAGTCGGTTCATTGATTGAAACCTTGAATTGTTTAAGTGTTGAAAGACCTTTTTGGTCCATTCGATTTTGAGAGGGTTTGGACCAAACGGTCTCAAACCGTTTGGAGACCCAAGTCCATTCGATTTCAATGCATTTCTTGCTTAAACAGTTTCAAGGGAAATTTGCCCAAACGGTTTCAAACCGTTTGAGTTCTGAGGGATCAAGACCGTTTGGGGTCTAAGTAATCAAAACCATTTGAGGATCAACATGGTCAATCCAATTGGATACCTAATGTAATTGAAAATTTAATTGGTCAATCTATTTGAATACTTAATGTATTTGAAGGTTCAATTGGTCAATTCAATTGGATACCTCATGTAACTGAAAGTTCAATTGACCAAGCCATTTGAACATCTAATGTATTTAGATTATTGATACCCTTAGTGGGATTAATCATTGATGTGTAATGATGTAATAATTCAATATACCATGCTAACCCTTAATGCATGTATTTGAATAAGAAGTAGGCTCAATCTAATCAAGAATTGAGTAGTGGACATCCTGGGTAGGATGTGAGAGAGAGATTCATACATCAATGATAATCATGTAAACAGTCAAGCCTAACACATTCAAAATAAATGTGATATACAATTAGGGTATGATCCTTGATAAAGAGATCATAAAACCCTAATTGAGTTGATTGATGAATTCAAACCCTAATTTAGGGAAATTCTGAGTGAAACCCTAATCTAGGTTAATAGTGTAACCCTAATTAATGGTGATGACATGAGAACCCCTAAATTAGGGTATTTTGATGATAAACCCTAATTGGGATGAATAATAAACCCTAATTATGGATAATGGAATGCGGAACCCTAATCTAGGGTAATGCCATGTCAAACCCTAATCTAGGGTAATAATGTAATCCTAATATAGGGTGATGCCATGTGAAACCCTAAACCAGGGTGATGATATGTAATGCTATATGAAACCTGTCCCTAAAATTGGGTGAAGGTAAGAGAAAACCCTAATGATGAAATAGTGGGTAATACCTTATGAAAATGAAATATCTCAAGTGGTTGATTACAAAAAACCTTATAGTATGTAATGCCTTAACTTGAGATAAGTCTATATCATTAAAGATAGTTGTACAAATTCTAATGGGTGACCTATGCACTACATGATAAAGGTGATAGGTTAGTGGTTATAAGTATTAAGAGGGAAATACCTTAATACAAGGTCAGTTGATTAACTTAAGTAAGTTGGAAGTGATGAGAAAAGTGATACATCAAGACATGATAGATATCACATTTAGCATTTCAGGGTTGATATACCTTGATGCACCTCAAATCCAATATACTTGGATAAGAAACACAAGAAGTGTGTGTTATGTAAATTGTTACAATGAAGATGTAATGAATTCAATGCACTTTGATAAGTGTTGACTAACATACTATGAGAAAGGGGTTAAGCCAAGATAATGAGTATGATATAAACATACCATGATAAGGTTGAGAGATGAACTCATACCTTGAATTGATAATCATTAATGATATATGATGAGAGTAATGATCATGAGTGAATACTTATGATATTATTGAATCTTCCTAGAGGAATGTAACAATAAATTAGGGTTGGATAGATAATATAAACATGAAACCCTAATTAATGTGAAATGGGAAACCCTAACCCTAATTTTTGGGTAAAAGGATGAAAAGCCCTATTTGATGGTAAACCCTAACCATGGTAAGGGAATAATGGTGTTACTATTGTATTACATGGTGTTATGTGAAATTGTCATGACTTTTATCATGTGTATTAACCATGCAGATATTATGAGATGATGAACATAGCCAAATTTGAGCTATGATATTTATATAATAAAAATGTTGATTGGCCTTGTGTGCCTTAATGTTATTGTTTCTTAGTAAAAGTAACAAAATGTGCATGGACTTTATGAGCCATATGAGTAAGTTGTTGCCTAGTGAAAGGTGACAAGACACTTAATGGGCCTTGTGAGCCATGTGAGATGCTTGTGTAACAAGTATCATGTATACCTCGGTCTGAGGACCTAGAGGTAATAATTACCTAACAAGTGGTAACAGTGATTAGCGATGAACTGAGGGTATGACTACCCAGATTTGATAAATAAGATAATGATGTTGTTGTGAGATGTGAACTTTCAAGTGATGAGATAAGGGATTAAGATCCCAGTGTATTATAAGTTCTGGTAAAGCAATTGATAAGAGCTTACATGTTTCTCTGTAGCATTTGTCACAATAATTCCTGTTTGAGAACTTGACTGATGCTAAAAGAATATGCTAGTGTACTTAATTAATCAAGTGAAATCATATCATGTAGAGCCATGCCCATAGATCCATCAGTGTCAGTATTTACTGATGGTGAAACGGGTTTCTCCGCGGCAAAACCCGGAATGCATATTTTTGAATATGTGGGGGTTGATGGGCAAACATATCCTTACGTCCTAATGGGGGAATTGATGGAATGTAAACATTAAACCTCTCAATCCATCATTATTTGTACTGGGATGGATGTATCACGAATCTCCCGAAGATTGGGATAGATGTATCCCGAATCTCCCAATAATATTAATGTTGGATCGATGGAGGTAAACATGAAATCTCTTGATTGCGAAGAGAGTGCAGCCGCCGCTGTAGCTCTATAGCGAAGCTGCTAGTATACCCTGGAAAGCTATGTAGCAGAGACACAAGATGTCCTACATGTGGTGTCGCACTGACCGCGATGTGGGAGGTCATGGAAGTCGGCTCTTCCTTTGATCTTGTATGGTATCGATTTCGACTTCACAATGGTCGGTTGGAGTATGAGCGGTATACCTCATCTCCTCAGGGCATAAGTGTGATTGTAAAATATAATCAACCGTATAGTATGCTTGCTTAAGGAATGAATATGGAAATTTACTGGCCGGTGTTACATTTGTTTTATGCATTTCTAGTTGATAGATTTTATTTATGTCTATTTACATTCATTGCAAGTAGATGGATGAATTACGATTCTACCATGGGTAGATGCAATGTTCTCCTTAGGAAAGGAGATTACTTCACTCTGTTCATACAATGATTTATCTACTGTTAAATATATATAAAATCCTTCTGCTTAGTTTTATTCTAATAAACTGCAATAATAATGTTTTGGCAGAGAGTTATATCTCTCACTGGGGCAATTTACAAATTGTCTCACCCCCGTGGGATCCAACATTTTTAGGTGGACGCGGACAAAGAATAGAAATCCCTACAGCAGAGGAAGGACAACAACAATAGGGACAGTAGTGAGATCTCAGGTGGAGATACTATCTGTCTAGTCATATAGATAGTAGTCTTATGTGTCGTCTCTGTACACTCAGGTCCTCAGAGTTAGTAGTTAGTGTTTTTAGTGAATCGGTCTGAGATTTTGGCTTGATGCCTCAAGGTTCTTATGTTGTCTGTATTTAATGTTAATAGGGTAGTTGATGTTTGTAATCCTCGAGAAGAGATGGTACAAGTTATGTACTTATGAACCAGGATGTAAATGTTATACATTGGTTCTTGATGAAATAGTTTTCCTATATGTTTGGACCTCTTTGTAAATGGTTTTAATTTTTAGTGATTTTCAGCAATCCACTGCTAATGTTTAATTCTGCTTAATCAGTAACGATTTGTTTATCGGTCGTTACAAGTTTGGTATCGGAGTTCTATGTTCGATGAGTCTACAGAGACATATGATTAAGGTTGTTGAGTCTGTTCTAGTATCTTCCAGTGTATCTGGTAGTATCTTATGCTCATATAGGAGAAGAAGAACTTAAAGATGTTTGGATCACATGAAGAACATGTTGCTGAAAGCAACATTGCTGCACCAAGAAGTGGTGCAAGGGACTGGACTAGGAAGGAACCAATATCTGAATATCCTCAGTTGAACCAAGCAATGATATAAAGCCCAGCTTTCCAAGCTCTGTATGGGCAATTTAGGGCAGTTGTGATGCATATAGTGGACCATGCATTAGCAATGCAACCCATATTACCAACCCCCAATGATGAAGTTATGGGCTCCAACAGGATTCCTAATCAACATCAACATGATGAAGCAATAAACAAGGTGGGAAGGAATAGGTTACAACCCAAAAGCAAAATTTGCTATAGGTGTAGGAAGCCTGGACATATCATAAAGAATTGTCCAACAAAGAATAAGGAAGAGAGAATCAAGAAGAGGCCTAACCAAATCTAGGAATAGAGGCCTAGTAGTTCCAAAAAGGGAAAGTTTTTGGTACTACCACTACAATCAATGACTAATACACCAAGGCAATGGCTATCCAGAAAAGGTAAAGAACCTTTTAGACCATATCAAGGGCTTAGAACTTGTTACCAGTGTAGACAGGTAGGACACCTAGTAAGGGATTGTCCAGTTGGAAACATAATGGTAACCCAACCACCGAGGCAGAAACATCAAGGTTGTCAAAGGAAACCGTTTTCTAGTGGCACTCGAGGATGTGGACAAATGTCCCAGGCAAAATTCTTTGAAAAGAATCAGCCTGAGGTAGTAAATAAATTGCGAGATGAGACAAGTCAGATGAAATAGTATCATTCTGATATGTCCATGATTTTATGTGCTAATTATAAGAAAGTAGTTGTTATTGAGTTTCCTTTGACTAGTCCTATAAGGACACAAAGAAGATGAGAATTTACATTTTACTCAGTATTCCTTTAAATGCTTTATAATTTCTCTCATCTGTGTGAAAAAGGATGAGATATAGAAGTGATGCCTCAAGAAAATCCAAGAATGCTAAATCACGTGTTTATAATGATATGAAAAGTGAGGAGCATAATAGTAAATAAAGTGCATACTACCTAATCTCAGTATTTGTATACCCTATCTAGGTATATAATTATTGGAGATAAGGCAAGTATGGAAACTCTTAGATTGTTATGTTTTTGATTGCTCTGATCAAGTAGTCATTCTGAGACAATCCAATGAGTATCATGAAATTAGAAATATGGAATGGAAAAATGTGTCATATCCTAAGAATAAGAAAGAGAAATCTGAAATAATCCCAGATTAGTATGTGTGTATGAGGAAGTAAAAAGTATACTCCTCATAAGATAAGAATGAGAACAAGGGAGGCGATCCCTGTTCGATAAAGTTGGTGTGTATAATAAATATATTTTCCCATGACGAGGAAATGGGAAATGTGATGAGATCATAATATGCTCATGAACATGTTAGATAATAACAAAGAAAGGAATAATGTCATGTGATCATCCTTAAAAAAATTCCTATACAGGGGCAAGGAACCTAGGATGAGACAAAGAGTAAATGATTCATGAATAGTTGAAAACTCATGAAATAATAAAAAGAATATGATCCCTTGCTTTCTTTCCTTTCAGGGACATGGCAATAAATTAAGTCTTAAGATACTTGTTGTGCATAAGATAAAAATGTTCATGTGATGGATACTTAGAAAAGTATCAGTTTATCTTAGACTTTGGTTCCAAGGTGAAGATATATGTAACAAGTAATGTCCCAAGATGAAAGGAAGATAAATATGTGATGTGTTTTCAACACATGTGATAGATACCAAGGTAAGAGATTTTGGTATCTAAAAAATATCAAATGGTTTATGTTGGCTACCTGGAATGGTCAACCATGAAATCAGTTTAATTATACATAAAATAATATGAACATCATATGTTAGGGGTTTATGATTTGCATGAACATAAAAATTAAACATATCTTTAAAATAAATTCTTAATTGATAAGTGACTTCTCTTTATGATGAGAAAATGTACAACTAATGAGATAGTTGGTACAAGTAACAAGGAATCCTAGTATTATGTCAGCAGATTAGAAGGCACAACCGAGGTATGAAAAGACTTATAGTCCCAAGAGGGTGACAAAACACAATTGTGATCATGAAAGTGAAATGATGAATTAAATAAGGAGCATGGGAGACTCCTCAGAAACAAGAATCTGTCACATGAAATTGTAAATTAAGAAAAAGTGTTACATGACACAGAATTAATTCCACAATTAATAATAAAAAGGACAGTGGAGTATGTGTCCCGTGTGAACCATTCTATGATAAAATTGTGTGGAATAACTTTGTGTTGATCAAAGCATTATGGTGTCTCCATAACAATGAAATGTTATGTGGAGACTAGATAGTATGATGAATGAATAATATTTGTCTTCCTTTATCTGGGATTTCAGGGACGAAATTCTTGTTAGGGGTTTATAATTTGTAACATCCCTGACCTGGGTTATGCCTTAACCTTGGGAGTTTTTCTTAAGCAAGTTAATTATATCCTTAATTTTATCTTGTAAAAAGTAATTAAGGCCCAAGATAAACCTATGTTTCAATTTTGGTCCTGTTTGAATAATATTGAAGCAATGTTTGCTTATTTTGGACTAAAGTGCAAATTACCCAAGTTGAGGGGTTAACTTGCAAATGTTACATGATTAAATGTTCCTTATGTTTTTAAGCATCATGAGAATGAAGATGATGCAGAGGTATGGCTTGGGAAAAGCCTGAGTACCAAGAAAGAGCTGATAAAGCAATGTTTGTGCATTAAAACCTAGTTATGGTGTAATGTGCAATTTACCCAAAACCTAGGGTTCAATATGCAAAATACCACTTCAAGAGGGTCCCTCATGATTCTTGGCATCATATAGAGAAAATAAAATGAGAGGGCACCTCATTTTGAAACATTTTGGAAGAGAGAGAATCTTGATATTAAAATAATCAAGATTTAAGCATAATTGGAACTTTACTTCAATTTAATGCAAAAATAAATATAATAATTGAAGAGCCCTTCAACCAAAAGGTGAGGGATGATTTTGCAAAAGGTTGGACGAGCTTTTTCCTTGCAAAGGAACGAAAATATCTCAAGAAAGTGGATAACCCACTCACATTAAATAAAGAAAAAGTAATATCCACTAATTTTTGGATATTATTATTATAAGGATTAAGGTGCTTAATTTCTTTTCCTTTAAATTCATGGATAATGAAGAGGTTTGAAAATAGAAATAGGATAGATTCGTGGGCAAGGAGTTGAGGGGGAGATGTGGCATAAATTTGAGAAATTAAAGGAATTAATTACTACTTTCTCTCTCATTGAATTTCCTTATAAAAATACCATTTCCAACTCAATTCAAAGGCTTTTTCGGTCCCTCTTTCTCTCCTTGCTTGAAAAACGACCAAGGAAGCTTAGGAGCAACAGGAGGACGAGTTCCAACATGTAGGTAAGCTTCTTGATCGCTTTCAACCATGATTTCATGGTGGAAATCGAAAATAAATGATGGATTTCTTCTTTTCTTCCATCAATCTTCCTTTCTAGCCAATCCATTTCACTTAAAAGCTTGAGGAACGAACCTTGTGGAGTGATAAAGCTTCTTCCACCATTAAAGACATGGAGTTGCAACTTTGAAGTTTCTTTGAAGGCGGGTTATATAACTTGAGCCCATTTACATTATTATTCAACCATTAATTTTGCAATTATGTTGATTCCTTCTTCTTCTTGATTTATTATTTGTTGAAATTGGTAATTCCATGAAATCAGAAGTACTAGGAACTACATGGACGAAGGTAAATGATGATGACATCATATTTGACACGTTTCCCAAAAATTGGTTATTCAATCGGGTTCAACAAGATGTTCATTCAGTTTCAACAAAAGCATTTGAAAACTTGTAACGACCGATAAACAAATCGTTACTGATTAAGCAGAATTAAACATTAGCAGCGGATTGCTGAAAATCACTAAAAATTAAAACCATTTACAAAGATATCCAAACATAGGAAAACTCTTTCATCAAGAACCAATGTATAACATTTACATCCTGGTTCATAAGTATATAATTTGTACCATCTCTTCCCGAGGATTACAAACATCAACTGCCCTACTAACATTAAATACAGACAGCATAAGAACCTCTAGGAATCAACCCAAAATCTCATATCGATTCATTAAAAGCACTAACTACTAACTCCGAGGACCTGAGAGTACAGAGACGACACATAGGACTACTATCTATATGACTTGACAGAAAATATCTCCACATGATATCTCACTGCTATCCCTGTTTTTGCTGTCCTTCCTCTACTGTAGAGATTTCTATTCTTTGTCTGCATCCACCTAAAAATGTTGGATCCTACGGGGGTAAGACAATTTGTAAATTACCCCAACGAGAGATATAACTCTCTGCCAAAACAATATTATTGGAGTTTATTAGAATAAAACTAAGCAGAAGGATTTTATATATATTTCACAGCAGATAAGTCACTGTATGAACAGAGTGAAGTAATTTTCTTTCCTAAGGAGAACATTGCATCTACCCATGGTAGAATCGTAATTCATCCATCTACTTGCAATGAATGTAAAGAGATATAAATAACATCTATCAACTAGAGATGCATAAAAGAAATGTAATATCAGCCAGTAAATTTCCGTATTCAATCCTTAAGCAAACATGTTATACGGCTGATTACATTTTACAATCACACTTATGCCATGAGGAGATGAGGTATACCACTCATACTCCAACCAACCATTGCGAAGTCGAAATCGGTACCATACAAGATCAATGGAAGAGTCGACTTCCATGACCTCCCACATCTCGGTCAGTGCGAGACCACATGCTGGACATCTTGTGTCTCTGCTACATAGCTTTCCAGGGTATACTGGCAGCTTCGCTATAGAGCTATAGAGGCGGCTGCACTCTCTTCGCAATCTATAGATTTCATGTTTACCTCCATCGATCCAACATTAATATTATTGGGAGGCTCGTGATACATCTATCCCAATCTTCGGGAGATTCGTGATACATCCATCCCGGTACAAATAATGAAGGATTGAGAGGTTTAATGTTTACCTTCCATCAATTTCCCCATTAGGACGTAAGGATATGTTCGCCAATCAACCCCCACATATTAAATAATATGCATTCCAGGTTTTTCCGCGGAGCAACTCGTTTCACCATCAGTAAATATTGACACTGATGGATCTATGGTCAGGGATCTACATGATATGATTTCACTTGATTAATTAAGTACATTAGAATATTCTTTTAGCTTCAGTCAAGTTCTCAAACATGAATTATTGTTACAAATGCTACAGAGAAACATGTAAGCTCTTATCAATTGCTTTACCAGAACTTATAATACACTGGGATCTTAATCCCTTATCTCATCACTTGAAAGTTCACATCTCACAACAACATCATTATCTTATTTATCAAATCTTGGTATTCATACCCTCAGTTCATCACTAATCACTATTACCACTTGTTAGGTGACTATTACCTCTAGGTCCTCAGACTGAGGTATACATGATACTTGTTACACAAGCATCTCACATGGCTCACAAGGCCCATTAAGTGTCTGGTCAGCTTTCACTAGGCAACAACTTACTCATATGGCTCATAAAGTCCATGCACATTTTATTACTTTTACTAAGCAACATTAACATTAAGGCACACACGGACAATTGACATTTTTATTATATAAATATCATAGCTCAAATCTAGCTATGTTCATCATCTCATAATATCTACATGGTTAATACACATGATAACAGTCATGACAATTTCACATCACACCATGCAATACAATAGTAACACCATTATTCCCTTACCATGGTTAGGGTTTACCATCAAATAGGGTTTTTCATCCTTTTACCCAAAAATTAGGGTTAGGGTTTCCCATTTCACATTAATTAGGGTTTCATGTTTATATTATCTATCCAACTCTAATTGAGTTGATTGATGAATTCAAACCCTAAATTAGGAAAATTATGAGTGAAACCCTAATCTAGGTTAACAGTGTAACCCTAATTAATGGTGATGACATGAGAAACCCTAATTCAGGGTATTTTGATGATAAACCCTAATTGGGATGAATAATAAACCCTAATTATGGATAATGGAATGTGGAACCCTAATCTAGGGTAATGCCATGTGAAACCCTAATCCAAGGTAATAATGTAATCCTAATATAGGGTGATGCCATGTGAATCCCTAAACCAGGGTGATGATATGTAATGATATATGAAACCCTATCCCTAAAATTGGGTGAAGGTAAGAGAAAACCCTAATGATGAAATAGTGGGTAATACCTTATGAAAATGAAATATCTTAAGTGGTTGATTATAGGCAACCTTATAGTATGTAATGCCTTAACTTGAGATAAGTTTGTATCATTAAAGATAGTTGTACAAATTCTAATGGGTGACCTATGCACTACATGATAAAGGTGATAGGTTAGTGGTTAAAAGTATAAAGAGGGAGATACCTTAATACAAGGTCAGTTGATTAACTTAAGTAATTTGGAAGTGATGAGAAAAGTGATACATCAAGACATGATAGATATCACATTTAGCATTTCAGGGTTGATATACCTTGATGCACCTCAAATCCAATATACTTGGATAAGAAACACAAGAAGTGTGTGTTATGTAAATTGTTACAATGAAGATGTAATGAATTCAATGCACTTTGATAAGTGTTGACTAACATACTATCAGAAAGGGGTTAAGCCAAGATAAGGAGTATGATATAAATGTACCATGGTAAGGTTGAGAGATGAACTCATACCTTGAATTGATAATCATTAATGATATATGATGAGAGTAATGACCATGAGTGAATACTTATGATATTATTGAATGTTCCTAGAGGAATGTAACAATAAATTAGGGTTGGATAGATAATATAAACATGAAACCCTAATTAATGTAAAATGGGAAACCCTAACCCTAATTTTTAGGTAAAAGGATGAAAAGCCCTATTTGATGGTAAACCCTAACCATGGTAAGGGAATAATGGTGTTACTATTGTATTGCATGGTGTGATGTGAAATTGTCATGACTGTTATCATGTGTATTAACCATGCATATATTATGAGATGATGAACATAGTCAAATTTGAGCTATGATATTTATATAATAAAAATGTTGATTAACCTTGTGTTCTTTAATGTTATTGTTGCTTAGTAAAAGTAACAAAATGTGCATGGACTTTATGAGCCATATGAGTAAGTTGTTACGTAGTGAAAGGTGAAAAGACACTTAATGGGCCTTGTGAGCCATGTGATATGCTTGTGTAACAAGTATCATGTATACCTCGGTCTGAGGACCTAGAGGTAATAGTTACCTAACAAGTGGTAACAGTGATTAGTGATGAACTGAGGGTATGAATACCCAGATTTTAAAAATAAGATAATGATGTTGCTGTGAGATGTGAACTTTCAAATCATGAGATAAGGGATTGAGATCCCAATGTATTATAAGTTCGGGTAAAGCAATTGATAAGAGCTTACATGTTTCTCTGTAGCATTTGTCACAATAATTCCTATTTGAGAACTTGACTAATGCTAAAAGAATATGCTGATGTACTTAATTAATCAAATGAAATTATATCATGTAGAGCCCTAACCATAGATCCATCAATGTCAGTATTTACTGATGGTGAAATAGGTTGCTCCGTGGGAAAACCTGGAATGCATAATTTTGAATATGTGGGGGTTGATGGGGGAACATAATCTTACGTCCTAATGGGGGAATTGATGGAAGGTAAACATTAAACCTCTCAATCCTTCATTATTTGTACTGGGATGGATGCATCACGAATCTCCCAAAGATTGGGATAGATGTATCACGAATCTCCATATAATATTAATGTCAGATCGATGGAGGTAAACATGAAATCTCTTGATTGCGAAGAGAGTACAGCAGCCAATGTAGCTCTATAGTGAAGCTGCCAGTATACCCTGGAAAGCTATGTAGCAGAGACACAAGATGTCCTGCATGTGGTCTCGCACTGACCGAGATGTGCGAGGTCATGGAAGCCGACTCTTCCACTGATCTTGTATGGTACTGATTTTGACTTTGCAATGGTCGGTTGGAGTATGAGCGGTATACCTCACCTCCTCAGGGCATAAGTGTGATTGTAAAATGTAATCAGCCGTATAGCATGTTTGCTTAAGGATTGAATACACAAATTTACTAGCTGATGTTACATTTGTTTTATGCATCTCTAGTTGATAGATGTTATTTATATCTCTTTACATTCATTGCAAGTAGATGGATGAATTATGATTCTACCATGGGTAGATGCAATGTTCTCTTTAGGAAAGGAGATTACTTCACTCTATTCATATAGTGATTTATCTGTTGTTAAATATATATAAAATCCTTCTGCTCAGTTTTATTCTAATAAACTGCAATAATAATGTTTTGGCGGAGAGTTATATCTCTCGCTGGGGCAAGTTACAAATTGACTCACCCCCGTGGGATCCAACATTTTTAGGTGGACGCGGACAAAGAATAGAAATCCCTACAGCAGAGGAAGGACAACAATAGCAGGGACAACAGTGAGATCTCAGGTGGAGATACTGTCTGTCAAGTCATACAGATAGTAGTCCTATGTGTCATCTCTATACTCTCAGGTCCTCAGAGTTAGTAGTTAGTGTTTTTAATGAATCGATCTGAGATTTTGGCTTGATGCCTCTAGGTTCTTATGTTGTTTGTATTTAATGTTAATAGGGAAGTTGATGTTTGTAATCCTCAAGAAGAGATGGTACAAGTTATGTACTTATGAACCAGGATGTAAATGTTATACATGGGTTCTTGATGAAAGAGTTTTCCTATGTTTGGATCTCTTTGTAAATGGTTTGAATTTTTAGTGATTTTCAGCAATCCGCTGCTAATGTTTAATTCCGCTTAATTAGTAACGATTTGTTTATTGGTCGTTACAAGTTTGGTATCAGAGCTCTAGGTTCGCTGAGTCTACAGAGACATAGGATTAAGGTTTTTGAGTCTATTCTAGTGTCTTCCAGTGTATGTGATAATGTCTTCTGCTCATATAGGAGAAGAAGAACTTAAAGATGTTTGGATCAAACGAAGAACATGTTGCTGAAAGTAGCATTGCTGCACCAGGAAGTGGTGCAAGGGACTGGACTAGGAAGGAACCAATATCTGAATATCCTCAGTTGAACCAAGCAATGATAGAGAGCCCAACTTTCCAAGCTCTATATGGGCAATTTAAGGCAGTTGTGATGCATGTAGTGGACCATGCATTAGCAATGCAACCCATATTACCAACCCCCAATGATGAAGTTATGGGATCCAACAAGATTCCTAATCAACATCAACATGATGAAGCAATAGAAAAGGTGGGAATGAATAGGTTACAACCCAAAAGCAAAATTTTCTATAGGTGTAGGAAGCTTGGACATATCATAAAGAATTGTACAACAAAGAATAAGGAAGAGAGAATCAAGAAGAGGCCTAACCAAATCCAGGAATAGAGGCCTAGTAGTTCCAAAAAAGGGAAATTTTTGGTACTACCAGTACAATCAATGACTAATACACCAAGGCAATGGCTATCCAGAAAAGGTAAAGAACCTTTTAGACCATATCAAGGGCTTAGAACCTGTTACCTGTGTAGACAGGTAGGACACCTAGCATGGGATTATCCAGTTGGAAACATAATGGTAACCCATTCACCGAGGCAGAAACATCAAGGTCATCAAAGGAAACTGTTTTCTAGTGGCACTCGAGGACGTGGACAGACGTCCCAGGCAAGATTCTAAGAAAAGAATCAGCCTCAGGCAGCAAATAAACTACGAGATGAGACAGGTCAGATGAAATAGTATCATTCTGATATGTCATTCCATAATTTTATGTGCTAACTATAAGAAAGTAATTGTTATTGAGTTTCCTTTGACTAGTCCTATAAGGACACAAAGAAGATGAGAATTTACATTTTACTCAGTATTCCTTTAAATGCTTTATAATTTCTCTGATCTGTGTGAAAAAGGATGAGATATAGAAGTGATGCCTGAAGAAAATCTAGGAATGCTAAATCTTGTGTTTATAATGATATGAAAAGTGAGGAACATAATAGTAAATAAAGTGCGTACTACCTAATCTCAGTACTTGTATACCCTGGCCAGGTATATAATTATTGGAGATAAGGCAAGTATGGAAACTCTTAGATTGTTATCTTTTTTATTGCTCTGATCAAGTAGTCATTCTAAGACAATCCAATGAGTATCATGAAATTAGAAATATGGAATGGAAAAATGTGTCATATCCTAAGAATAAGAAAGAGAAAACTGAAATAATCCCAGATCAGTATGTGTGTATGAGGAAGTAAAAAGTATACTCCTCATAAGATAAGAATGAGAACAAGGGAGGTGATCCCTGTTCGATTAAGTTTGTGTGTAAAATAAAGATCTTTTCCCATGATGAGGAAATGGGAAATGTGATGAGATCATAAGATGCTCATGAACATGTTAGATAATAACAAAGAAAGGAATAATGTCATGTGATCATCCTTAAAAAAATTCCTGTACAGGGGGCAAGGAACCTAGGATGAGACAAAGAGTAAATGATTCATGAATAGTTGAAAACTCATGAAATAATAAAAAGAATATAATCCCTTACTTTCTTTACTTTTGGGGACATGGCAATCAAGTAAGTCTTAAGATACTTGTTGTGCATAAGATAAAAATGTTCATGTGATGGATACTTAGAAAAGTATCAATTTATCTTGGACTTTGGTTCCAAGGTGAAGATATATGTAACAAGTAATGTCCCAAGATGAACGGAAGATAAATATGTGATGTGTTTTCAACACACGTGATAGATACCAAGGTAAGAGATTCTAGTATCTGAAAAATATCAAATGGTTTATGTTGGCTACCTGGAATGGTCAACCATGAAATCAGTGTAATTATACATAAAATAATATGAACATCATATGTTAGGGGTTTATGATTTGCATAAACATAACAATTAAAGATATCTTTAAAATAAATTCTTAATTGATAAGTAACTTCTCTTTATGATGATAAAATGTACAACTAATGAGATAGTTGGTACAAGTAACAAGGAATCCTAGTATTATGTCCGTAGATTAGAAGGTACAACTGAGGTATGAAAAGACTTATAGTCCCAAGAGGGTGACAAAACATAATTGTGATCATGAAAGTGAAATGCTGAATTAAATAAGGAGCATGGGAGACTCCTCAGAAACAAAAATCTATCACATGAAACTGTAAATTAAGAAAAAGTGTTACCTGACACAGAATTAATTCCATAGTTAATAATAAAAAGGACATTGGAGTATGTTTCCCGTGTGAACCATTCTATGTTAAACTTGTGTGGAATAACTTTGTGTTGATCAAAGATTTATGGTGTCTCCATAATAATGAAATGTTATGTGGAGACTAGACTAGATAGTATGATGAATGAATAATATCTATCTTACTTTATCCGGGATTTTGGGGATGAAATCCTTGTTAGGGGTTTATAATTTGTAACATCCCTGACTTGGGTTATGCCTTAACCCTGGGAGTTTTGCTTAAGAAAGTTAATTAGATCCTTAATTTTATCTTGTGAAAAGTAATTAAGGCCCAAGAGAAACCTATGTTTCAATTTTGGTCCCGTTTGAATAATATTGAAGCAATGTTTGCTTATTTTGGACTAAAGTGAAAATTACCCAAGTTGAGGGGTTAACTTGCAAATGTTACATGATTAAATGTTCCTCATGTGTTGAAGCATCATGAGAATGAAGATGATGCATAGGTATGGCTTAGGAAAAGCATGAGTACCAAGAAAGAGCTAATAAAGCAATGTTTGTGCATTAAAACCTAGTTTTGGTGTAATGTGCAATTTACCCAAAACCTAGGGTTCAATATGTAAAATACCACTTCAAGAGGGCCCCTAATTATTCTTGGAATCATATAGAGAAAATAAAATGAGAGGGGTGCCTCATTTTGAAACATTTTGGAAGAGAGAGAATCTTGATATTAAAATAATCAAGATTTAAGCATAATTGGAACTTTACTTCAATTTAATGCAAAAATAAATATAATAATTGAAGATCCCTTCAACCAAAAGGCGAGGGAGGATTTTGAAAAAGGTTGGACGAGATTTTTCCTTGGAAATGCATGAAAATATCTCAAGCAAGTGGATAACCCACTCACATTAAATAGAAAAAGTAATATCCACTAATTTTTGGATATTAATATTATAAGGATTAAGGTGCTTAATTTCTTTTCCTTTAAATTCATGGATAATGAAGAGTTTTGCAAAGGGAAAGAGGATAGCTTCGTGGGCAAGGAGGTGAGGGGGATATGTGGCATCAATTTGAGAAATTAAAGGAATTAATTACTACTTTCTCTCTCATTGAATTTCCTTATAAAAACACCATTTCCAACTCAATTTAAAGGCTTTTTCAATACCTCTTTCTCTCCTTGCTTGAAAAACGACCAAGGAAGCTTAGGATAAACAGGAGGACGAGTTACAACCTGTAGGTAAGCTTCTTGATCACTTTCAACCATGATTTCATGGTGGAAATCGAAAATAAATGATGGATTTCTTCTTTTCTTCCATCAATCTTCCTTTCTAGCCAATCCATTTCACTCAAAAGCTTGAGTAACGAACCTTGTGGAGTGATAAAGCTTCTTCCGCCATTAAATACGTGGAGTTTCTGCTTTGAATATTCTTTGAAGGTGGGTTATATAACTTGAACCCATTTACATTATTATTCAACCATTAATTTTGCAATTATGTTGATACCTTCTTCTTCTTGATTTATTGTTTGTTGAAATTGGTAATTCCATGAAATCAGAAGTACTAGGAACTACATGGACAAAGGTAAATGATGATGACATCATATTGGACACATTTCCCAAAAATTGGTTATTCAATCGGTTTCAACAAGATGTTCATTCAGTTTCAACAAAACTGTTTGAAATCAAATGGTTTCATCAAACCGTTAGAGGCCAAACGGTTTCAAACCATATGGAAGGGTTGACCACAGTTGACCATTTGGAGTTTTGATATTAGTGTTGATGGTTGATGACCCATTAAATTTAATTGATTGATTCCAAAGGGTTCATCAGCTGAAGGTTAATCAATTATCAAACCCTAATCGGGTTAAGTGTTGAAATTTCAATTGGTTGATTTAAAATTTTGGGTTGATTAACCCAAATAGTCTCAAGACCACTTGGAGATCACCCAAACGCTCTCAAGACCATTTGGAGGTCAACCAGGACTGTTTGGAGGTCTAAGTTTGAGTATGATCGAGTAATTGAAGATCCAGATTTATCAAATTAAAATGCAATCAATAACTCAATTGATGATTAATCCAATGATCTAAACCCTAATTGAATTTCATATATTTCAATGATGGATGGGGCAAACGGTCTCAAGACCATTTGGACGTCATACAAACGACCTCAAGACCGTTTGAGGTCAGGTCATATCATAATTTGATGATGATTCATTGATTTCAATTGAAAGTCGGTTTATTGATTGATACCTTGAATTGTTTAAGTGTTGAAAGACCTTTTTGGTCCATTCGGTTTTGAGAGGGTTTGGACCAAACGGTCTCAAACCGTTTGGAGACCCAAGTCCATTCAGTTTCAATGCATTTCTTGCTTAAACAGTTTCAAGGGCAATTTGCCCAAATAGTTTCAAACCATTTGAGTTCTGAGGGACCAAGACCGTTTGGGGTCTAAGTAATCAAAACCATTTGAGGATCAACATGGTCAATCCAATTGTATACCTAATGTAATTGAAAATTCTATTGGTCAATCTATTTGAATACTTAATGTATTTGAAGGTTCAATTGGTCAATTCAATTGGATACCTCATGTAACTGAAAGTTCAATTGACCAAACCATTTGAACATCTAATGTATTTAGATGATTGATACCCTTAGTGGGATTAATCATTGATGCATAATGATGCAATAATTAAATATATCATGCTAACCCTAAATGCATGTATTTGAATAAGAAGTAGGCTCAATCTAATCAATAATTGAGTAGTGGACATCCTGGGTAGGATGAGAGAGAGAGATTCATACATGAATGATAATCATGTAAACAGTCAAGCCTAACACATTCAAAATAAATGTGATATACAATTAGGGTATGCTCCTTGATAAAGAGATCATAAAACCCTAATTGAGTTGATTGATGAATTCAAACCCTAAATTAGGGCAATTCTGAGTGAAACCCAATCTAGGTTAACAGTGTAACCCTAATTAATGGTGATGACATGAGAAACCCTAAATCAGGGTATTTTGATGATAAACCCTAATTGGGATGAATAATAAACCCTAATTATGGATAATGGAATGTGGAACCCTAATCTAGGGTAATGCCATGTGAAACCCTATTCCAGGGTAATAATGTAATCCTAATATAGGGTGATGCCATGTGAAACCCTAAACCAGGGTGATGATATGTAATGCTATATGAAACCCTATCCCTAAAATTGGGTGAAGGTAAGAGAAAACCCTAATGATGAAATAGTGGGTAATACCTTATGGAACTAAAATATCTCAAGTGGTTGATTACAGGCAACCTTATAGTATGTAACGCCTTAACTTGAGATAAGTCCGTATCATTAAAGATAGTTGTACAAATTCTAATGGGTGACCTATGCACTACATGATAAAGGTGATATGTTAGTGGTTAAAAGTATTGAGAGGGAAATACCTTAATACAAGGTCAGTTGATTAACTTAAGTAAGTTGGAAGTGATGAGAAAAGTGATACAACAAGACATGATAGATATCACATTTAGCATTTCAGGGTTGATATACCTTGATACACCTCAAATACAATATACTTGGATAAGAAACACAAGAAGTGTGTGTTATGTAAATTGTTACAATGAATATGTAATGAATTCAATGCACTTTGATAAGTGTTGACTAACATACTATGAGAAAGGGGTTAAGCCAAGATAATGAGTATGATATAAACGTACCATGGTAAGGTTGATAAATGAACTTCATATGTTAGGGGTTTATGCTTTGCATAAACATAACAATTAAAGATATCTTTAAAATAAATTCTTAATTGATAAGTAACTTCTCTTTATGATGAGAAAATGTACAACTAATGAGATAGTTGGTACAAGTAACAAGTAATCCTAGTATTATGTCAGCAGATTAGAAGGCACAACCGAGGTATGAAAAGACTTATAGTCCCAAGAGGGTGACAAAACATAATTGTGATCATGAAAGTGAAATGCTGAATTAAATAAGGAGCATGGGAGACTCCTCATAAACAAGAATCTGTCACATGAAACTGTAAATTAAGAAAAAGTGTTACCTGACCCAGAATTAATTCCACATTTAATAATAAAAAGGACAGTGGAGTATGTGTCCCCTGTGAACCATTCTATGATAAACTTGTGTGGAATAACATTGTGTTGATCAAAGCTTTATGGTGTCTCCATAACAATGAAATGTTATGTGGAGACTAGATTGTATGATGAATGAATAATATCTGTCTTCCTTTATCTGGGATTTCGGGGACGAAATCCTTGTTAGGGGTTTATAATTTGTAACATCCCTGACCTGGGTTATGCTTTAACCCTGGGAGTTTTGCTTAATAAAGTTAATTAGATCCTTAATTTTATCTTGTGAAAAGTAATTAAGGCCCAAGAGAAACCTATGTTTCAATTTTGGTCCCGTTTGAATAATATTGAAGCAATGTTTGCTTATTTTGGACTAAAGTGCAAATTACCCAAGTTGAGGGGTTAACTTGCAAATGTTACATGATTAAATGTTCCTCATGTGTTGAAGCATCATGATAATGAAGACGATGTAGAGGTATGGCTTGGGAAAAGCCTGAGTACCAAGAAAGAGCTGATAAAGCAATGTTGTGCATTAAAACCTAGTTTTGGTGTAATGTGCAATTTATCCAAAACCTAGGGTTCAATATGCAAAATACCACTTCAATAGGATCCCTCATTAATCTTGGAATCATATATAGAAAATAAAATGAGATGGGTGCCTCATTTTGAAACATTTTGGAAGAGAGAGAATCTTGATATTAAAATAATCAAGATTTAAGCATAATTGGAACTTTACTTTAATTTAATGCAAAAATCAATATAATAATTGAAGATCCCTTCAATAAAAATGTGAGGGATGATTTGGAAAAAGGTTGTAAGAGCTTGTTCCTTGCAAAGGCACGAAAATATCTCAAGAAAGTGGATAACCCACCCACATTAAATAAAGAAAAAGTAATATCCACTAATTTTTGGATATTATTATTATAAGGATTAAGGTGCTTAATTTCTTTTCCTTTAAATTCATGGATAATGAAGATGTTTGCAAAGGGAAAGAGGTTAAATTCTTGGTAAAGGAGTTGAGGGGGAGATGTGGCATCAATTTGAGAAATTAAAGGAATTAATTACTACTTTCTCTCTCATTGAATTTCCTTACAAAACACCATTTCCAACTCAATTCAAAGGCTTTTTCGATCCCTCTTTCTCTCCTTGCTTGCAAAACGACCAAGGAAGCTTAGGAGCAACAGTAGTACGAGTTCCAACCTTTAGGTAAGATTCTTGATCACTTTCAACCATGATTTCATGGTGGAAATCGAAAATAAATGATGGATTTCTTCTTTTCTTCCATCAATCTTCCTTTCTAGCAAATCCATTTCACTCAAAAGCTTGAAGAACGAACCTTGTGGAGTGAGAAAGCTTATTCCACCATTAAAGATGTGGAGTTGCAGCTTTGAAGCTTCTTTGAAGGCGGGTTATATAGCTTGAACCCATTTACATTATTATTCAACCATTAATTTTGCAATTATGTCGATTCCTTCTTCTTCTTGATTTATTGTTTGTTGAAATTGGTAATTCAATGAAATCAGAAGTACTAGGAACTACATGGACGAAGGTAAATGATGATGACATCATATTGGACTTGTTTCCCAAAAATTGGTTATTCAATTAGTTTCAACAAGATGTTCATTCAGTTTCAACAAAACCATTTGAAATCAAACAGTTTCATCAAACAGTTAGAGGCCAAATGGTTTCAAACCGTTTGGAAGGGTTGACCACAGTTGACCGTTTAGATATCACCCAAATGGTCTCAAGACTGTTTGGAGGCCAACCAAGACCGTTTGGAGGTCTACGGTTGAGTATGGTTGAGTAATTGAAGATCCAGAGATATCAAATTAAAATGCAATCAATAGCTCAATTGATGATTAATCCAATGATCTAAACCCTAATTGAATTTCATATATTTCAATGATGGATGGGGAAAACGGTCTCAAGACCATTTGGAGGTCATCCAAATGACCTCAAGACCGTTTGAGGTCAGGTCATATCATAATTTGATGATGATTCATTGATTTCAATTGAATCAGTTCCACAATGTTAATCATTGAAGGTTCCTCGATTTCAAAACCCTAATTGAAGGTTTCTTGATTATAAATCCTAGTTCAATTGGGTTCAAAACCCTAATTGATGGTCCAATTGAAGGATGATTCAATAGTTCAATTGATGAATGAATCAAGGATTCAATTGATAGTGAGTTCATTGATTGAAACCTTGAATTGTTTAAGTGTTGAAAGACCTTTTTGGTCCATTCGGTTTTGAGAGGGTTTGGACCAAACAGTCTTAAGACTGTTTGAGTCCAAACGGTCTCAAAACCATTTGGGTCCAAACGGTCTCAAACCGTTTGGAGACCCAAGTCCATTCAGTTTCAATGCATTTCTTGCTTAAACGGTTTCAAGGTCAATTTGCCCAAATGGTTTCAAACCGTTTGAGTTCTGAGGGACCAAGACCATTTTTGGGCTAAGTAATCAAAACCATTTGAGGAATAACATTGTCAATCCAATTCGATACCTAATGTAATTGAAAATTCAATTGGTCAATCTATTTGAATACTTAATGTATTTGAAGGTTCAATTGGTCAATTCAATTGGATACCTCATGTAACTGAAATTTCAATTGACCAAACCATTTGAACATCTAATGTATTTAGATGATTGATACCCTTAGTGGGATTAATCATTGATGCATAATGATGCAATAATTCAATATATCATGCTAACCCTAAATGCATGCATTTGAATAAGAAGTAGGCTCAATCTAATCAAGAATTGAGTAGTGGACATCCTGGGTAGGATGAGAGAGAGAGATTCATACATGAATGATAATCATGTAAACAGTCAAGCCTAACACATTCAAAATAAATGTGATATACAATTAGGGTATGATCTGTTACGACCCCACCTCCCGATAACCTCCAATTAAGGGATACCAAGAGGTTGAAGCCGCACCCATTAATCCCGGATCAAAGGTTCGACATATAACCATAAACAATTATTAAATTCTAACAGACTATACTGAAAATGGTAATAAAATTTTTCTTTGCATACCTTGAAAAGTTGGGAACAAACTAACGTCTAACCTCAGCTGAACTATTCTATCTAATTCCTCCTTGTTCTTTAATTCTTGAATTCACAAGGTGTCGCTTTACTGTTTGTACTTTTCATTGTACCTAAAACGCCAACAAACAAAACGTCGGTCAGCCGAAGCTGGTATGTGGAGGAAACAAATAATGTTCAACTATGTTAACAATATAATCATTCAATTAATCATTTAACAATCAAGATTACGTTTTAGATATAACTCCACAATCCAAGAGTACCCTATCCTCTATGTTGTCCCCATTAAACCCCTCATGATCCACCTATAAGTGAACCAGTTTCTAGGGTTGAGTCACATGGCACTACTCGTAAGTAGACCACTCCTTAACTCGGGATATGCTAAAGAGTCTCATGGCACTACACGTAGGTAGCCCAGTTTCTAACTCACGGTAACCTAGACCTTGCTCTAGGATTACCCCTTTTTTAGCCTTTTCAAAGTAACAGAGGTGGACCCGGATCAAGCCAGTTATATATGCACATTTATAGTGATAATCATAGTCACTTTATAGTTGCATGAAATAAATAAACATCCAATAGTTTAGTTGCATTCAATGCGATTAAACATCCGGGAATCCATCAGGAAACTATAGCGGTTATTCATAATCGTAACCACATACATGTATTGAAGATTCAAATACAGAAATAATTTGTAGAGAGAGAGAAAATCCAATCAACCAAGCAAATTGCACAGAAACCTTGAAATAAAAGTACAAGTTTACTTTTATTAAAGTTTATCCAATTTCATCATATCCCTTAGGGTTTCTATCCCAATTTTAGGGTTTCCTTGGAAATTAGGGGGTTTCCTTCATTCTTAATTATTATGAATCCTAATTCATCAAATCACTTAAAACCTTTAAATTCTCTCCTTTTAATATTCCTAACAGTCTTAGAATCATTATTTAGTAATTTATCAAAATAACAAGGTTTTCTTCTTCTTTTACCCTAAATTAGGGTTTTCATGTACATTATCTTTCATTTATAGACATAAACCCTAAATTAACCATCTTTGTACTCAAAACGGATGAAAACTCCATGTTATCAATTAACAGGTTGATAATCCTCAATTTAACCTATTAAGTTACAAAGAATCATCCTTTATGTACAGTTAGGGTTTCTAATTAACTTGTAATGCATTTTTCTAACAAATTAATATACTTTTGCAAATAGGAATGAAATCAGGTTCTAAAACTATTTTTATCAGGTTCCTCATATTTTTTTGGTCAATATTCATATATTAAGTTTATCCATCGGAGCCTCCTAGCAATTCCTAGGATTTTTGCAATTTAATCACTTAATTGACCAATTGAGAACTGATACGTCAGCATTAAGTATTTACCAATATTCCGCGCAGAGAAAGGTCTCGGCTTCCCTTGGGTCTTGTACGCGTGCTGGGGGCACAAGAGTCATTTGACTCTTTTCCCTTCTTCTTCCGCGCGCCTGCATCTCTGTGCGTGCAGCGCTGCCTCGCGCGGCCTTGCCTCCGAGCGAGCTGCTTCCTCCGCACCCACCTCCCTTCCTTTTCTGCATCTCTCTCTTTGGCCGTGCAACCCCTAGACAGCGCCGCTCTCCTCCATCAACATGCCCAACCCCTTGGGTCCCCTGGGATGGCCGATGCAGGGCCTGCGGCCGCAGCTTCCTGGCGACAGCCTGCCCAGGTTTCTTGCCGTGCAGGTGGCCGCTGCATCCCTTCCCGGAATGAGACAGTGCTCACCCCCTTTTCTGGATGACAACAACACCAAGAAGGTGGATAAGGCTCACTGAAGCTGGTCGTCAGTCAGTTGCTAGGCCCTGATCTGCTGTGACTGAGTTGCAGGTTTGTTCGTAGCTTCTCAAGGCTGAATGACGGGAGGAACTGGGACTCATGGATTCACATGGTTCCCGCTTGGGCCACTACGGATAGGGCCATGAATTCTGGTGGCAAGATTCTGATATGGAGTTCCTATATATATACTCACATCTAAGGAAACCCTAGAGATCGTCTTTGAAGAGATGAAGAGAGGCCTCAAATCCTAGACCTATACCTTTATGGCTGCGAGACCCACATGGGAGGGAGACACATATTTGTATTTCATGTTGCACACAAAAAGAAAAGGAAAATGCCCAAAGGCACTAATCATCATGCCTTATTCTCCAAAAGCATGTCCTTGTATATAGGTTCCGGAAAAACATTACATATTCCTTATTCCTTTCTATTTTGGAATACTTACTTAATGAAAAAAATCCGAAAATTATTGTTCTTCCTCTCTTTATGTTTGGCTTTGAATCCATTGGCCACGAATGTGTGTATATATATATATATATATATCTCCTTAGGAAATACTTCCTTTTATCAAATTTACATAATCCATTAATTATGTATTCCCATTATCTCCTTATTTTGCAATTCTGGTATTTTCCCTTCCTTTCCTCTTCATTGGGACTCCTTGGATCCCAAGAAACTCAAAGATTTCGAAATTCCTCATTAAGGATACTCATTATCCTTCTAGATGCATCTAAATGCATTATTCTTCTTTATCTCTAATTATCTTGTTTATTTTTTTTTAATTATCTCTTTTTGAGGATTTCACCTTATTTCTCTTTTATTTTCCTCATTGGCATTCCTTTTATCATTAGAAATCTCATGGATACGAAATTTTCCCAAGAAATCTCATTTATGCCTCTTTCCACTCATTTCTACATTTTATCATTATTTTCCAATTTATTTCTTAATAAAGAAATACTTAATTAATCTTTTCTTTTCTTATTGCTTTCTTTATGCAAATTTGTACTTCTTGGAACCCAAGGAACCCAAGAGGCACGAAATCCTCTTTGGATTTGCCTTCTAGAGGTTTCCACATATTTCTTTTATCAATTATTCAATTATTCATTCACCAATTGAATTTTCTTTGTTATTTCCTTGTTATTGGGCCCAATAGCCAATAAAGCCCACAAATCAAACAACAAGGCTATTTTAAACGAAATACAATTATTCTCAACCCAATATAAGATTATTTGTTCAAACATCTTTAATATGAGAAATTATATTTCTCACCACCTGAACCCAAAAATTGGGGTTATAACATCCTTCCCCTCTTATAGGAATTTTGTCCTCAAAATTCAGGCAAGCAAACAAACAATTCAGGATAAGACTTTTCCATGTCCATCATTGGCCCCTATGTGGCTTTGCCGTACTCATGGCATTTTCAAAGAACCTTTATTATCACATATTCTTTTCTCTGAGTTCTTTCATCCTAGCGTCTATAAACTACACAGGTGACTCCGGCCATTTCAGCCTCCCTTGGGGCTCACTAGGTTCATTGCTCAGCACATGGTTGGGGTACCTCACATAGTGCTCTAAATTGGACACATGGAAAACATCTCCCATTACTCTATCCTGAGGGGTAGGGTCAAACCTAACCTTCTCCACCCATCCATCTCTAATGGACCCATGTATCGGGGACTCAGCTCTCTTAGTTATAACTTAGAGGGGTTGGATTTTCATGTCACATATTCTCCCATAGTAACTTGTATGTCAGTCTACTTTGCATCTGCTCACGACTCTCATCGTCTCTAGGCTCCTTTCAGCCCTTGCACAATCAAAGTGACTTCATCTACACGCATTGTGGTCCCTTTTCTAACCATCATGTGGTATTTTTCCAACCATCATGTAGTCCTTTCACCAACATCACCTTACTGAAGTGGTGACCGATAAAATCTCCCTTACAGAGCTTCATATAAAACTCGATACTGCTATGGTGGTCATTGTCACATCTTTCATAGGACAAGAACTGTCTTTAGATATCACCCTGAATGAGCACACATGCCCTCATCAGACCCTTTAGTCTGGATCATACTAACCATAGTTAGGGGTGATAAAATATACTAACATTGAGTTCTTCATGTACCTACTTCCACTTTATGGAAGTGAACCTTTAGGTCAAACTCAAGAACCTCTGAACTCGCTTCATGATGTAGTTGAACCATCTCTATCATGGGTAGTTCAACTAGATCTGTCCCTTGACAGAACTCTTCCTTTCTCATATTATCTAGGTAAGGCAACCTACCATAACCCATATTGTATCTCGACCTTCTTTGGCCCAGGGAAGACCTATCACAACATCCATAGTGTTGAGATCCCATTCCCTCTCAGGGACTCTTTTGTCCTCTATATCGATACACTGGGTTACTGGGGTTCGTCCTTTACCTCCTGGCTTGCATAGACATATACCACATGCAACTTCATCTTAGGTATCCAAAGTATTACTGTCACTTATTATCTTCGTAGTATGGTGTATGGTGATCTTCAATCATGATTTCATGTATGTCATGATTCTTCAAGATCGATACCTCAAAAACCCTAAACCATTCTATCAGGGTTTCTTCACCTTCCTTTCCAAAGAAGTGCACTTGAGGTTCTACCACCATCCATTCATTGTATCAAGGACTAGACATGGCTAACCAAACAACCCTTAACTTTTCAACATATCTTGTTACATCTGAGTGTTATCCAAACACCTCTCCTTTTCAAACTTAGGGTTAGCCAAACAACCTCTTCTAGCTTCTAGTCAAACAAGTCTTAACCAGGACATTCATTACCATCTCACATCCTTAGGTATTAGGTAACATTGAAGACATACACTTCCATGTATTTCACTTGTCATATCACCTCAAACTCTATGTCTATCTTCATTAAGAACACTCTCTGATTTCATCATCATGGTGATCATACTCATCCTGGTATATTTGTAAGTTCCACCCAGCTCATGATAAAAACATCCTCATAAGGTGACTACCTCATTCCTCATAATGTTTACAAACCATCCATGTATCATTCACTTTACCAGGGTAGGTTATCCCATTTCTCGTGGCAACGTTCCAACCTACATCATCTCTTATCCTTGGTGTATGGCATGCGTAATGTCCTATCTCTCACTCCCATAACAAGAGGAAATAAGCATTTGGCTACAGTCCAAATACAGAGTTCTTCCTGTTCCAAGAGAGGAGATGGTACATCCCACCTTGCCAATACACCTTTGCATCTAAGTTGCAACGTGCCACATATGTCTCTACATCATGATATCAAACTAGTCTTGAACCTACTGAGGTTTACACACATCCCGTAGTCATCTCCTCTAGGTCTATAGGGTGCCGACACTTTTGGGGTCATCCCTCTTCCCTCATACATAAAGAGAGTGACCTACTCATCTGCCCTTTGGGTCCCATGAGTTCATGAAGGTGATCAATCTCCTAACCCATGGCCCTCAGACAATGATAGCTGTTACCTCCCGACCCTATGGTCATGTGCAACTGGGGAATTAGGCAACTCCTACTTTCATCGGTCTTATCCCTACCTGATCCTAGGATAGACTTAGGATTCTCCATTATAGTACATGTTTACTTAGAACCTTACCCAAGTCTTCAACATTTCTCTTTCTGCATTCATGGGCTGGCTCTCATCCTTTCATAGGCATCATGGCAACCTGCCTACCTTGGTCAAGCCCCATACTGGTTACCTCCATGGTAACACATTCATATGCAGTAGAGATGGATATCTATGGGTCTGCAGGTTCATTCTCATACTATGTACCCTTCACTTAGCTTCTCAAGATCCTATGAGACCTCTTTAGGTTACCTTGAACCAACAAAACTGATATACACCCTACCAAAGGGGTCCCTCTCCCAGGATGGGAGGAAAACTATCTCTAAGGTCACAAAAGCTCTTAGGTCTATGGTTTACATCCACACGAGCCTACTTAACCCTAGCAAGCCATTAAGGCACAAGCAGATCACTTACCGAACCATGCTAGGTCATACTTGTCCTCTTTCCTCGACGTTGGATCAAGATCATACCTTTCTTTATCATCAACCTAGCTGTGAGGGGTTCATCAAACACACCTTAAACTTCAGGGGCTCCCCTTTTCCTCTATACATGAGGATTACCATGCTCGCTTCTATAGGAACTCAACTTCTCATCATGAGCATTAGGTATACCACTTCCCCTCTTAGGCCTAGGAACCCTAGGTTTAATTGTAGGTGTCCAACTGCATGCTCTATCTCTTAACTACGAACCAAGCACGAAAAAGGCATGACATGCACTTCTTATCATCCTTCAACTTGAGCAACACTTAGGGTTGGGTCCTCCTTAAGGACAACCATCAAGGTACAAGGCCTCATAACTTGCTACAAACCTTTCTAAGTCTAAGGAACTCTTCTTCCTACCTCAGAAGGTAAACACCTATACCGTAGGCACATAGGCACCAGATGCTTCATCTTCATTCTCTAGGGTTGGTCCCTCTAAAGGCAACCAAGATATCATCAACTTTCAGGGATTGATCATGAGGCAACCACTGTCATCCATTGTTCAGGGTTTTAGGCTTCCAACCTTCATGCTGGGTTTCCTGCTCTCTCTCTAGAGCTAACCCTACATCCAACCTCACCATTAGAGGTCCTCTCTTCATGAAGGATCAACCTCAAAAGCATGCTCTACATGGGTGAAGCCTAGGTTTGAACTTATGGTTGCTCAAGATCATCCATAACCCTTTATGCTCCATCATAATTCCTTATCCAGGGTTTCATCCTACTGTCAGCACTATGACGTGCCCTAGGTTCCAGCTATGCCCTACTTGCACAAGCCCATAGGGTTTCTATGGTTCTTCACTAACATCATCATCATCTAAGGAGCTATCCTTTACCCTAACATGCACGACCCTTCCTAGGGTTGGGTTGCCAAAGATGCTAGGTCACCCATTGACCCTATGGCATCCCAAAGGCATGTCCTTTCAAACACCTGGTCTAACTCATCTCTCTCTAACCTTCACTTAGGGTTAGGGTTAGCATCATCCTCAGAGGATGTGCCAGGTCTCTAATTGCAATGGAGATCTCTATCTCCAAGACTAACTTATCCTCCTGAAAAGAAGGTCTAGCCTCAGGTCTCTTCTGAGGACATGACATCTTACGTCATACGTCCTAAGCACGTATCTATTATTTATTTTGCACTTAATCTATTAAGCTTATGTCCATGACATCTTATTTACACGCCTTTCATTAATTTAGTGGAGGATTCCTTAAACCTTATTAACCTTACCCATACCTCAAGAGGGTGAGGAGAAGAAAGAAAACCCTAATCCTTTAGGTCCTTATCAGAATTTTGTGATGAGAAGGGATGAATAAGATGAGAAGTCCTAAAGGTATCTTATTTCGATTCATACCCTAAGACTTTGGCCAGGCGGTCACACGGGTCCGGGAGTCCTCATATTCCGACTAGCGGTGCGGAGGAAAATCTTGCCAGCCCCCGGTCGTGATCCCTTTCTAGACACCTCCGCCTTTCGGATACTCCTCTAATAACTCCCTTGGGTTCTATGGAGTTTGTAAAATTTAATAATTATTAATGGTTAACTGAGGAACCCATGCTCTGATACCAAATGTTACGACCCCACCTCCCGATAACCCCCAATTAAGGGAGACCAAGAGGTTGAAGCCGCACCCATTAATCCCGGATCAAAGGTTCGACATATAACCATAAACAATTGTTAAATTCTAACAGACTATACTGAAAATGGTAATAAAATTTTTCTTTGCATACCTTGAAAAGTTGGGAACAAACTAACTTCTAACCTCAGCTGAACTATTCTATCTAATTCCTCCTTGTTCTTTAATTCTTGAATTCACAAGGTGTCGCTTTACTGTTTGTACTTTTCATTGTACCTAAAACGCCAACAAACAAAGCGTCGGTCAGCCGAAGCTGGTATGTGGAGGAAACAAATAATGTTCAACTATGTTAACAATATAATCATTCAATTAATCATTTAACAATCAAGATTACATTTTAGATATAACTCCGTGATCCAAGAGTACCCTATCCTCTGTGTTGTCCCCATTAAACCCCTCATGATCCACCTATAAGTGAACGAGTTTCTAGGGTTGAGTCACATGGCACTACTCGTAAGTAGACCACTCCTTAACTCGGGATATGCTAAAGAGTCTCATGGCACTACACGTAGGTAGCCCAGTTTCTAACTCACGGTAACCTAGACCTTGCTCTAGGATTACCCCTTTTTAGCCTTTTCAAAGTAACAGAGGTGGACCCGGATCTAGCCAGTTATATATGCACATTTATAGTGATAATCATAGTCACTTTATAGTTGCATGAAATAAATAAACATCCAATAGTTTAGTTGCATTCAATGCGATTAAACATCTGGGAATCCATCGGGAAACTATAGCGGTTATTCATAATCATAACCACATACCTATATTGTAGATTCAGATATAGAAATAATTTGTAGAGAGAGAGAAAATCCAATCAACCAAGCAAATTGCACAGAAACCCTGAAATAAAAGTACAAGTTTACTTTTATTAAAGTTTATCCGATTTCATCATATCCCTTAGGGTTTCTATCCCAATTTTAGGGTTTCCTTGGAAATTGGGGTTTTCCTTCATTCTTAATTATTATGAATCCTAATTCATCAAAATCACTTAAAACCTTTAAATTCTCTCCTTTTAATATTCCTAACAGTCTTAGAATCATTATTTAGTAATTTATCAAAATAACAAGGTTTTCTTCTTCTTTTACCCTAAATTAGGGTTTTCATGTACATTATCTTTCATTTATAGACATAAACCCTTAATTAACCATATTTGTACTCAAAACGGATGAAAACTCCATGTTATCAATTAACAGGTTGATAATCCTCAATTTAACCTATTAAGTTACAAAGAATCATCCTTTATGTATAGTTAGGGTTTCTAATTAACTTGTAATGCATTTTTCTAACAAATTAATATACTTTTGCAAATAGGAATGAAATCATGTTCTAAAACTATTTTTATCAGGTTCCTCATATTTTTCTGGTCAATATTCATATATTAAGTTTATCCATCGGAGCCTCCTAGCAATTCCTAGGATTTTTGCAATTTAATCACTTAATTGACCAATTGAGAACTGACACATCAGCATTAAGTATTTACCAAAATTCCGCGCAGAGAAAGGTCTCGGCTGCCCTTGGGTCTTATACGCGTGCTGGGGGCACAAGAGTCATTTGACTCTTTTCCCTTCTTCTTCCGCGCGCCTGCATCTCTGTGCGCGCAGTGCTACCTCGCGCGGCCTTGCCTCCGAGCGAGCTGCTTCCTCCGCACCCACCTCCCTTCCTTTTCTGCATCTCTCTCTCCGGCCGTGCAACCCCTAGACAGCGCCACTCTCCTCCATCAGCATGCCCAACCCCTTAGGTCCCCTGGGATGGCCGATGCAGGGCCTGCGGCCGCAGCTTCCTGGCGGCAGCCTACCCAGGTTTCTTGCCGTGCAGGTGGCCGCTGCATCCCTTCCCGGAATGAGATGGTGCTCGCCCCCTTTTCTGGATGACAACAACACCAAGAAGGTGGATAAGGCTCGCTGAAGCTGGTCGTCGGTCAGTTGCTAGGCCCTGATCTGCTGTGACTGAGTTGCAGGTTTGTTCGTAGCTTCTCAAGGCTGAACGACGGGAGGAACTGGGACTCATGGATTCACATGGTTCCCGCTTGGGCCACTACAGATAGGGCCATGAATTCTGGTGGCAAGATGCTGATCTGGAGTTCCTATATATATACTCACATCTAAGGAAACCCTAGAGATCGTCTTTGAAGAGATGAAGAGAGGCCTCAAAGCCTAGACCTATACCTTTATGGTTGCGAGACCCACATGGGATGGAGACACATATTTGTATTTCGTGTTGCACACAAAAAGAAAAGGAAAATGCCCAAAGGCACTAATCATCATGCCTTATTCTCCAAAAGCATGTCCTTGTATATAGGTTCTGGAAAAACATTACATATTCCTTATTCCTTTCTATTTTGGAATACTTACTTAAAGAAAAAAAATCCGAAAATTATTTTTCTTCCTCTCTTTATGTTTGGATTTGAATCCATTGGCCACAAATATGTGTGTGTGTATATATATATATATATCTCCTTAGGAAATACTTCCTTTTATCAAATTTACATAATTCATTAATTATGTATTCCCATTATCTCCTTATTTTGCAATTCTGGTATTTTCCCTTCCTTTCCTCTTTATTGGGACTCCTTGGATCCCAAGAAACTCAAAGATTTCGAAATTCCTCATTAAGGATACTCATTATCCTTCTAGATGCATCTAAATGCATTATTCTTCTTTATCTCTCATTATCTTGTTTATTTCTTTTTTAATTATCTCTTTTTGAGGATTTCACCTTATTTCTCTTTTAATTTCCTCATTGGCATTCTTTTTATCATTAGAAATCTCATGGATACGAAATTTTCCCAAGAAATCTCATTTATGCCTCTTTCCACTCATTTCCACATTTTATCATTATTTTCCAATTTATTTCTTAATAAAGAAATACTTAATTAATCTTTTCTTTTCTTATTTCTTTCTTTATGCAACTTTGTACTTCTTGGAACCCAAGGAACCCAAGAGGCACGAAATCCTCTTTGGATTTGCCTTCTAGAGGTTTCCACATATTTCTTTTATCAATTATTCAATTATTCATTCACCAATTGAATTTTCTTTGTTATTTCCTTGTTATTGGGCCCAATAGCCAATAAAGCCCACAAATCAAACAACAAGGCTATTTTAAACGAAATCCAATTATTCTCAACCCAATATAAGATTATTTGTTCAAACATCTTTAATATGAGAAATTATATTTCTCACCACCTGAACCCAAAAATTGGGGTTATAACATGATCTTTGATAAAGATATCATAAAACCCTAATTGAGTTGATTGATGAATTCAAACCCTAATTTAGGGCAATTATGAGTGAAACCCTAATCTAGGTTAACAGTGTAACCCTAATTTATGGTGATGACATGAGAAACCCTAATTCAGGGTATTTTGATGATAAACCCTAATTGGGATGAATAATAAACCCTAATTATGGATAATGGAATGTGTAACCCTAATCTAGGGTAATGCCATGTGAAACCCTAATCCAGGGTAGTAATGTAATCCTAATATAGGGTGATGCCATGTGAAACCAACCCTAAACCAGGGTGATGATATGTAATTCTATATGAAACCCTATCCCTAAAATTGGGTGAAGGTAAGAGAAAACCCTAATGATGAAATAGTGGGTAATACCTTATGGAAATGAAATATCTCAAGTGGTTGATTACATGCAACCTTACAGTATGTAATGCCTTAACTTGAGATAAGTCAGTATCATTAAAGATAGTTGTACAAATTCTAATGGGTGACCTATGCACTACATGATAAAGGTGATAGGTTAGTGGTTAAAAGTATTAAGAGGGAAATACCTTAATACAAGGTCAGTTGATTAACTTAAGTAAGTTGGAAGTGATGAGAAAAGTGATACACACTAGTACATAACCGGCCTTTAGTGTCAGTTTTTCAAGGCCTTTAGTGTCGGTTCTTAAGCGACACCTATGTGGGTGCCGCTAAAAGCCCAACCGTTACGCGTCGGTTCTCAAACCGACGCCAAAACCCTTCGCGCGCCAACGAAAATGCGCCAACAGGGGGTATAAGCGTCGGTTATTAGGTTCGAAACCGACACCACATACCTTCACGCCACAGAAAGGGCACCATTTGGGGCACTATCGGCGTCAGTTTCTTAGTGATAACTGACACCATCTCACCCGCTGCCTCGGCCGTGCTGACCAGCACAACCGTTTTGTCTGGCCTCTAGGGAAATCGACGTCGGTTACTAGTAGGGCAACCGACACTGTTATCCTATGTCATCGATTTTATACAAATATCCGACACCTGTTTTATGTCTAGTCTGCTGCCACGGCCGTGCTGGCCAGCACGACCGTGGTGTCTGGCCTCATTAGGGAAATCGACGTCGGTTACTAGTATGGAAACTAACATTGTAACCATATATCGTCGGTTCTTTTCAAATAACCGACGCTGATGTTTTTTTTTCTGTCAGTCTGTAGACCTGCTGTGGCTAGTCACAGGATGAGAAACCTGTAGTTCAGTTATGAACTGTAGGTTTTATGACATCCATTGATATCAGCCAACAACATGCCGCAAACCTGCAAAATTAACATGATGGACAATATTATATATATGTGATTCACACTCATGTATAAGAACATTTAATTCATTTTTTTTTCATCACACGCATGTAGAAACCACTAGAAACCTATAGTTCCATTTATTTCATCTCTTTTCACATCCAGACACATGTAGAAACATTCATGTATTGATGATTTTCACACACAATTCATAAAAATTCATTCACATTGTCATCATTGTCAACAAAATCATATATTCAAAGAGCTATGAAACAACAAAAGAAGCCACAATGAAGGGAAGCATGATACAGATACAATACATAAAGTGCAGCATGCACAAGTGTTTCAGATTCATATAACAACATGACAGACTAACACATATATAGTGCATAATAACAGTAGTGCCGAATTTACATACAACACTATAGCTTAGTACATATATATAGTGGGACTAAGGTGACGATCCCACCTGCTAAAACATGTTACCGACAACTACATGTTACGATTGGGAGGTCGTGATTCAGCATCCGTATGCATTAGCAGGAGGACAAACAGATTTCACTACGAGTTAACATTGAAGAAGGTTAGTAGACCTTCTTCAATGTTAACTCATGGTGAAATCTGTTTGTCCTCCTGCTAATGCATACAGTTGCTGAATCATGACCTCCAGTCGTAACATGTAGTTGTCGGTAACCTGTTTTAGCAGGTGGGATCGTCACCTTAGTCCCACTATATATCTATATAACCTTAGTGTGGGATGCTTGCTTTCTCTCCGACTGTTGCGCTTTGGATTTACAAAGCAATGTCGATGGCCTGTATAGCTATGTCATGGCCGTCCTGCATAGCCTGTAGTCTTTGGCACACACCTACAAATTAAATAGAATTGCTATTAACTAGTATCCTAAAAATTTGAAAAAAAACACACTTACATAATACAATTATAAATGAACATATAGATAGAAACCTCAGGGATATATTCTTCAAACTTACATTGTCAGGCGGTGCAAGCACGTCCTCACCCTCACGGTGATCATCAACACGGTCATCATGGGAACATAATAAAAATATAAACATCCATGCCTCTAATATTGTGATTTTTATCAATTATCAATCCTTCATTATGATCCCCGCAAACATACAAGTCATTGTGATCCCCCGCTTCAATGTTTGGTGGTGTTGGCAACCCAACTGAGAATGGATTGGAGTCATCATACTTATCATAGTACTCTTCTTCATCTATAGGATCTTCAATGAACTGTCTTTTACCATGAAGAACAACTGACCATTTATCATTTGCAGGATCATCGATATAAAATACTTGTTTTGCCTGTGATGCCAATATGAATGGTTCACCCTTCTCGCCAATCTTTTCAAAGTTCACTAACGTGAAACCCAATTCATCCACTATAACTGCTTTGTTGTTGTCAACCCAATTACATTTAAAGAGTAGAATTCTGAAATCTACATAGTCAAACTCCCATATGTCTTCAATGACACCGTAATATGACATTTTAGCTTCATGTGGACTTTTATCCTTTGCACTTGCAAAAAAAATGAAGACGCTTGAAGGGTGACCCCGCTATTTTGGACGACACTCTTATCATCTTGACGCTGTGTGTAATATGAGAAACCATTTATGTCAAACCCTTCATAAGACATAACATTCAATTTTGGTTTAAAGGCGAGGCATTTGATGGTTTCAGTAACATTATCTGGTGTTTGAGATAGTTGATGTAAGACTTTATCTTCAAACCACTTAATAAATGTCTTGTTATGCTCTCTAGAAAGCCACATTGAATTGGATCGAGGATATTGTCTCTTGATGAAATTGGTATGTTCCTCGATATAAACGCTCACTTCGTCGATGTTGTGTAAAATATACAAGTGACCTTGCTCCAACTGCTCATGGCTGATTACTTTCACCCGTGCTCCCAAAACTCCTTTTCTAAAATGCTCCTAAATATTCTTGTCATTCACGGGAGTGTCATTACCACTCAGAAAGTCATTGCAAAAATCCATAACCTCTCTCACCACATAACCCTCAATAATACTCCCTTCAGGCCGATAATGATTTTGAACATCACCTTTAAAAATGCTCATGTATCGTTCAAAGGAATACATCCAATGCAAGAAAACTGGTCCCAACATTTTCACTTCCCTAGTCAAGTGGACAACAAGATGTACCATGATATCAAAGAACGACAGAGGAAAATACATCTCAAGCTGACATAGGGTAACAACCACTTCTCTTTGAAAATTATCGAGAGTATCAGGGTCAATAACTTTGCTGCACAGACTGTTGAAAAAGAAACAAAGTCTGGTGATTGTAAACCTTACATGCTTCGACAATATAGATCTAATTGCCACAGGTAATATTTGTTGCATTAGAATGTGACAATCATGAGATTTAAGACCTATCAACTTCAGATCTTTCATTGATACCAATGTACGAATGTTGGATGAGTAACCCTGTGGCACCTTAACATTTACCAAGCATTCACAAAATACTTTCTTCTCCTTTCTAGACAACGTGTAACAAGCGGGAGGTAAGTATGTTCTTTTATTACCCATTTCACGTAATTCTGTTAATTCTGACCTTATTCCCATTTCATGTAGGTCCATTCTGGATTTATCCCATCTTTAGTATTACCTGGTATATTCAACAGAGTATCGATGATGCTATCACATACATTTTTATCAACGTGCATGACACCGACACAATGCTTGACTGTCAAAGAACTCCAATAAGGAAGATCCCAAAATATCGACTTCTTCTTGAATAAAGACTTGTCACTCCTTGTGGCCATCGTACATTGTGATCTCTTACCAAATTCATTGGCGATGTCTTTCACTCTTTCATAAACATCCTCCCCCGATATAGGTTTAGGTGCACTACGTTCCTCATTCCGTCCATTGAATGCATTGTGCAACCTACGATATAGATGAAATTTTGGAAGAAACCTTCGATGAGTAAGATATACAGTCTTGCTGCCGTGTTTTAGTCGTATTGAATCAATGTTCTCTTCACATATAGGACACACTTTAGATCTTTTGACACTATATCCAGACAAATTCCCATATGCTGGAAAGTCATTCACAATGCAAAACAACATAGCGTGCAAACAAAATATCTCTCTTCATGAAGCATCATAGGTCATCACACCTTCACCCTAGAGTTTCTTTAAGTCATCAATCAGAGGTTCAAGATAAACATCGATATCATTTCCAGGTTGTTTAGGTCCCGATATCAACAATGACAGCATAACGTACTTAATTTTCATACACAACTAGGGAGGAAGATTGTATATAACAAGCATGACTGGCCAAGTGCTATGTTGGCTGCTCAATGTCCAGTACAGATTCATCCCATATGTACAAAGCCCAAGTCTTAGATTCCTATCCTCTTCACCGAATTCAGGGTACAATAGATCAATCTTCTTCCACTATGGGGAATCAGACGCATGTCGTAGGATCCCATCTGTAACATCCCAGGATTTGAGGCCTCGGATAACATGATCTTAAAAGGAATGATTGGACTACCCATATCACCAAGGTGCACCTCCTTTTCCGGGAGCCCATCACTAAAGAACTCCATAGTTAAGCGTGCTCAGCTTGGAGTAGTACTAGGATGGGTGACCAGTCGGGAAGTTGATCTTGGCTTGCGTGTCAGTGTGGACAAAGTGCGCAGTTAAGGCTAGTGGTGGTCTGTGGGGCCAGTCGTCATTCCTGAAACTCTACTAGAGCCTAGGGAAGTGGGCCCGAGTATTACAAATGGTATCAGAGCCATAACCCCTCCAGTAGGTGGGGCCCACATGGGCATGTGGCATGCCAGTCTTGAGCCGTGTGGTCCAGGTAAGTTGGAAAGGGCTATCTGTAGAGACGAGATGGAGCCGCCCTTGCGCTGGTAGCCATGGACGGGAGCTGGTTGTCCACGGGCCATTGTGGGTCTGCACTGAAATGGGGTCAGATTATGAGCCATATAGTTGAGCCTTGACGAGGACGTCAAGAGTCTAAGTGGGGGAGATTGTAACATACCAGGATTTGAGGCCTCAGATAACATGATCTTAAAAGGAATGATTGGACTACCCATATCACCAAGGTGCACCTCCTTTTCTGGGAGCCCATCACTAAAGAACTCCATAGTTAAGCGTGCTCAGCTTGGAGTAGTACTAGGATGGGTGACCAGTCAGGAAGTTGATCTTGGCTTACACGTCAGTGTGGACAAAGTGCGCAGTTAAGGCTGGTGGTGGTCTGTGGGGCCAGTCGTCATTCCTGAAACTCTACTAGAGCCTAGGGCAGTGGGTCTGAGTATTACACCATCAATTTTTTTCTTAACATCTGCATGCCACCTCAAATTCTTTGCATTTATAGGATTGGCAAACAAGCATTGAAACTGTGGTATTATAGGTAGATACCACATCACCTTGGCAGGAGAACCAGTTTTGGGCTCCCCCGAAGTCGTCAATTTATACCTTGACGCACCACATTTTAGACAATCTTTCAAATTCACATAGTCCTTTTGAAATAATACACAATCATTTGGGTATGCGTGTATCTTATTAGCCTCCATTCCCATTGGGCATAACAATTTCTTTAACCGGTATGTTGAGATCGACAACTCGTTTCCTTTAGGAAGAATTTCTTTCAACAAAGACAACAATGACGTGAAGCTTTTGTCGCTCCATTGACTGTTAGCTTTCAGTTTATACAATCTCAACACAACGCTAAGCTTCGTAAACTTACAACCCATGTATAATGGTATCTCATCATCATGCACAATGTTTCTAAACATTGGAGGTGGATCGGTGTGCTCTACCCCACAACTATCCAACATCGCATCAACGATGTCTACTGGAACTGGTTCATTCACATCTATGTCATCGAAGGAAATTTCTTCTTCCACACAAGCACTGCTATCGACATCCACTGGTTTTAGGTTCGAAATCTCTCCATGCCAGTGCCATTCTATATAGCCTTGTACAATCCCGTTACACATGACATGACTTCTGATTTTGTCACCAGTACTAACTTTCAAGTTGTTACCGCAATACCTACATGGACAGTAGAACCTATCTCCAGGTTGTTTCCTATGTTCCTCGACAAATCTAACAAACTGATCAAGACCAGAAATAAACTCTAGGGTGCAGCGATTGCGAATGGACATCCATGATCTATCCATTCTATGATCAAAGAGAAAATAAGTATATATTACAACAAGATTAGGGTCTAGGGTAAACAGATTAGAGTTTATGGTTAAAACTTTAGGGTTTATACATGTGATGCCATTCTTAAATGTGTACCACCTATCCCATTCTTGAACACCTAATCTCACTAGTAAGTGTATAATGTGTATTGGGTTTTCAAGAAAATTTCGGCAGCATTTCCCCGCTGTTCTCCAAGTACATATGGAGAACAAATGGGGAAATGCTGCCAAAATTTTCTTGAAAACCCAATACACATTATACATTTACATCCTAAGTGAGATTAGGTCTTCAAGAACAGTCCCAAACTGGGGACTATCCAAGATTTACTCCTAATGAGTAAATCTTGGACGAGTTTCTAGGCCAACAAATACAACACCAATTCCCTGTTCACAACCCCATTCAACACACAATTTCTTATAAAAACATTTGTTGACAACCATAACAACATATCAATGCTTCCTAAATTAATCAACATTAATAGCTTATGAATGTTTAGATGCATTTAAATATAAATCCTTAAATTTAAATAATGTGATGAATAAAAAATCATTAGATGAACGAGTAGATAAGTAAATAGAAATCAATATTTAAGTAAATACAAATCAGAGGGCGAGACAGAGGGTTTTTGGGGATGTTTACCTCTGTTTGAGCCCAATCGGGCGTCTTGCTTTGGAGCAGGGAGAGAGGCGAGACGGATGGGTGCACGTGGAAGCCGAACGGGTAGGCAAAAGGCTAGCAAGCTCCTGAACCGTAATGGAAGTGATCATTGAAAAAATACTAGACAATCATATGTTAAAATTAAGCATTTTATTTTTGTCATATATTATTAATAACCAAACCAATCATCAATTCTATTAAATAAACATTACATGTTTATAGGGATTATTTGTTAACATATGTTAAGGATGAATTTAGGATGCAAACCTAGTCAATTGAAGGCTTTACCTCTAGCAGTGGCAATGACAACAGTGGCAGTGTCGTGGGTGTACTGCCATCCCTAGATGTGGCTGGCTCTGACGGACTGCTGTGGTGATGAGCAGTAGTAGGAGATCGGCTAGCTCTGACGGACTACCGTGCCGTGGCAAGCTCTGGTTCCGACTGCTGCTGTTGGCACTGGCTTTCTAGTGGCTAGAGGAGAGGACCGGCGAGAGGAGGACCGGTTGGAGGAGAGGACCACGAACGGCGAGCTCCACGGAGGCGGCGAGCTCCACGAACGGCGGCAAGCTCCACAACGGCGGCGAGCTCCACGACGGTGGCAAAGGAAAACGACGGCAAGCTCCACGGCGGCGGCGAGCTCCACAGAGGAGGGAGTCTGCTTGCTCATCGCCAGAATCGCCAGACCCTAGCTAAGCCGATTGCAACACAGAGAGAAAGGGGAAGAGTCGGGCTCGCTCGCGCGATATTTAGTTAACATTCAGTGTCAGTTATTCAAAGAAACCGACACATAACACTAATGGTGTCGGTTATCAACACAAACCGACACCGGTTCCCCATGATAATCGTCGGTTTTAACTAGAAAAAAACCGACGTCTATCTACATATGTCAATTAAAAAATTGGTTCTCGATTAATGACCATAGTCGTCGGTTGTTTTAAAATTCGACGATCAAAGGGTGTGAAAAATTTCATGCGAAGAGCACGGGAAAACCCATAAGTGTCGGTCATTGTTGTAAAATCGATGATCAAAATGTGCCCAATTTCTGTTTCGCGAATAACCTTTCGTCGTCGGTTTTTTAGTTAATGACCGACGCTATATGTTAAATTTTTGGAGGTAAATTTTTTCGCTGGAAATTTTGGATTTGGCAGTTAATTTTCGACGTCGGTTTGTTATTAAGTAACCGACACCGAATAAAAGCGATACCCGTGTCTGGTCACCCTTCACAGATTAATGTCGGTTTATTTTATAAACCGACGCTGTACTGTTTCGGTGTCGGTGTATTATTACAACCGACACTGTTAAAAGTGACGTTATAAGCCATTTCTATAGTAGTGACATCAAGACTTGATAGATATCACATTTAGCATTTCAGGGTTGATATACCTTGATGCACCTCAAATCCAATATACTTGGATAAGAAACACAAAAAGTGTGTGTTATGTAAATTGTTACAATGAAGATGCAATGAATTCAATGCACTTTGATAAGTGTTGACTAACATACTATGAGAAAGGAGTTAAGCCAAGATAATGAGTATGATATAAATGTACCATGGTAAGGTTGATAGATGAACTCATACCTTGAATTGATAACCATTAATGATATATGATGAGAGTAATGATCATGAGTGAATACTTATGATATTATTGAATGTTCCTAGAGGAATGTAACAATAAATTAGGGTTGGATAGATAATATAAACATGAAACCCTAATTAATGTGAAATGGGAAACCCTAACCCTAATTTTTGGGTAAAAGGATGAAAAGTCCTATTTGATGGTAAACCCTAACCATGGTAAGGGAATAATGGTGTTACTATTGTATTGCATGGTGTGATGTGAAATTTTCATGACTGTTATCATGTGTATTAACCATGCAGATATTATGAGATGATGAACATAGCCATATTTGAGCTATGATATTTATATAATAAAAATGTTGATTGGCCTTGTGTGCCTTAATGTTATTCTTGCTTAGTAAAAGTAACAAAATGTGCATGGACTTTATGAGCCATATGAGTAAGTTGTTTCCTAGTGAAAGGTGACAAGACACTTAATGGGCCTTGTGAGTCATGTGAGATGCTTGTGTAACAAGTATCATGTATACCTCGGTCTGAGGACCTAGAGGTAATAGTTACCTAACAAGTGGTAACAGTGATTAGTGATGAAATAAGGGTATGAATACCCAGATTTGATAAATAAGATAATGATGTTGCTGTGAGATGTGAACTTTCAAGTGATGAGATAAGGGATTAAGATCCCAGGGTATTATAAGTTCTGGTAAAGCAATTGATAAGAGCTTACATGTTTCTTTGTAGCATTTGTCACAATAATTCCTGTTTGAGAACTTGACTAATGCTAAAAGAATATGCTAATGTACTTAATTAATCAAGTGAAATCATATAATGTAGAGCCCTGACCATAGATCCATCAATGTCAGTATTTACTGATGGTGAAACGGGTTGCTCCGCGGCAAAACCCGGAATGCATATTTTTGAATATGTGGGGGTTGATGGGCGAACATGTCCTTACGTCCTAATGGGGGAATTGATGGAAGGTAAACATTAAACCTCTCAATCCTTCATTGTTTGTACCGAGATGGATGTATCACGAATCTCCCGAAGATTGGGATAGATGTATCACGAATCTCCCAATAATATTAATGTCGGATCGATGGAGGTAAACATGAAATCTCTCGATTGCGAAGAGAGTGTATTCGCCACTGTAGCTCTATAGCGAAGCTGCTAGTATACCCTGGAAAGCTATGTAGAAGAGACACAAGATGTCCTGCATGTGGTCTCGCACTGACCGAGATGTGGGAGGTCATGGAAGCCGACTCTTCTATTGATCTTGTATGGTACTAATTTCGACTTTGCAATGGTCAGTTGGAGTATGAGAGGTATACCTCATCTCCTCAGGGCATAAGTGTGATTGTAAAATGTAATCAACCATATAGCATGTTTGCTTAAGGATTGAATACAGAAATTTACTGGCTGATGTTACATTTCTTTTATGCATCTCTATTTGATATATGTTATTTATATCTCTTTACATTCATTGCAATTAGATGGATGAATTACGATTCTACCATGGGTAGATGCAATGTTCTCCTTAGGAAAGGAGATTACTTCACTCTGTTCATACAATGATTTATCTACTGTTAAATATATATAAAAGCCTTCTGCTCAGTTTTATTCTAATAAACTGCAATAATAATGTTTTGGCAAAGAGTTATATCTCTCGCTAGAGTAATTTACAAATTGTCTCACCCCTGTGGGATCCAACATTTTTAGGTGGATGTGGACAAAGAATAGAAATCCCTACAACAGAGGAAGGACAACAACAACAGAGACAACAATGAGATCTCAGGTGGAGATACTGTCTGTCAAGTCATATAGATAGTAGTCCTATGTGTCTTCTCTGTACTCTCAAGTCCTCAGAGTTAGTAGTTAGTGCTTTTAATGAATCGATATGAGATTTTGGCTTGATGCCTTGAGGTTCTTATCCTGTCTATATTTAATGTTAATAGGGTAGTTGATGTTTGTAATCCTCGAGAAGAGATGGTACAAGTTATGTACTTATGAACCAAGATGTAAATGTTATACATTGGTTCTTGATGAAAGAGTTTTCCTATGTTTGGATCTCTTTGTATATGGTTTTAATTTTTGGTGATTTTCAGCAATCCGCTGCTAATGTTTAATTCCACTTAATCAATAACGATTTGTTTATCGATCGTTATAAGTTTGGTATCAGAGCTCTAGGTTCACTGAGTCTACAGAGACATAGGTTTAAGGTTGTTGAGTCTGTTCTAGTGTCTTCAAGTGTATCTGATAGTGTCTTCTGCTCATATAGGAGAAGAAGAACTTAAAGATGTCCGGATCACACGAAGAACATGTTGCTGAAAGTAGCATTGCTGCACCAGGAAGTGGTGCAAGGGACTGGACTAGGAAGGAACCAATATCTGAATATCCTCAGTTGAACCAAGAAATGATAGAGAGACCAACTTTCCAAGCTCTGTATGGGCAATTTAGGACAACTGTGATGCATGTAGTAGACCATGGATTAGCAATGCAACCAAGATTACCAACCCCCAATGATGAAGTTATGGGCTCCAATAGGATTCCTAATCAACATCAACATGATGAAGCAATAGAAAAGGTGGGAAGGAATAGGTTACAACCCAAAAGCAAAATTTGCTATAGGTGTAAGAAGCCTGGACATATCATAAAAATTTTTCCAACAAAGAATAAGGAAGAGAGAATCAAGAAGAGGCCTAACCAAATCCAGGAACAGAGGCCTAGTAGTTCCAAAAAGGGAAAGTTTTTGGTACTACCAGTACAATCAATGACTAATACACCAAGGCAAATGCTATCTAGAAAAAGTAAAGAACCTTTTAGACCATATCAAGGGCTTAGAACCTATTACCAGTGTAGATAGGTAGGACACCTAGCAAGGGATTTTCCATTTGGAAACATAATGGTAGCCCAACCACCGAGGTAGAAACATCAAGGTCATCAAAGGAAACAGTTTTATAGTGGCACTCGAGGACCTGGACAGATGTCCCAGGCAAGATTCTATGAAAAGAATAAGCATGAGGCAGCAAATAAACTGCGAGATGAGACATGTCAGATGAAATAGTATCATTCTGATATGTCATTCCATAATTTTTTGTGCTAACTATAAGAAAATAGTTGTTATTGAGTTTCCTTTGACTAGTCCTATAAGGACACAAAGAAGATGAGAATTTACATTTTAATCAGTATTCCTTTAAATGCTTTATAATTTCTCTCATCTGTGTGAAAATGATGGGATATAGAAGTGATGCCTGAAGAAAATCCAAGAATGCTAAATCCTGTGTTTATAATGATATGAAAAGTGAGGAACATAATAGTAAATAAAGTGCGTACTACCTAATCTTAGTACTTGTATACTCTGGCCAGGTATATAATTATTGGAGATAAGGCAAGTATGGAAACTCTTAGATTGTTATCTTTTTGATTGCTCTGATCAAGTAGTCATTTTGAGACAATCCAATGAGTATCATGAAATTAGAAATATGGAATGGAAAAATGTGTCATATCCTAAGAATAAGAAAGAGAAATATGAAATAATCCCAGATCAGTATGTGTGTATGAGGAAGTAAAAAGTATACTCCTCATAAGATAAGAATGAGAACAAGGGAGGTGATCCCTGTTCGATAAAGTTTGTGTGTATAATAAAGATCTTTTCCCATGATGAGGAATGGGAAATGTGATGAGATCATAATATTCTCATGAACATGTTAGATAATAACAAAGAAAGGAACAATGTCATGTGATCATCCTAAAAAAAATTCTTGTGCAGGGGGCAAGGAACCTAGGATGAGACAAGGAGTAAATGATTCATGAATAGTTGAAAACTCATGAAATAATAAAAAGAATATGATCCCTTGCTTTCTTTCCTATCGGGGACATGGCAATCAAGTAACTATTAAGATACTTGTTGTGCATAAGATAAAAATGTTCATGTGATGGATACTTAGAAAAGTATCAGTTTATCTTGGACTTTGGTTCCAAGGTGAAGATATATGTAACAAGTAATGTACCAAAATGAAAGGAAGATAAATATGTGATGTGTTTTCAACACATGTGATAGATACCAAGGTAAGAGATTTTGATTGATGAATTCAAACCCTAATTTAGGGCAATTCTGAGTGAAACCCTAATCTATGTTAACAATGTAACCCTAATTAATGGTGATGACATGAGAAACCCTAATTCATGGTATTTTGATGATAAACCCTAATTGGGATGAATAATAAACCCTAATTATGGATAATGGAATGTAGAACCCTAATCTAGGGTAATGCCATGTGAAACCCTACTCCAGGGTAATAATGTAATCCTAATATAGGGTGATGCCATGTGAAACCATAAACCAGGGTGATGATATGTAATGCTATATGAAACCCTATCCCTAAAATTGGGTGAAGGTAAGAGAAAACCCTAATGATGAAATAGTGGGTAATACCTTATGGAAATGAAATATCTCAAGTGGTTGATTACAGGAAACCTTATAGTATGTAATGCCTTAACTTGAGATAAGTCCGTATCATTAAAGATAGTTGTACAAATTCTAATGGGTGACCTATGCACTACATGATAAAGGTGATAGGTTAGTGGTTAAAAGTATTAAGAGGGAAATACCTTAATACAAGGTCAGTTGATTAACTTAAGTAAGTTGTAAGTGATGAGAAAAGTGATACATCAAGACATGATAGATATCACATTTAGCATTTCAGGGTTGATATACCTTGATGCACCTCAAATCCAATATACTTGGATAAGAAACACAAGAAGTGTGTGTTATGTAAATTGTTACAATGAAGATGTAATGAATTCAATGCACTTTGATAAGTGTTGACTAACACACTATGAGAAAGGAGTTAAGCCAAGATAATGAGTATGATATAAACATACCATGGTAAGGTTGAGAGATGAACTCATACCTTGAATTGATAATCATTAATGATATATGATGAGAGTAATGATCATGAGTGAATACTTATGATATTATTGAATGTTCCTAGAGGAATGTAACAATAAATTAGGGTTGGATAGATAATATAAACATGAAACCCTAATTAATGTGAAATGGGAAACCCTAACCCTAATTTTTGGGTAAAAGGATGAAAAGCCCTATTTGATGGTAAAACCTAACCATGGTAAGGGAATAATGGATTTACTATTGTATTGAATGGTGTGATGTGAAATTATCATGACTGTTATCATGTGTATTAACCATGCAGATATTATGAGATGATGAACATAGCGAGATTTGAGCTATGATATTTATATAATAAAAATGTTGATTGGCCTTGTGTGCCTTAATGTTATTGTTTCTTAGTAAAAGTAATAAAATGTGCATGGACTTTATGAGCCATATGAGTTAGTTGTTGCCTAGTGAAAGGTGACAAGACACTTAATGGGCCTTGTGAGCCATGTGAAATGCTTGTATAAGAAGTATCATATATACCTCGGTCTGAGTACCTAGAGGTAATAGTTACCAAACAAGTGGTAACAGTGATTAGTGATGAACTGAGGGTATGAATACCCAGATTTGATAAATATGATAATGATGTTTCTGTGAGATATGAACTTTCAAGTGATGGGATAAGGGATTAAGATCCCAATGTATTATAAGTTCTGGTAAAGCAATTGATAAGAGCTTACATGTTTCTCTGTAGCATTTATCACAATAATTCCTATTTGAGAACTTGAATGATGCTAAAAGAATATGCTAATGTACTTAATTAATCAAGTGAAATCATATCATGTAGAGTCCTGATCATAGATCCATCAGTGTCAGTATTTACTGATGGTGAAACGGGTTGCTCCGCGGCAAAACCTGGAATGCATATTTTTGAATATGTGGGGGTTGATGGGCGAACATATCCTTACGTCCTAATGGGGGAATTGATGGTAGGTAAACATTAAACCTCTCAATCCTTCATTATTTATACCGGGATGGATGTATCACAAATCTCCCGAAGATTGGGATAGATGTATCACAAATCTCCCGTTAATATTAATGCCGGATCGATGGAGGTAAACATGAAATCTCTCAATTGTGAAGAGAGTGTAGCTGCCGCTTTAGCTCTATAGCGAAGCTGCCAGTATACCCTGGAAAGCTATGTAGCAGAGACACAAGATGTCCTACATGTGGTCTCGCACTGTCCGAGATGTGGGAGGTCATGGAAGCCGACTCTTCCATTGATCTTGTATGGTACCAATTTCAACTTCGCAATGGTCGGTTGGAGTATGAGCGGTATACCTCATCTCCTCAGGGCATACGTGTGATTGTAAAATGTAATCATCCGTATAGGATGTTTGCTTAAGGATTGAATACGGAAATTTATTGGCTGATGTTACATTTCTTTTATGCATCTCTAGTTGATAGATGCTATTTAAATCTCTTTACATTCATTGCAAGTAGATGGATGAATTACGATTCTACCATGGGTAGATGCAATGTTCACCTTAGGAAAGGAGATTACTTCACTCTATTCATACAATGATTTATCTGTTGTTAAATATATATAAAATCCTTCTGCTCAGTTTTAATCTAATAAACTGCAATAATAATGTTTTGGTGGAGAGTTATATCTCTCGCTGGGGCAATTTACAAATTGTCTCACCCCCGTGGGATCTAACATTTTTAGGTGGACGCGGGCAAAGAAATAGAAATCCCTACAGCAGAGGAAGGACAACAACATTAGTGATAGCAGTGAGATCTCAGGTGGTGATACTGTCTGTCAAGTCATAAAGATAGTAGTCCTATGTGTTGTCTCTGTACTCTCAGGTCCTCGGAGTTAGTAGTTAGTGCTTTTAATGAATCGATATGAGATTTTAGCTTGATGCCTCGAGGTTCTAATGCTGTCTGTATTTAATGTTAATAGGGAAGTTGATGTTTGTAATCCTCTAGAAGAGATGGTACAAGTTATGTACTAATGAACCAGGATGTAAATGTTATACATTGGTTCTTGATGAAAGAGTTTTCCTATGTTTGGATCTCTTTGTAAATGGTTTTAATTTTTAGTGATTTTCCGCAATCCGCTGCTAATGTTTAATTCTACTTAATCAGTAACGATTTGTTTATCAATCGTTACATTCTATTTCTGCCGCACGAGTCTCGAAGAAGAGGAGAGCAAAGAAGGGAGCCGAAAGCAACGTTCTGGAGGATTCGAGAGCCACATACAGATGATTCTACCACCAAAAGGTTGCAGAATGGGCATCTCGCACCAAGGATCATCCGACTCTTTACCGTTCCAGGGGTTACACGATATTTCTATCTATTTCCCATGTTTTCTTCTTCCTTACCCATGTATTCTGTTAAGATGAACATGCATGGCTAATTCTCTTTGATCCTTAGGACCCGGGAGTAGCCTGGGGAATCACTATATGACATTTTTGCATGGATTAGTATACTTTTTCTCATTTTTCCTGGATATGTTATCATGCACTCTATCGTAATAGCTATGCTTGATCACCATAGTTAATTTCTAATACCTTTAATGCTCTTGACGGAGGATTAATGGGTTAATAGGCATGATTAACACGTTAACCTATAAATTCCTTAGACGAGGTAATGTACGGTTAATGGTGGATACCTAGAGGATTAATTAATGCACTTAGATCTAGGGTATAAGTTACTACTGGTGTGAAACTAACCTAGAACTAGGTAGTGGATTGCATCACGGAAGTGAGCAATTATGACTACATGCCTCTATCCGGGATAAGGGACGATTTATGCTAATTATGTGAATCTGTATGCAGCGAGACCTTGTGGTAAAACCATAATCCTAAGGATTCCCATCCTCATTGATTAAACCAACATTTAATCATCGCTCTTTTATTTTCTCTTTATTTTTGTTTCCAAACCAATCAAAATTTCCATCGGTTTAGCTGATCGCAACCAGTTAGTAGTAGTTTTCTAAAATGCACATTTCCCTGAGTTCGACTTGGGCCTCACAAGGCCTATATTACTTTGATACGTATACTTGCGTTTAATGCATGATTTTTGTGTGTCAAGTTTTTGGCGCCATTGCTAGGGAACGATGAATTTCAACACTACGAGTGCTGCGAGCGGCCACTCTAGGCCACTTTTTACTGCAATTTTATTTGTAATTTTTGAAATCAATTGCTTATCTTTCAGATTTTTAATATTCATTCAAGCACTGTGCTTACTTGACTTTTCATATTTCAGGTACTAGTGCATGGTGAGTACGCGGAGTACGAACTATGACAAATCAGCATCTGACATTCCACAACCGGGTGACAGTGACGAAGACGAATTGACTAATATGCCACCCAAGAACGTTGAATCAATACTGAAAGCTTCTGCAATGGGTGGCACAAATGGAGAACCAGCGGAGCAGACCATTTTGGAGAAGATCAAAGCTTCTTCTTCCACTGCACAAAAGGGGCCAATCAAGAAGCAAGCCATCAATATCCCAAATTACAAGATTGATCCTGGGCTCATTCAATTGGTCAAGTCACAGGCATTTAATGGACTTAAACATGAAGACCCATTAGCCCATATTAGCAGCTTTGTTGAAAACTTTGATATGGTGAAGGTAGATAGGTTCCCACAGACAGTAATTTATCTGAAACTATTCCCATCATCATTAGCAGGCAATGCAAGGGAGTGGCTCTATAATCTGCCAGAGGAAGGTGTTGAGACTTGGGATCAGATGATCAAGGTATTCTTTGAAAGGTACTTCCCACCTGAGAAGACAAATGACCTTGTGAAGAAGATCCACAATTTCAAACAACAAGCAGTTGAGACATACTCAGAGGCATGGGAGAGATTCCAAATCATGCTGCGGAAAGTCCCACATCATGGGATAGACTTAGAAAACCAAGCAAAGATATTCTACTTTGGCCTAAACCAACATGGTCGGGGCACTCTGGATTTAGCAGGTACAAGTTTCTTGCTGAACAACAAAGGCTCTAAGTGTTGGGATATTTTGAAGAACATGGCTAAAAAACAAGCTTGGGGTGAAAGAGACGGATCAGAGCAGGTTAGAGCTACATGTGATGCAAAGACCATTCAAGCGTTAAATGAGAAGATGGGCTTACTAGCCAAGAAGCTCCTAGAGAAAGATGACAATGGGTTTGATGATGAAGCACATGCAAAGTTCATGCGCCAACAAGGCTACAAGAACAATGATTATTCATGGAGGAAGGACAAGAAATTTTCTTGGTAGGATCCAAACAACTTTTTGCAGGATCCAGATCAAAAGCCACAACCTAGTGCAGAGGACAAGAGCAATGAGTTGCTCAACCAATTGATTAAGCAAAATCAAGAGTTGATGAACACATTTGGCAAGCAAATTAAGTCACAAGGAGAGATTATGAATCAATTCGGGCAGACTCTACAGAGCCATGGGGCGTAGATGAGGATGCTTGAGATGTCCATTTCACAAATTGCAGCCGAACTTGCAAACTTGAAGAAGCCGGCACAACAGGGTTTCCCAGGGAACACTGATACTCCAGGAGGAACCCATCAAGCCAAAGCTATCTTGCTGAGGAGTGGCAAGAAGATTTTAAACTCTAAAGCTGATGAACCAAACACATCACAGCGAATAGCTACATGTGAGGCCGCAGAGGAAGCAGAAGTCACATAAACCGTTGAGGACAGTGCAGAAATTGCAGTGGAGGAGACAAATTCTGGGAAAGACACATATAAGAGAACACCATATGTGCCGCCACATCAAAGGGCATAGTCAGTCCCTATTCCATATCTGAACAACCTAAAAGCAAAGAAGGTAGATCAACAATTTAAGAAGTTTTTGGATGGCTTTAGGAAATTATCCGTCAACATCCCATTGATTGACGCGATTGAGAAGATACCGTCATACAGTAAGTTTCTGAAGGACATCATAAACAAGAAGCAGAAAATTCCTGACACTGAAGTGGTGGTTCTTAAAGAATAGGTGAGCGCATTTATTCTGGGTACTCTGCCACCAAAGAGACAGGATCCCAGGTGTTTCAACATCTCTTTCTATATTTGGAAGACAAAGTTTGGAGAAGCCCTTTGTGACTCAGGAGCAAGCATCAACTTGATGCCTCTCTCAACCTTTAGAAAAATCAGTCTCAAGGAATCTAGGAGGAGAAATATGACTATCCATCTTGCATATAATTCGGTAGTAAGGCCCTATGGGATTTGCGAAGATGTTCTAGTCAAAGTGGACATGTTTGTTTTTCCTACAGATTTCATAGTGATGGAAATGCAAGATGACCAAGGAAACGAGCTGCTACTAGGTATACCTTTCCAGGCTACAACTGACATGATCCTAGAAATGGGAAGAGGCCATTTGACTATGGACATAACTGATGACAAGTTTGAAATAATAATGCCAACAAGCTCAAAGCCATCAAAGGAATAAGGACAATGCAACAAAGTTAAACACTTTGATCATAACATTTCCATTTATCTCAGGAAACCTTTTCTCAACATGGCTCATGTCATGACCAAAGTAGACAGAGGAACTCTTGCCGTCGATATCATGGAGCAAACTAAAGTGGTTTCTCTTGCTAAAGCTGTGGGATATACTAATGACGAAGATGAAGAAGTGTGCCTTTCTATTGTGGAAGATGTTGTGGCGATCGCAATGCTGGAGGCATATCCTCAATTGCCTTTAGAAGCATGTCTATTTAATATTGTGGATGATTGGATGAGGAGCCATCTCTATAGGATTGTGTAAAGATGCTATGAGTCCTATCTTGTTACTATGCTAGGCACTTTGAAGATTTGGGACCACTACCGCCACCACTGCTGCCATCTTTGGTGAATTTGCTAGAATTGGAGTTGAAGCCGCTTCCCACACATTTGAAATGTGTGTTCTTAACAGTGGAGGAGAAGTTACCAGTCATCATCTTGGCACATCTGAGTGCCTATGAGGAAGAACAACTCATGGTTGTGTTGAGGAACCACCGTGGTGCTTTTGGGTGGTCAGTTTCAGACATAAAGGGGATTTCTCCTACTCGATGCCAACACAAGATCAGATTTTTAGAGGGAGCAAAGCCTGTGATTCAGCCTCAACACTGCCTAAATCCTATTATGATGGAAGTCGTCAAGAAGGAGGTGATAAAGATGTTCTGAGCGGGAATTATCTACGCAATTTCAGACTCGACGTGGGTAAGCCCGACACAGGTAGTCCCCAAAAGGGGGGAATTACGGTAACTACGAATTTATTAAATGAGCCAGTCACTACCTGTTTGGTCACTAGGTGGTGAGTTTGCATAGATTACCGTAGGTTGAACACAGCGACCCTAAAGGATCATTTTCCTTTACCTTTTATTGACCAGATTTTGGAGCGACTGGATGGTCGCTCCCATTTTTGTTTCCTAGATGGATACTCTAGCTATAAACAAATATCGATTGAACCTAAGGATAAAGAGAAATCCACTTTCACTTGTCCTTATGGTACTTTTGCATATCACCGTATGTCATTTGGACTGTGTAACACACCGGCCACTTTTCAACGATGTATGCTCACCATTTTTTCTGATATGGTTGAACGTTGTTTAGAGGTTTTCATGGATGATTTTTCAGTTTATGATGCTTCATTTGACGAATGTCTCTATAACCTTGATAAGGTTTTGCAGAGATGTGAGGACACTCATCTGGTCCTCAATTGGGAGAAATGTCATATGTTGGTAAGAGAGGGCATTGTGCTCGGACACAAGGTGTCCAGCAAAGGACTTGAGGTTGATCCGGTAAAAATTGAGGTTATTTCTAAATTACCTCCACCGAACTCGGTGAAGGGAGTTAGGAGTTTTCTTGGTCACGCTAGATTTTACTGTCGGTTTATAAAAGATTTTTCAAAGATCGCTAAACCATTATCTGAGTTGCTTGAGAAAGATGCTGTTTTTTATTTTAATGACAAACGTTTGAACACTTTTGAGGTCCTTAAACAAAGATTGATTTCAGCACCAATTGTGCAGACGCCCGATTGGAGTCAACCTTTCGAGTTGATGTGCGACGCATCCGACTACGCCGTGGGGGCAGTTCTTGGGCAGTGCCTTGAGAAACAACCCACGATTATTTATTATGCGTTGAAAACCTTAAATGATGCACAATTAAACTATACCACTACTGAAAAAGAACTTCTAGCCGTGGTTTTTGCTTTTGAAAAATTTAGGCAATATTTAGTGGGAACTAAAGTGGTGGTATGGACGGACCATGCTGCAATAAAATACTTAATGGAAAATAAAGAAGTGAAACCTAGACTCATTAGGTGGATACTTCTTTTACAAGAATTTGACATTAAGGTCAGAGATAAAGCGAGAATAGAAAATGTGGTTGTGGACCATTTGTCTCGACTTGAGAGGGTAGATGAAAAGGACACCAATATACATATTACTGAGACCTTTTCGGATGAGAAAATCCTTTCTATCAAATCAAAAGATCCATGGTTTTCGAACATTGTTAACTATCTTGCATGTAAAGAATTACTTGAGGACTGGGGTTACCAAGAGAAGAAGCGATTCTTCCATTCTTTGAGATTTTATTTATGGGATGATCCTATTCTTTCGAGACAATGCAGGGATGGAGTCTTACATAGGTGTGTACCAGAGTTCGAATACGATAGTGTGTTAAGCCATTGCCACACACTACCCACCGGTGGCCATCATGCAAGCTCCAGGACAACTGCAAAGGTGTTAGAGAGTGGCCTATATTGGCCCACACTTTTCAGAGATGCATATGAGTTTGTGAGGAGATGTGATGCATGTCAACGGGCAGGTAACATTTCCAAAAGGTAGGAAATGCCCCTCGATGTTTTCTAAGAGGAAGTTTTTGATCTATGGGGTATTGATTTCATGGGACCCTTCGTGTCCTCAAATTTGAACTTACACATTTTACTTGCAGTTGATTATGTATCGAAGTGGGTAGAAGAAATACCCACAAGGACTAATGATGCTGCGGTAGTGTGCAAGTTTGTGAAAGAATATATTTTCTGTAGGTTTGGAGTGCCGTGCATGATCATTAGCGATGGAGGAACTCATTTCACAAATAGGAAATTTGCTGCGCTATTGAGCAAGTATGGGGTGAAACATAATGTGGGTACCCCATATCATCCACAAACACAGGGCCAAGTGGAAATATCTAACAGGGAGATAAAGAAGATCTTGGAGCGTACTGTCACCTCATTTAGAAAGAACTGGAGCATGCTTCTACCAGATGCACTTTGGGCATACAGAACTGCCTTTAAGACTCCTATAGGCACTATGCCTTTTAGGTTGGCTTATGGACGTGCGTGCCACTTGCTCGTGGAGCTGGAGCATAAGGCACATTGGGCGCTTAGGAAGCTGAACCTGAGTATTGATGAGGCAGGGAAGAAAAGATTGTTGGAGCTGCATGAGTTAGATGAATTGTGAATGAACACCTATGAGAATTCTCAGATCTACAAGGAGAGGATGAAGCAGATGCATAATTGGCATATTCAGAAGAGAGTCTTCCATAAAGGTGAAAGCATTTTGCTACTCAATTCTAGGTTGAAGCTACATCCTGGAAAGTTAATGTCCAGGTGGAGTGGACCTTTCATCATTGAGGAGGTGCGTCCACATGGAGCCGTGACGGTAAGATATGGTGATAGGACATTTTTGGTGAATGGACAGAGGCTAAAGCATTATTATGGAGAAGATTTTACGAAGAAGGTTTGCACTCAACTGATGAGTGAGCAGGACTTGGTCTAGCCTAAGACATTAATTAAGGGTGCTTGTTGGGAGGTAACCCAACCTTGGTGTAGTTCATGTTCAGTTGCTTTTTTTTCTTTTTGTTTTCATAATTAGTTTTCATGAAATTTCTACTTAGCTTTTGTAAAAATTATACCTTGATGCGTGCGCTCAGTGTGCAGGACTAGATCTTGGTCGATAGTATCGACATCTTTGTCGATAGTATCGACTCGGGAGCAGTGAGATGACTACACAATCTTCAACCGGTCGATACCATCAACAGTCCTGTCGATAGTATCAACACTGGGTCAGGTGGCTACAGACAAAAAATCTCGATGCTATCAACTCATAGTCGATATCATCGAGTTTTCTAAAGATTTTAGAAGGTTTCTTATCAGGTATGTCGATATCATCGACACCCATGTCGATAGTATCGACCACCTGTCAAACTCAGTAGCAACCGCAATGCGCCAACAACAAGGAAAACATAGATTGTCAATACCATCGACATCTGTCGATAGTATTGACACATGACATCTCCGATCCGCAAATTTCATCATCAACAAACAAGCGCGCCTCCATCAAACGGTCGATAGTATCGATCCATGCATCACATCAATACTATCAATGCGTCTTCAATCCGCATCTCCTGGAACACCTATGACAACCATCGATATCTGTGACACATAGAGTTTGTTGTCTTATCGATACCATCGACACTTCTGTCGATAGTATCGATGGTGCGATAGTAGTGTCAGCCGATCCTTATAAAAGAAGAGGTATTCTTTCAATCTAAACACACTTCCAAGCATCCTTCCTTCCACTTCCAAGTAAGAGCAAGAAGAAATACCTGCGAGCGTCCGATGACTATAGAAAGCTACACTGACAGTCACCTCTGAGAATCTCCGAGCTTCCCTTCTCAATCTCCTTTCTCTCACTCGTTGCTTCTCACAACATGGTGAGATCCGATGCTTCTTCCTCAAGGCCTACCCTACCTGCACCACCTGCCCCATTTGGAGGACTCATCCCTCACCCAAGGATAGTCCACCCATCACAGGAAATAAAGAAGGTATACAATGAGCTATGGAAGCGCACAATCGAGCCCACCTGGTGTGGTGACTGATAGCTAATCAAAGACCTGGGATTCAAGGAAAACATGGCACACATGCTCTAGGGGCAACTAAGAGAAGCCATGATGCTCTGCACCGACCACGTCTAGGGTCATCCGTTGTTCAGCGGGTGGCCAACATACAAGGAGATTTTCATTGAGTTTATGGCATCTCTTGAGATCTGTGTCATCCCCAACGAGTTTCAACTGGCATAGACTCAATGGAAAGAGGGGAGAGTTTCTTTTCATCTCTACAACAAAGATTACACCATGTCCCACCATAAGTTCAATGGGATCTATGGGTGGTCTCATGGGGAGCTGTGCCAGCCGCTGCATAGGCCAAACTATGACGCCATGTATTCGACATTGGTCACGATACCTGACGGCTATAAGATCAGCTAGCACCACACATCCATAGCCGATTTCGAGCATCCGTTCATCAGGATCCTGCACCGTATGCTATCTAATACACTCTTTGTAAGATCTCGACTATCATAGAGTAAGTTTCAAGATACATATCTCTTATTCCTCTATAATCTTCTTGAGCGGGAGAGTTTAAATTTTGGAGCCTTCTTCCTCACTCGAGTCATGGTGGTAAAGAGGAACACATCCCACAAGGACCCAATCTATTTCGGGGGTCTCATCACTCCTATAGCCATCCACCTCGGCCTGGATCTTTCCAGGTTACAAAAGTTGGAATGTAAGAATACACTTAATCTAAATCATTTCATAAACGCCGGCCTAGTCAACGTCCACCAAAACACCATCTTTGCCACCTACCATGTGTAAAAAGTTTTTTAGGAGAGGCAACTGCCTAACCCAGCCTTCGACCTCAGGCCTCACTAAGATTATAAGTGGCCAATCATTGACGTTGATCAAGATGAGGAAGAAGGAGGAGAAGATGAGGATGACGAGCAAGAAGGCAATGATGATGATGATGATGATGAAGAGGAGGAGGAATCCTCCATTCCCCTCTGACAATGAGTTGCTCCACGGAAGCGACCCTGACATTTTGGAGCCTCGTCTTCTTCCCATCCATCTGCACCACAACCTTCTCAAGGTGGAGAGGATGTCTATTCCATACAGGGCATGTATTCCATGCTCCAAGACATTCAGCAGATACAACAACAACATACCACATCTTTTGCAGGTATCCAAGACATACAGAACTGACTGTATGACATCCAACAAACATTCTATGAAAATGAGCGCCTCCTCTTTGCAAATCAGGAGAACATACACAACCGGTTGCAGAGGATGGAGATGCACCAGCAACCATTCTAGGATCTTTATTGGAGTCAAAACTATTTTGGAGGATATCCGCAGCCACTGCCGATGTCGCCCACCGATATGATGCTCCAGAGGTAGTATCCCACTTGGGATCCTATCCAGTTCCCACCACCACCACCGCAGTAGAGGGTATCTGTGACAAACTCGGTTTCTCTCTCTCTTCTTTTATACTACTCTCTCATCAAGTGCCTCTTACCCATTTTGATATTAGATACATAATTGGATAGTTGTTCCAATTTGGTGACTACCATGATCAATTTTGCAATGTGCGACTTTAATTTGTACTTTTAACTAAGTATCTCGCTATACCATGTCACCTTCTTATATCTAATTTTAAATATCAACACCTTGATCTTTTGTCTTTCTAATATGCACCACGTTGTAGTGGATTCAATTATGAATACAACAGAACAAAAATCACCCTAATCGGACCTTTGTAGCATGAGTTATGCAAGCTTGAAGATGCTTTGATTTACCTTCATTTTATGTGCATTTGTTTCCTTCCTTGCTTATTGGGCCCAAAATCTTTGATCTCGACCCATCTGTTGGCTTCCTGTTGTCTTTCCCCTTCAGAAAGTTATTGAGAATAGGAATCTTCCCTTCCTCCTCCCCCTCCAAATCGGGCAATGGAGGAGAACGGAAGCAGGATTGGAACCCTAAACCTTTACTCCCTTATATACCCCCTTCCCTTGGCTTCCTTGCTTTTTCCCTATTTTCTCCAGTGGCCGTCTATCTCCCCCCCCTCCTTTCTTCTTTTCACACTCCACAGTTCACGTTTGGGTCCTGCAGCCTCCAACTAGGGACTCATGGGTGTTCGCCCAGACAACCCCACCCACTCAGCGAGTGCGAGTGAGGAGTGCGGCGGCGTGCCCTGCTTCGACCACCTCAGCGCTGCCTTGTGTGGTCGTTGGAATAGCCTTTGGTCAACCGAGAAGGGAGGATGAGGAACCTCTGTTCCTCCCCTATTCCAACACAGGAAACAGGGGACCTCCGTGCGGACTAGTCGCGCTAAGAGAGGGAGGGACACTTGACCATTCGATCTGGCATCAACGGTCAAGCCAGCGCCTGAAGGCACCAACCGCCACCGCCTCAACCTCCTTTGGAGCGGTTGTCAGCGATAGTGGACCGCACGTGGGTGTGTGGGTGAGGAGTCGGATGCAGCCGATTGATCTTGCATCAACGGCCGAGATGCTCTGCATAATCAAGGGTATGTTTTTTGGCTTATAATCTTCTAAAATCGATATCTACCAATTCCCTTGGACAAATTATACAAAATTATATACCAAATTGATCCTTTCAAAAAGATCTACACAATGGACTAGGTTGCAGGGTCTAATTCCACCAGTTGTTCCCTGTTTTCCTTAAAAGAGGCATACTTTAATCATTTGGAGTATAGTTGGTGTATGATTCTAATGCAAAACTTAGATCTTGGCTACTTAATCTACCCTATGATCCTTAAATATGTACATGTGATGTATAATTGAACTAAATGAAGGTCCTACTCTCCCTATTGTTCATCATGACCCTTTTTGTACATATGTGCTTAGTTTGGACTTTAATGATGAACATGACCCTAGTTGCTAATCTTGTTATGTGTTTCTAATGACCAAGTGTTGCTAATATAAAACCATCCTTTATGATTGGCCCTTCTTCATTGATTATATTTGATCTTGATTACTCTATTATGAGTCCTTGACCCTTTAATATACCTAAGGGACTTAAACCTTGAAATGGTCATATATAATCCGTGGAACCTTAGAATGATATGAAACTTGAACCACACATCATGATGACCTCTAGATCAACACGATATCTGACCCAATAAGCAACTTGGAGCCCACCTTGGCCAAAACCCTAAAATGCATCTAATTAGGGTTAATGATGAGAATATAATGCATATATGTAATCTTGTTGTTAATCAGGTTGGCTTATGATCTAGATGGTAATGGACATGTTAAGTTAAGAATCTTTGAATCAGGTATGGGCTTTATCTAGTTATATGACTACCGCTTTCTTGCTTGAAAAGACATATATTGTATGCTTGTTTGTCTATTTTCTCAAATATTGCCATGTAGTATTGCTATGTGTTACTCGATGTTTGCCTCATCAGTTTTATAACTTGAACACATATATATTTGGAACTCCATTATAATATTGTTGATAAAGGGCTCTTGGTTATGACCTTGAGGTCCCTCTCGTATAAAAGGGTTAGCTAAGCTTGAGCACCCTTACGGACCCTTCCGACGAGAAGATGGTCAAAGGCCTTAAACATGTTTGATATTGTTGGTATAATGGAGTGAAATGACATAAAATATGGTTTCACATTTGTTAAACAATTAACATGTTTATTCTTGTTCGTTTAATCTTGAAATCTTTTCAAAATTATGCAAAGCTTATATATATGTGTATCTTTCGGCCCCATACTCAACACCTCATGTGTTGACCCATTTCTCGTATGTTGTTTTTAGGTTCAGAGATGGCTAGAAGGTTGATGGGCTTGGTGAGCTATGCTAGGTGTACTTGTTGTAAGATCCAGATATAGTATACATGAGCAGACTTGTAAAAAGTGACTCCTGAATATGTAATTCAAATCATGTAATATAATGATGTTCCTTAATATATCTTGTTGATTGTTGAGATTATGTTGGTGCCTTTATCTTATTATCTATTCATATGTGCTAAGATTTATGCTTCCGCATTTCACCTTTGGTATACGTTTGGTTCATGGGACTGGGATTCCAGTTCCGTGACAGATGGTATCAGAGCATGAACAATAACTACACCAAACATTGCTCACATGAAACACAAACTAAACTCACCTTACATCTCAACCCTAGAAACTTAATGAAATATCCTTGTGGATTAGGTTGACTTAGCCTCTAGGTTAGAACCTAGATGTTCTAGAACTAGGTGTAGACTTGTGTAAGTTACCTCCCTAGACATGATTCACGACATGTGCTTAGGATGTCTACACAAGTGTGCACCATGTTCTTGCTAGTTCCTTAGGTGTCATGATACTAGACTGCCTAATGAGTGTGGTAACTCGTTTTGGTTTTGGTTTTATTCAAATGGAGTATGGTGGTTTTCATCGCCTGTTTAAACGTTGGAGAAAACATATTTCAAGTATTATTATATGTACATATGAAAAATGTTACCACACGCAGAAAGGTAGTAAGTTTCCATGCAACCTAGGAGAAAGAGATGTAACATCAAGTTTAGATGAGAGAGATTAGATGATAGTGATAGTCTCTAGAGTTGTCTAGAGCCATGATATAGGTTAGGCATGTGAGTAACCTAGAAACCTAAGATGATGATTATGATATTGATGATGATGTTGATGTTTTATAGGACCCAAGATGTTTGAGGAAGGTTAAGTATGTTTGACAATATGAGATGAGTTTGACCATGCAACCCTAGCTAAACCTAGCACCTTGTATGATACATGCCACTTGGTTGATGTGCTAAACATAGCTAGTGGGTGGACATGCTTGCTTGTACCTAGTCTTGTATGCGTGGAGATATGATATATGGTTCGAGACCAACCCATGCCTCAATCTCTTTACAAAGGAAGACCTCTAGCATGGGACATATGAATAGGGTGACCTTTTGATATGAGTCGACCCACCTCGGGAGAAGGTTAGAGACCTAAACTCCAAAATATTTGAAATGTTGAAAAATAGGAATGATGAAATACTGGATGATGAGTCCCTAGCTATAATAATTCTAAGCATATGAGTTGAGTGACCTAACGTGTGGTTTCTTTGAAAATGTTGAACCCTAGATTTCCTATGAAAATATTTAACCCTAGAGAAAGAGGCAATTGAAAATTTGATGCTTGATATATATATATATATATATATATATATATATATATATATATATATATATATATATATATATATATATATATATATATATATATATAGGTGAGGGAGATGTCCCAAGACCCTTAGATGATGTATACGATGTGTGATATCCATGATGAGCCTCATACTCGGGTTAGTAGTTGTATATAAAGGAATCTAGAGGTTAGCCTTGTTTTTTGAAAGATGGGTAGAAATTTTGTTACACGTATAAGGTTGTGGTTAACATGTCTTGTTGGAAACATATGTCTTAGCTTGAGTGACTTGAGCTTGTGGAGCTGTTTCTAGATATAAGTGAGAGAATTCAAAAATCTTGACATTGATGATAATGTTGTTCCTCGAATGATGCTCGATACATGAAAGAATCTCACTTAAGTTAAAATCTTGATATATGTACAATGAGCCACTCTCATGAGATAGACCTAGTATGAAATCATACCTTACATGAAAGATATAGATTCAAAATTATGATCTAGATATGATGATGTCATAAGATCTTAGCTTGAACAATAAAGGGTAACATACCTAATCTCATACCAAAAAAAATGATTAATTGGATATGTCGATGCTCTTGGGGTCATAACTCGAATACACATGGTGAATAAATTGTTTAATTTTAAGATAATGAACATAATTGATTAGAATTGGTAGAAATTTTGGGGAAGCAAAAACCATGCATGAAATCTATTGTAAATATGAGATACACACTTGATGATAGTCTTGTTTGAAGCCATGACCATGCATATATTCATTTCAGAATTGATAAAATAGATTTTGATGATACCCCTTGGTCTCATATAAAGATATGAACAAAAACCCTAATGTGGTGATGATGTCGTAATACAATATTAGAGTACAAAGTAATATGTCATAGATAAGATGAGTACACCTTTAATGATGATAACCTAAGTGTACACCATATGGTGGGGAATGCCTTGACAACCATGGTTCAATATCTAGACCCGATGGATCCTGACTTGACTCTTAACTTAAATCATGGATGGATTTTGAGGATGAAATTCCTTGTAAGGAGGGCAGGATGTGTCAACCTCGATTTTTCTCTCTCTTCTTTTTTACTACTCCTCACTCATCAAGTGCACCTTACTCATTTTGATATTAAATACATAATTGGATAGTTGTTCCAATTTGGTGACTACCATGATCAATTTTGCAATGTGCAACTTTAATTTGTACTTTTAACTAAGTATCTCGCTATACCATGGCACCTTCTTGTATCTAATTTTAAATATCAACACCTTGATCTTTTGTCTTTCTAATATGCACCACGTTGTAGTGGATTCAATTACAAATACAACAGAACAAAAATCACCCTAATCAGACCTTTGTAACATGAGTTATGCAAGCTTGAAGATGCTTTGATTTACCTTGATTTTATGTGCATTTGTTTCCTTCCTTGCTTATTGGGCCCAAAATCTTAGATCTCGGCCCATCTATTGGCTTCTTGTTGTCTTTCCCCTTCAAGAAGTTACCGAGAATAGGAATCCGCCCTTCCTCCTCCCCCTCCAAATTGGGCAATGGAGGAGAACGGAAGCAGGATTGGAACCCTAAACCTTTACTCCCTTATATACCCCCCTTCCCTTGGCTTCCTTGTTTTTCCCTATTTTCTCCAGCCGCCGATTGTCTTCCCCCCCTCTTTTCTTCTTTTCATGCTCCACAGTTCACATTTGGGTCCTACAACCTCCAACTAGGGACTCGTGGGCGTTCGCCCAGACAACCCCACCCACTCGGCCAGCGCGAGTGAGGAGTGCGGCGGAGTGCCCTGCTCCGACCACCTGGCGCTGCCTTGTGCGGCCGTTGGAGTAGCCTTTGGTCAACTGAGAAGGGAGGATGAGGAACCTCTATTCCTCCCCTATTCCAACGCTGGAAACAGGGGACCTCCATGCGGACTAGTCGCGCTAAGAGAGGGAGGGACACTTGACCATTCGATCTGGCATCAACGGTCAAGCCAGCGCCTGAAGGCACCAACCGCCACCGCCTCAACCTCTTTTGGAGTGGTTGTTAGCGATAGTGGACATCATGTGGGTGTGCGGGTGAGGAGTCGGATGCAGCCGCTTGATCTTGCATCAACGGCCGAGATGCTCTGCTTAATCAAGGGTATGTTGTTTGTCTTATAATCTTCTAAAATCGATATCTCCCAATTCCCTTAGCCAAATTATACAAAATTATATACCAAATTTATCCTTTATAAAAGATCTACACAATCGACTAGGTTGCAGGGTCTAATTCCACTAGTTGTTTCTTGTTTTCCCTAAAAGAGGCATACTTTAATCATTTGGAGTATAGTTGGTGTATGATTCTAATGCAAAACTTAGATCTTGGCTACTTAATCTACCCTATGATCCTTAAATATGTACATGTGATGTATAATTGAACTAAATTAAGGTCCTACTCTCCCTATTGTTCATCATGACCCTTTTTGTACATATGTGCTTAGTTTGGACTTTAATGATAAACATGACCCTAATTGCTAATCTTTTTATGTGTTTCTAATGACCAAGTGTTTCTAATCTAAAACCATCCTTTATGCTTGTCCCTTCTTCATTCATTATCTTTGACCTTGATTACTCTATTATGAGTCCTTGACCCTTTAATATACCTAAGGGACTTAAACCTTGAAATGGTCATATATAATCCGTGGAACCTTAGAATGATATGAAACTTGAACCACACATCATGATGACCTCTAGATCAGCATGATATCTGACCCAATAAGCAACTTGGAGCCCACCTTAGCCAAAACCCTAAAATGCATCTAATTAGGGTTAATGATGAGAATATAGTGCATATATGTAATCTTGTTGTTAATCAGGTTGGCTTATGATCTAGATGGTAATGGACGTGTTAAGTTAAGAATCTCTGAATCAGGTATGGGCCTTATCTAGCTATATGACTACCACTTTCTTGCTTGAAAAGACATATATTGTATGCTTGTTTGTCTATTTTCTCAAATATTGCCATGTAGTATTGCTATGTGTTACTCGATGTTTGCCTCGTCAGTTTTATAACTTGAACACATATATATTTGGAACTCCATTATAATATTGTTGATAAAGGGCTCTTGGTTACGACCTTGAGGTCCCTCTCGTATAAAAGGGTTAGCTAAGCTTGAGCACCCTTACAGACCCTTCCGACGGGAAGATGGTCAAAGGCCTTAAACATGTTTGATATTGTTGGTACAATGGAGTGAAATGACATAAAATATGGTTTCACATTTGTTAAACAATTAACATGTTTATTCTTGTTCATTTAATCTTGAAATCTTTTCAAAATTTTGCAAAGCTTATATATATGTGTATCTTTCGGCCCCATACTCAACACCTCGTGTGTTGACCCATTTCTCGTATGTTGTTGTTAGGTTCAGAGATGGCTAGAAGGTTGATGGGCTTGCTGAGCTATGCTAGGTGTACTTGTTGTAAGATCCAGATATAGTATACATGAGAAGACTTGTACAAAGTGACTCATGAATATGTAATTCAAATCATGTAATATAATGATGTTCCTTAATATATCTTGTTGATTGTTGAGATTATGTTGGTGCCTTTATCTTGTTATATGTTCATGTATGCTAAGCTTTACACTTCCGCATTTCGCCTTTGGTATACGTTTGGTTCATGGGACTGGGATTCCGGTTCCGTGACAGTATCACTGTTCCACTTCTTAAGTTTCAATTTTAACTATGAGGCCATAGTCTAATTCAAGCTTAGGGGGGTGATGGAACAACATTTATCTAGCTTTTATTTAGTTTTTATTTCAGCATTTGTTTTTACTTTTAAAAATTTAGTTGTCTTTATTCCTAGGTTTACTATTTTCTAGGATCTACTATCTATCTAGTGTAATCAGTGGAGTTGTAATGCAATGCATGTCATCTTATGTTTTCACCTTGGGGGCTTGTGAGCAAACAAAATATAAATGAAAATTTTAAAAATTTGTAAGCTTGTCTTGTGAGAACTTGAGGACTTAACTTGTGAAACTTATTGGGTAGGTCAACTCTAAAATATACGAACATGAATGTTTATCCTTATGGTTCACGAGAAGAGGTTGACATGGATGTTTGAGCCTAAACCGACCAAACGTTAATTTGACTATAATTTGAAGTGAGAGAGAGAAGTCCCTTAATTAACATATACACAAGTCAGTAAGGAGGGACATATAATTCTTTCTGAAGGTTTTGTCAATTAATCTTGTGATATGTTCCACTGCAATGCCATTCACACTCCACCATAAGAATTGGGAGCACATAACCGTCTTTCTCTCTTTGATTGCATTCCATATAGATAGATCCTGCATTATAGTTCTTTTGCATTTAATTGCATGAAAATGAAAAAAATATATAGAGTAGTTATACATGCACATTATCTTTAGGTGCATGTCAATTAGTTGCATAACTGTTATCATTAAGTTGCAATTGCATCTTGTAAGCATGTATTACATCATGTGTCTATATGTTCTTCTAAAAACATTAAAGGTGGGGAATTTGTTCCATACCCTCAGAAAAGTGTAGAAGAGAAAACATCAAGTGTACAAGTTATGTAAAAAGAAGGAAGCCTGTAAAACAATCCATATCATTTATGAAAAGAGGGCATGACAAAAAAAAAAGAGAATTATGGAGTAATCAAGAAGAAGAGGGAGAAAGGAACATGTTTTCACCTGAACATTAAGAAGAATGGACACATGATGCGGTTTTCTTAAGATATTCCATCTCACTCAGAGACGAAATGATAGTGCATGCATCATTTCACCAAAAAAAATGTTAGCATTAGGATCATTATCATCAACATCAGCATCATCATAGGTTAATCATTTTGTATTGCATGATTGACTGTAATGTGCTTCCATTTCTTCCATAGCCGCCTATTCCATTCACCCATTGCTCTAAGTGGTAGGCCACCCAAGATTTTCTCCTCATTCATGTACATCAGGAGAGCTACTTCCATTTAGATGGTAGTTAGAGAAAATGAGCATCGTAGATAGGAGATCACAAGAGGAACCAAGCCTGAACCGGAGGATTTTATTATATTAACTGTTTTATTTGATAATGTTTGTTGATCTTGGGGTGGACATCTTTCATGAATGATTCTTGTCACCTGAAGGGAAGTTATCATTCTGTGGTTGGTAAGGGCCGGTATGTGGCTCGCAGGTGAGAATCATTTTGAGATATAATTCAATGTGATTATGTTCTTTAGTTGACCCTCTCAATAAGATTTTATAGTTTTGTTGCTCGAGGACGAGCAAGATTTAAGCTTAGGGGAGTTTGATGCAGGGATTTTAGGTCGTATTTATAGGTTAATTTCATACTTGTTTTGTGTAGTTATTTGTCATCTTTTGTGACTATAATAGCATGATTCACTTTCTTTAGCCTATAAACACTTTATGCATCAAATTGATCTTACTCTATCCTATTTTGCATGATTTATGAAATTTCCCGAATTGACTTGTGTTTTTCTCTCTTTTTTAGGCACCTTCTGTTCCAGAACCTGTCGATACTATCGACAGGTTATCGATACTATCGACACTGCATCAGGAGGTCAAGCTGGAGAAAAGCAATTCGTCGATACCATCGACCCACACCGTCGATGGTATCAAAATCAGCCCAGAAGGAGAAACAATACTTTGTCGATACTATCAAAACCTTTGTCGATAATATTGAGAAGTCAGCAGACAGATCCCATTTTGAAGCAAGTACACATGCCTTAAGGTGTTGATACTATCGACATCCCGTCGATGGTATCAACGCCGTCGAATTAGGATTTTTTACAGATCATCAAGATCTAATGGTTGGGATCGATTGGCGAACGTAAGTCATACCTAGACCTAAGGGAGGATGGCCCAAAGAAAAAAGGACATTCTATTTCTGCCGCATGAGTCTCAAAGGAGAGGAGAGCAAAGAAGGGAGCCGAAAGCAACATTCCAGAGGATTCGAGAGCCACAGACGGACGATTCTACCGCTGGAAGGCTGCAGAACGGGCGTCTCACACCAAGGATCATCGGACTCTTTACCGTTATAGGGGTTACACGATGTTTCTATCTGTTTCCCATATTTTCTTCATCCTTTCCCATGTATTATGTTAAGATGAACATGTGGGGATAATTCCCTTTGATCCTTAGGACCCAGGAGTAGCCCGAGGAATCGCTGTATGACATTTTTGCATGGATTAGTATAATTCTTCTCATTTTTCCTGGATATGTTATCATGCGCTCTATCATAATTGCTATGCTTGATCACCATAGTTAATTTATAATACCTTTAATTGCTCTTGACAGAGGATTAGTGGTTGAAAAGGCACGATTAATACGTTAACCTATAAATTCCTTAGACGAGGTAATGTACGGTTAAAGGTGGATACCCAGAGGATTAATTAATGTACTTAGATCTAGGGTATAAGTTACTACTGGTGTGGAACTGACCTAGAATTAGGTAGTGGATTGCATCGCGGAAGCGAGCAATTCTGACTACATGCCTCTATCCAGGATAAGGGACGATTTATGCTAATTATGTGAATCTGTATGCAACGTGACCTTGTGGTAAAACCGTAATCCTAAGGATTCCCATCCTCATTGATTAAACCAACATTTCATCATCACTCTTTTATTTTCTCTTTATTTTATTTTATTTTCCAAACCAATCAACTTTTCCATCGGTTTAGCTGATCGCAACTAGTTAGTAGTAGTTTTCTGAATCACATTTCCTTGAGTTCGACTCAGGCCTCACAAGACCTATATTACTTTGATACGTATACTTGCATTTAATGCACAGTTTTCACGTGTCATTGCTTTTGTTATTTGTTTCAATATTGCATATGGATGGGGCACACCCCTTTTTTAGCCTATTCACATAGAAAAAGTTGTTCAAAACTTTCAGTCGATTGTGTTTATGGAGTTCCCTTCCTAATAATGCACTGGGAAATATGGGGCTCAACTAAGTTTTATAAGTTTTAATAATTCAGTTAATTTGATTATAGATAAATATGTTTATTTGGTCAATTTTATATTCTTGTCGGTTGGACTTCTATATTGATAGCATGTGAGTTTTTATATAGTAGACTATAGGGGATAGTATTTTGTAAAGGGTGAGAAAAATATAAGCTCACTATGATTTTGCCTTGTATCAATGTTGGCTATATTTCTAAACCATGATAACCTTCTAAATCATCTTTTCACTTTTGTGTTCAGCATAGTTGCATATCTTATATCATGTGATGAGAGCCCGGAGTTAGGCAACACTAAATATTTTTCTTTTCTTTTATTTGTATTACTTGAAACCTGTGAAGTAGCTAATCCTAACGCTACATCATCAAAATTGTCTATCAATTGATCTATATTCTTTAGGTTGTAGTTGACTCATATTTACTTGATTCTAAATGTAGTTGAAGATGTGAACTAATAATCTTACACATGCAGGGACTGTAAATGAGTTATGAAAAGAATCTTGAGCACTCAAACAAAAAAGATGGACTTCTAGGAGTTAGCATGAAGAAACCAATGAAGTGAATGTTGACATGTAATTCCTTTAAAGGCACTTAATTTGTCGATCCTCTCATTTATGTTGTACAGAAAAGTTTGTAAAAAAATCATATTATTTTATATTGGGTTGTATGGACACATAAAAAAATGTTTTTACAATATATTTTGACTTTACTTTTCTACTCTATAGCGTAGATATTTCCATTGTACCTTACAATAGTTCAAAAAACTTGAACATACAAATAAATATACAAAATTTCAACTAAAAGCTTGAAAGGGATTCTGTGACTCATTTTGTAGAATGTTGTGACAATTTATTGTTCACAAGGCCGTGCATCGCACGAGTTTCTATCTAGTTAATAATAAAATAAAAGCATTACGTACAACTGCATAAATCTTAGGCCTCTATTTGGTTGGACTGGTCAGAGTTAGTTATAATATCTAAATTAGTTTGAACTAGATCCAGTCTGATTTCGATTGGCAACCCAGTATGCCTTCAGTCCTATGATCTACATGTAGTCTAATTCTATTTGGAAACTCAGTCTGGATCTTAACTAGTTTTAGTCTGCTTATAGTTTGATTAGTTTGTATGTAGTAAATCATAATCTTACTGTGCTCGATACTATATACAAGTGTAGTAAAAACTATATTTATCAAACTAAAAAATAGACAACTATTATGATTTGAACTCTCAATATGTTTTTTTACATGTACATTTTAAATTAATATTAATTTATGCACATACTAGTATAATATATACTTCATGCAAACCAATTTGACCTATTGGAATTTCTCTGTGTTTGTGCTAATACTCATATTTGTAAGTCATTTTGACAAGACCACTTTTCATTAAAAGGTGTGTTTTCAATTTGATAACAACTCCCACTATGAGTCATGTGTATTTAAAGCACGCTATGATATGACTACATGTTTGAAGAATAAATAAACATGTGATGATACATGGACATATAGTTGTAGAGTATGTCAACCTCATCCTCTAACATGATTACAACAATCAAACAAAGGACAATTTATTTGACATAAGCTAAAAACATACAAAGTGATATTACACTTTAGCACCTACTGATTGTTGACTAGTTCAACTCTTAATAATAGTATATTATATTACATCTAGAAATTCATAAACAAAAATCAAATAAAAAATTAATTATAACAAAAAAATCATAAAGTACTATGTTGTCGTTGTGCAAAGACATGTCTTTAATACGACAATCAGGTAGTGATATGTGTGACCTTCATTCACTGGGGTTACCATCCAAGCCTCTAGCAATTATCATTGTTGTGGTCGACATCATTTGGTGTAGCTCCATCTTCAACAATTTTTTGCGTTTGGTTGAGGGCTTCATGCTTAGTGAGGTTGCTTCAGTAGGCCTGAAAAGTAAGTGTGAAGATTGGTTCAAAAGGTATGTGAAATTGTGCCTACATTTGCAACCAATGATGTGTGGAAATAAAAAAGGGCATCCCACCAAGTCTTACATGCCAAATGGCCATGCATTTTGTCCAAATAGAATTGATGTCCTAATGTCGTGCCAAGTGTTGCATCTAAATTGTCATCCCATTGAAAGTAATTCATTTTATCGTGAAATAGTTGCAAAATATTTAGACAAACATTGATGTAAGGAAGTAATGTATTTTTGTTACAAAAGAAACGTGGGTTGAAATTTCCAATAGTGACATTCAATTTATATTCAAGAAGTACTAACAAATCAAATTACTAAATGAAATTCAAATATGCAGACATGGTATGCAACCAACTTCAAATATAATTTTGACAACAACAAATTCATAGACCGACAACATGAAATATGTTTCATCTACTATTTTAAACAAATATAATTGGACTATGGCATCATCGGAGGTGATGGAGTCTTGAAAAGGTGATTGGTATCCTCCAACTTATTCACTATGATGTATAGTTCATTATAGTCATACTGGTACAATTGGAAAACATATTCAGTGTCGTGATGGATTTCAATGAAGCCCTTCAAGTTCAATGTCTGGCCCCATACTAACTTGCATTCATCATTCAATAACTTAATCTCAGTCTGTAGAGATTGAAATGTGGGAGGGGCCCGACTTCCTAGTGAAAGTATTGGCACTGGCATTTACCCTATAACATATTTCATTTGTGTTATTGACAAGGAATACACAATATAGATTACTATATTTACATCTTTGTAGTTGTATTAGTGGACATGTCTTTTCGAACAATTATAATATGTTTCCTATTGAAGATAATAACCCCACATCTTCAGTGTTCATGCACAATGCGGGAACACTACCACACATGTACATCCAAACTTATAACATATCCATTGATATATGTTAGAGTATACTTACTAATAATTTAATATGTTTATCAAATTATTATTTTATGAATTGATGCATTTAATAGCATAAGTCGGTTCAAAACATACAACTGAAGTTATTTTTCTATTATAACAATATACATTACAACTACGACGTGTTCCATCCTTCTTCCTCTGTTGAGGAACCACTATCTATTGGGAGGTGTAGTTGCTTACAAAGATATTCTCGTCTCCTAATTTTTTTCTATTAGCCTATTGGTGTCTGCTCTTGTGTGACATACAAAGTTGTAGGAAGTAGACCAATACTTGCATTCATTGAGTGAAAATGCAAGTTGTGTTATAATTCCATCCTAATTGCAGCTGGAGTGCACATGCTTTACTGAACTTAGTGTGAAAGAAACATCATATGACATATATTTTGAGCCAGACCCCTCCTAAAAAGTGTAATATGGAATGTGGGTTTTGTTGTCTTTGAATTGACCATTAGCCGCATATGGGCATCCACATAAACTTGCACAATGTAGGGGAGGTCACGGGGATACAAGAGCATTCCATTGTCCATTATAGGAATACCTAAGTATAACACAAATCATATCATACATTTACTTCAACCACATATATCACTAATAAAGCAACTTTCTTGAAAAGTTTAAGTTAAATTTGATCTAGCGCATGGATAGAAGTCTCTACCTTTTTTTAGTGCATAATACATTACTATTTACCAAGAAACTTCTACTAATCTCTAGTATGTATATACTCAAAGCATGTATCCAAATCAACATGTTTTCCAAAGTAGACTGACTATATTCCGTCACATAGTACATCACCCGCTCAGACATCGACTTGGATGGTTTGGTGGAGAGAGTTCGACTTCGCTATGTCATTTTGGTCTACAAAAGCAAAGTTATCTCCTTCGTCATTGTTCATCATAACTTCACAAACATGTTGTCTTCTTATGAAGTTGTATAGGATACATTATGTTACTATTATACGACATTGAGTATGCAAGGGTTATGTTACATCCTTTTCTGATAAGAAAACATCATCTTCAATGCACTGAATGCTCTCTCAAAAACACTTCTTAATTGTGATTCTTGGTAGTTGAACAACTCCTTATTTTTATGTGCTTGTTTTTGCCTCTAAACTCACCTAAGTGATAACATGTGTTGCAAAATGGGGCAAGAAAATGAGCCATGTTAGCATATACTACATCCACTAGGTAATACTTACCAGGTGGGACTTTGAAACCCCTACTCGTCATTGCTTACTGGAGGATCTTCATGTGTGTTGTAGAACCCTCCCATATTGTTAGAATGTTTTAAAATCCATGTTGAATTTTACAACACCCAAGACGTTCACAGAGACAAACTCTTTCCTATTACGATAACAATTCTACTTTTCCCTTTCGACCAACACATGAATGTGTTTCCCATCAAGTTCCCTAATGGCATCCCAAAATAGGGTATTATTAAATTTCATTAACAAATACCAGTATGGTATGCAACATAGCGTCGTCATGTTAAATGGTACCTTAAAGTACGGGTTGGACCTTCGATTTTCTATGATTAGATGGTATGTCATCTGGATGTGGTAGGCAACCCGATATAATCATGTCACAACTCACAAATCGTGTCCAAAGCCTTGTGTAATTTCTTGCTTATTGTATCACCCAAATGGATGTAGTCCTCTTCTAAAGCATGATTCGTATGTCCATGGCCAATGATCTGGTGGAAGTAGCAAGTGGTCTCTATCATTGATGCACCCTGGTACTTTTTAACAAGTCACAACTCTCAAGCTTATCAAACAGAGCTAGCAGAATATGAGGTTCGAATATGTAAAGGTCATACACCCTTTTTCTCTGTCTCGTGGTGATTTCATAAACTATTTGGTGACCACTCCTAATACTGACATACCTAGGTATTGGAGTACACTACTACAGAAACAACGTTCAGTGTCGCTTTTCTGGGTGTCAGTTATTTAGGAAAACCGATGCCTATAATATTAGACATCAGTTATTTATGCAAACGGACGTCTATATTTGAAGACTAGCCAGACACAAGTACCGCTTTGTATTCAGCGTCGGCTGGTTATAACATACCAACGCCTAAAATCGCCCGCGAAATCCAATTTTCGTGCGAAAATATTTTAGGTCACCTACAACGTCGGTTTTTTAACAATTCACCGACGCCTATTTAAAATGAAAATTTGTGCGAAAAGTCCCACTTTCAGTGTCGGTTATCCTTCGATAACCGACGCTGATAATGGTTCCCGCCAAAAAATTTAGGGTAAAGGTTGTCTAGTTGGGCGTCGGTGTTTTACTATCAACCAATGCCGAAGACTTTAGGTGTCGTTTGTATTTGATAACCGACGCCTTTACGAACTTAATAGACCCACGATCGATCGCACCGGTACCTGTTTCATTGTCTTCATCGTCCACTAGCTGCTGCTCGATCGCCTGCTAGCTGCCTACTGGTTCTCGCCGTCGCCGACTCTGCCTGTACTTCCTCGCCTTGCCTCACCGTCACCGCCGACGGTGCACTGCTCTGCGTCGCCGGCGCCGCCCGCCACCTAGCTTCGTCTTCGTCGCCACAGCCTCCCTAGCTTCATCCTGCATCGCCGCCGCCCTAGCTTCGTCCTGCGTCGCCGGCGCCGCCTGCTCCTTCCTCCCTGCTCACGCCTGCTGCGCCACCTAGCTTCGGTCTGCTCTCCAGGTATTAGCCGTAGCCTTTCTCCCTAGCTTTTTACCTACATGCAGCAAACACGGCCGTGGCTATGTTGGCCTACCACGACCGTGCTGGGCAGCATGGCCATGCTGGGCAGCACGGCCGTGCTGGGCAGCATGGCCGTGGTAGGCCAACACAGCCACGGCCATGTTTGCTGTTGGTAAGGATATGAAAAAATATATATGTAATGCTTTATGTAAATTCTAGGATACGAACAAATCTTTTGCTTGCATATATTTGTGCTTCTAATCCTAATGCTTGACCTAATTCAGTAAATTTTGATGCATGTTGAAATAAGATTTAAACTTGTCCATTCTAGCATCCTAATTTGATTTGATTAAACCCTAACATTGATGAAACCCTAACATCAATTGTGATGAAACCCTAACATGTACATATCTATTATTGTGTTTGTTGGCCTAGAAAGTGAACAATCATTGTTCTTTATATTACTTGTACATTGGTATAAATTAGAATGAACAATCACTAAATTATATACTATTTGTATGGAGTCCAGCTTCATTGTAGATATTTATTATTGTGTTTGTTGGCTTAGAAACCCGTCCAAGATTTACTCATTAGGAGTAAATCTTGGATAGTCCCCGATTTGGGACTGTTCTTGAACACCTAATCTCACATAGGATGTAAGTGTATAATGTGTATTGGGTTTTCAAGAAAATTTCGGCAGCATTTCCCCGTTTGTTCTCTAAGTACATATGTACTTAGAGAACAGAGGGGAAATGCTGCCGAAATTTTCTTGAAAACCCAACACACATTATACACTTACTAGTGAGATTAGGTGTTCAAGGATGGGATAGGTGGTACACATTTATTATATATAAGAATGACATCACATGTGTTTGTTGGCCTAGAAACCCATCCAAGATTTACTCATTAGGAGTAAATCTTGGATAGTCCCCGGTTTGGGACTGTAATAGTAGTAAATCTTGGATAGGATGTAAGTGTATACCCTAATCTTGTCCTAATATATACTTGTTTTCTCTTTGATCATAGAATGGATAAATCATGGATGTCCATTCACAATCACTGTACCTCAGAGTTTATATTTGGTCTTGATCAATTTGTTAGATTTGCCGAGGAACATATGAAAAAACCTACAGATAGGTTCTACTGTCCATGTAGGCATTGCGGTAACAACTTGAAAGTCAACACTGGTGAGGAAATCAAAAGTCATGTCATGTGCAACGGGATTGTACAAGGCTATACAGAATGGCACTGGCATGGAGAGATTTCAAACTCGAAACCAGTAGATGTCGATAGCACTGCTTGGGTGGAAGAAGAAATTGCCTCCGATGACATAGATGTGAACGAACCAGTTCCAGTAGACATCGTTGATGCGATGCTGGATATTTGTAGGGTAGAGCACACCGATCCACCTCCTATCTTTAGAAACATTGTGCATGATGCTGAGATACCGTTATACACAGGCTGTGCTAAGTTTACGAAGCTTAGCGCTGTGTTGAGATTGTATAAGTTGAAAGCTAACAATAGATGGAGCGACAAAAGCTTCACTGAATTGTTGACTTTGTTGAAAGAAATGCTTCCTAAAGGAAACGAGCTGCCAATCTCAACATACCGGGTAAAGAAAATGCTGTGCCCAATGGGAATGGAGGCCAAGAAGATACACACATGCCCGAATGATTGTATATTATTTCAAAAGGACTATGTAGATTTGAAAGATTGTCCAAAATGTGGTGCGTCATGTTATAAATTGACGACTTTGGGGGAGTCCAAAACTGGTTCTCCTGCCAAGGTGTTGTGGTATCTACCTATAATATCACAGTTTCAATGCTTGTTTGCAAATCCGAAAGATGCGAAGAATTTGAGGTGGCATGCAGATGTTAAGAAAAATAATGATGGGATCCTATGACATGCGTCTGATTCCCCACAGTGGAAGAAGATTGATCTATTGTACCCCAAATTTGGTGAAGAAGATAGGAATCTAAGACTTGGGCTTTGTACAGATGGGATGAATCTGTACGGGACATTGAGCAGCCAACATAGCACTTGGCTAGTATGGTAGCTAAAGACCCTGATAGTGTTCTACAATACTATATACATGCTTTTAGAATTTTCGGTCAGAAAAAGAAGACAATAATAATAGCTTCATTCAATGTCAAGTAAGTTTACTTTATTTATAATTTGGACTTAAGAAAATTCCATTTTTATTTTGCATTTTGAGTTATTAATTTTTAACTTTTTACCTCTAGCGGTAGACATTGGGAGTTACTAGTTATTGTCCCTGGGACGTTCACTGTTTATTATCTAGATCATGCGAGAAGTACATTGAACACTAAAATCGGACACATATTGAGAATGCCATTATTCTGGTGAGAAATATTTCATTTTTATATCCGTTAACATATGTTATTACATTACTATTTAATTATGCAATTTATTGTGTTACATTAACATGTAGGGGTTTAGATGCAATTAAAAATGCTGGAAGAAATGTCCCAAGGAGAAAGAACCAGACAATAATTTGGGAGAACGTAAAAGTAAGTTCCTGACTCCAATGTATATATTATTTATGTGAACTGTGCTTAGTTGTATTTTTTTAATATTTTGTATGTTTCAATTTATAGTGCGCTACACAAGACAACGACTGGGCATGCGCATTCTATGTGATGCAATTTATGCAGATGATTATCCGACATGTCACATTGGATATTAATACCATACATGAGGTATTATATATAGTCTCATTAGTTAGTATGAAATATATCAATCTTATTTTTATTATATTACTTTTATATATACATCATTCTCTTTGCATGTGTTTAAAACTGACCACACTATAGGTAAACGCTTAAAAAATGTACATGCTCCATATACGATGGAAGCATTAAATGAAATAAGAGAAGAATGGGCAAAAGCCATACAAGCAGTGGCGATTGTAAGATATAATTGGGATGCTAATAGCGATGCTGAATGATATTTTGTAAATGAATATTTCTGAATGTTTATACATGTCTGAATGTTTCTATGTGTATTTGAATGTTTCTACATGTGTGAATGTGAGAATTGAATTGATGTCTGAATGTATCTACTTGTGTGAAAAAATATTTGTTGATTTTGCAGGTTTGTGGCCTGTTTGTAGGCTGATATCAATGGATGTCATAAACCAGCAGTTCAGAAAACTGAACTACAGGTTCTCATCCTACTGACCAGCCACAACATGCCTGCAAACTGATAAGAAAAAAAATTAAAGTATATGCGTCAGTTATTTATAAAACACCGTCATCAAAGGTCTACAGCGTCGGTTATTAGATAAAAACCGACGCCTAATATGACAAACAACCCGACCGTGCAGGAGAGCACGACCGTGGTGGAAAAGGCGTCACTTATTCGTATAAAACCGACGCCTATAGTACTAAACACGACTGTGCAGTGAAGCACGGCCGTGTTGTCTGGGAGTATGGCGTCGGTTGTTCAGTTATTAATCGACGTAGAAAGTGTCCTAGGTGGTGCCGTTCTTTGTGGCGCGAACCCTATAGACATTGGCCAACTATATATAACCGACACCTATAGATCATATAGGCGTCGGTTAGAAAACCGACGCCGAAGAGTTCGACCTTTAGCGGTGCCCACATAGGCGTCGCTTTAAAACCATCGCCAAAGGGGGTTAAACAACCGACGCCAAAGGCGTATTCTGTAGTAGTGGTACTTGACTCTTCATCAAATACATTGCTATTATACAAGGTGGTTACTACAATCAATTCAACAATTAGGTTTGTTGGTCATGAAATAGTATCCAAGATGTTTCCAAGAAAGTCTGGTGTTTATCTATGATTGTATCCACCCATGGTGCCTACAATTAAAGCAATGAGAAACCACGTATACAAGTGTAAAAAAACTATGACTAGGGATATTAAGGTACTCACAAAGGTGTACATGCAAATGAAAATGAAAAAATGGTCTTGTCTAGTTAAATAATAAACATAGAATTGCAACAACAATATAATTTAATAATAAAGCATTATAGAATTATTCATAAATGTAGTCAATATTACATGCCATAGAACTAAATGACAAGAATAATAAATGATACTGTTTGGGATCTATGTTCTTCCATGGAAGATAGTGCAATCATGACTTTCATAGTTGTCTACAAAGGTCCGAGCCCTCTAGTATGGCCTCATGTGTTTCCACCTTGACCATTGTTCCAATAGGAATAAGTACTAGCTCTAGACATAGGATAAGGAGGTGCATTAACTCCTCCATCACCATTAAATGTATGCAACATGGTTGACATACTAGAGAAGGTGGTTAATGGTGAATATATGGTTTGCGAATGACCTCTAGGATGTTGCGCATATCATGGCAACATTGTCGGTGTTGCTTCTATTGCCGGTATTTGCTGGAATTGAAGGCCTGGAGTGAAAAACAAGCCACAATCTGCTAGGGGAAACCTTTGTTGTACTGAAAACAAAGATGCCACAACCATCCCAAAAGTTTATTGGGTTATAGCATAGGGAAATTTATATTGTGTAACCAGTGGCCTCCTTCATGTCATTCACAAAATTAGTAAAAATGCCCAATAATGTATCTGGGAATGTGTCATTGAACTGTTATAAAATTTGTGCATACTCCTCCTTTTCCATAGAATAGTTGGCCACACCGTTTCTTAGGTAGTGCACCTTTACATACACTTGGGTGATTTTACTTGTTACATCATTTGACTGAACAGTCGTTTAGGTGTGTGTGCTCTTCGCTTTATACGCCTTTGACTATAAGGTGTATTTGTCCCACTACTTTGGTAATCTGTTCCGGCATTGTCTCGCATGCTTTGAAAGCCAAAAGTTGCCCATGTCACCAAACAGTCTTATGTTCTCTCCTGAAAAAGGTCATGATGATTGTTGTGGTTGAGGTGAAGGAGCACTATCAGATGCATCTAAGTGAACTACATCTTCATCCTCTGAGGAAATATCTTTTGGAAAGTGTTTATCAATTGAGGATATTGCATGGTGACCTCTAGCATTTTTTTTGTCCCCCCACCAAATTGAAACCATGGTAATGATACAAGGGGTGGTTGAACAACTTTTCTAGCACCTTATTTCCCTAATAGGCAAAGAGTTTTAGTTAGGAGGTTACATCTAGATGTAATACACAAATCTTATATTAATTGTTGGTGAAACATTGGACATACCTTATGTGTACCACTTCATTCCTAGGCATCATGTAGTATGGGCTTGTTCCTTAAAACATCCCACTCAATACAACTAAGGTTGGCCACAAATTTTAGCTTGACAAATTCTTTCTTGAGATTCTTCAACCAGGTTTTGATCTTCTCTAATGTAACGTCAGGACTCCCATTCTATTTTTTCAATCATAGAGTGTATCCTATAATGAACTAAAACTTAGCCTCTTGACTCTAGAAACCCTTCACATGGATAAGAGATTGGTATGCTTGGTTCTTTAGATTTTACCAAACAAGAATAAAGCTATACCTTAATGTGCATTGTTAATGCATAACACATATTCTATACAATAGGTTCTATAATCAATACCACATATCATAATGCACTCATATGAACATAATAACTTAATTATGTGTTAACATGTAAGTAAATTGATTAAATATGTCACACATATTTCCCTTGCTAGCTAATATGCATATAATGGATAAAATATGATAGATAAGAAGCATAATGTGCTTTGGAATAATAATTGGAGTTTTTGTGTCCATTAATATAAATAATGTACCATTATATAAATAATTATTGAATTAATGGAGTAAATAGGTTAAATAAGTAAAATATGGAATTACATGCAGAATAACATAAGTAAACTATTTTAAAAATGAATTGAAGATAATAGGACTCAATTAAGTGAACGTTGATGATAAATATATAATATTTTTATAAATATAATGGTAATGAGCCAAAAATACTAATGGTCCCATAACTCCTGAAAGGGAATCTCAAAAGCCAAATCTAATGTGAAAATCATGTTCCTTGGGTTCCAATTACCTTGGGTGCCAAGTTTCACATTATTTGAACCATCTAACTAGCATGATTTCATCAAGGAAAGAAAATGTAAGATAAACTAAAAAATATTAGATAATATACTAAATGAATCCAAAAGTGCAAATGGATGGAAAAATAAGATTCCATGCACCTTAATTAACTTAGATGCCAATTTTTGTATTAGTTGGAGTTTGTTCATGGTCTTAATTGAGTTTGAGAAGAAAAAAGGGTTAAATTGTAAATATGGAAAATCATAACAATTAATCCATTCGATTTCCCGATTTAATCGTAGTGTCACACTAAAGTTAGACACCACGATTCTTTCCATATAAGACTTTAACGGTAGCTCTCAGATGTTAATTGTACATTCAACCCCTCTTCTTCTACCTTATGTTTTGTTACGATCTGCTATAAACTCGTGTGACTATGCAACCATTTTCCTATCCCAGTTTTTTCTCCCTCCAATTTCTCTCTCACCTTCTTTTTGTATCCTTCTGATCCCTCTCCTTTCTCTGCACAACCAGCTACCAAGGTCTATGTGGTTATGTATTATATAAAACCCTAGCGGCTCAACATATTTACCTCCACTATATCTCCCCTATTTTTACATCCTTTTCTTTCCCCTGGCATATCTGATACTTTAGAGCCCTATAATGATGATTGTATACCACCACCAGACCGCTAGTAACACTTCTTAGCCTTTATTTCTCCCCAAATAACCTTACAATTGTTTCTCGATGTCCATCTTCCTACAACAAAAACTCTGTTCATGCGACTCTATCCTTCGCAATCAATGGAGAAAATGCATAACATCTAAATTGGCCCCAACAAAGCTTCTGGCCCTGTAAAATGGCCCACAAGACAAGTAATTTATTTTTGCCTCTCAATCCATTTTTCTGTCAATTCTCATTTCCATGTGCAATTTTGATTTCTCATCCTCTTTCCTAGGCAGAGACTGCATGTTTGCCCTCGGCTAGTGATATCGAGTCACTGTGTAGTCTCATACCTAATACTGGTTGATTGTCAGGAAGTTTTGCCCTTTTCCTTAATGCCAATCAAGTCATGGTGAGGTTCCTGCTCCTCTTTCACCTAGTTTTAGTTCTTTGATCTTAGTTGGATCTCATGGATTTTTTGTGACAGTTCTCTGGTAGTGTGAAACGTTGGTTTTGGGGATTCAAGTTAGTAAATCAATCCCTATGGTTCATGCTCGTGAGAAGTTGTCCTCAGAACAAAGAATATTGCTGAATTATTGGTTTTCCCCCAAGATTGTTTTAGTCATGTTCTCCACCTGTGGCATTTTGATCTTTTCTCTGGTTTTGTGTGTTTATGCTCACGTTCCTGATTAGGAAGAATCGAGCCATGTGTTGAATCTGTATTGGACCATTTCAGTTTGACTTTTATAATGTTGTATATGTGGCTTTTCTAAATTTTCTTATTGGTCAATATTTCAAAAATTCACAGCAGATTATTTAGACATCATAAAAATAAAATAAAATTTTAGAATCAATGTTTTATCTTTGTCCAATGGTATCCATTTTATCACCTAAGTTGAATATAATTAATATGTGATTTTCTAAGGATTTTACTAATTGCTTCACATTTCTAAAATTCATAACTAATAATCTATAAGTTATCAAAATAAAATAAAATATGATATGAATTTAGAAAAAATATCACTACAATATGGTATGGATTTTATAACCTAATTTGTGAGTAATAAAAAGATGATTTTTAGGGTTTATACAATAAATGTAAACTTAACCCTAATCTCATATATGTCTTTAATAGGTTTCTTGTGGACTGAGATGGAATTAGGATTTTGACCTTGGACATATGTAGACTTCATGTGTGGTATTTTGCATCCATATTGTTCATGTTGAGCAATCATCTATGTTATCTCTCTCTTGGTCCTATGGACAAATCACCCCACATAATTTATCTCTTTTCTCAGGATTTATTTCATCTAAAAGATTTTATAGTTATTCTGATATTATGATCATCTTACTTTGTTGGATATTCCTTTTGACTTCGAATCATATTTTACTTCATGATGAAACCCTTATTGTGGATATGAACTATCTTGCCCATTTTTTGGTGGATGTCTTATATTGTCCATTTATGTGATGGAAATCTCATTAATTCTATTTATATGACTTGCCTCTATATTTTGCATGCTTTGTGATTCAATATCCCTATAGTTGTGTAAGTACTTTGGTTTCTATGGGGTTATGTGCCGTATATTTTTGGTATGGACGTTATGTGCCCCATACACTGGTTTTGTGCCCACTTTATATATATCTGGTAGTTTGATTATGTGCCTTACTCTATTAGGTTTTAAGTTTATGAGTCTTAGCCACCAATGTTATTTATATTTCACTAATGCTATGTTTATCTCACATGCATGCAGGTTGATATTATTGTGATGGATTTTGTACCTTAATTCTTTATATGTACTTTTGTGGCGCAACTCTTATATTTCATTAATGGCAAGTGTTTTTTATTGATTATCATATTATAGCAATTCACATCCTCTTGATATCTGCTTGGATAGTTCTTTTCCTCTTCAATGGGAAGCCTTGTTATATTTGATGTCTTTTTCCTAATGTTGCACAATCCCCATTAAATATGCTCATACTGACTTTTATGTTGATAATTTCCACTTTTATCTTCTTTTAGGGCATGCTTCCAACCCTATGTGTAGGATATGGGGGACATGACATGTGGACCTGGCTTATGTAGATGACTCTTAATGGGAAATATACTTGATATAGTTGGATATCCCTCAACTTAGATCCTGATGTTGTACTTTCATGTAAGCCCATTAGTGGGAGAATGTTATGTAACTTCGATAAATTGAATACAATCATGAAATATTATTCGTTGCTATACTTTGGTCTTTTGTATACCACTATTTGAGAAATGGAAATTTTAACCCTATTGCAACATACATTTTTAGTATGTTTGGATTAGAGGGTTTATTCCTTAGATTTTAGTATGGAGTGGATCCCCTATTGGATCATACTCCATACAAGATGGTATCAAAGCCCATGGTAGTCAGAATCTAACTATTTCAATTTTGTCTCCCTAATTAAAACCATTGCCTTACATAGTCACCATCTAAGTGATATGTTTACCCTATAACTTACCTAAGTTTTTTAAGAGGTGATGAATAAACAATTTGGAATCATAAAATGCACACATAAGAATCATGAATCCTAAATTGTAATATGACATGTATCTTTGAATATAATGAGGTTTGGCTTGAGGATGGATTTTAGTTATGAGGTTTTTGGAGTAGTATGATAAAGAGATTTTATTGTAACACACACACACACACACACACACACACATATATATATATATATACACATACACACACATATATATATATAAATATATATATAAATATATATATATATATAAATATATACATAAATATATATATATATATATATATATATATATATATATATATATATATATATATTGTTACTTGGGTCTTGCATTGATTTTGAGCTCATATTTGTTTTATTTCATATGATTTTTTGAGGGGAAAAATCTATTTTTTTAATACTATATGAATAAAAAGTCTATCTGATTTCATCAATGTTTTCTTGGGCTAAGTCACAATGAAGAAATGAATGAAGTCATGATATAGGAACCCTATCATTAGTTAGAATAGAAATATCAACCCTAGTTTTGACTATGAAGTGGTGACTAGGAATATGTGGTATGATATAAAGGTGTTGTGGACCTCACCCTTTACCCTCTATAGTGTGGGAAGTTGTACTCAATGAATCTTTAGTTTTGAGATGAGAATCACAAGCACCTAAATTTAATCCTATGAGGCTGTGAGATGTTAGTTGGATGCATGAAATACGAAAAACATAAACACCCAAAGTATTCTTGACTAAAATATGTCAATGCAACCCTAATATCCTAAAGAGTTGTTTAGTTTGACTTAGTAGGTTAAACCTTTTTAAGGGGTGGTTTAAAGAGTGGGATAAACCACCCTCTACTAAAATATGGTAATCAAAACTCATTGGAAAGCAACAAAATAATTTTTTTTGATTATATTCAATTTCATAAAAGATTGTACAAAATACATCAAAATATTCCTTTTAGGGTTACATCATCATAAGCAACTAGGATCTAGATAGAGGGAAGTCTAGACTACTCCACTTTTGTCTCCAAGCAACATATCCATCAACTAGCCCATGTCAGCACTAAGATCTTCCTGCCTTATCCATCACCTTGCTCCACATCTGGGTGGTTGGGAAAGCACCCAACAAGAGGGAAAGAAAATAAAGTATGTGTCACAAAGCTATTCTAATGTAACAAGATGAGTAAAACATGTAAAACACTCTAGGGTTTATCATAAGATGAAGACAATCAAGAGAATGAGGCCATATATATAAAAGAATATTTCAATAGATGCTTACCATAAACAACATATCACAAAAGGATTGCATGTATGATTAATATTGACTACCTTAACTATGTAGGGTTGAGGCACCTACCATACCTTCAACCAAAGGGTGAGGGGAGAATAAGACATTCCCAACTACACACATTTTGTGTGTGGGGGAGAGTAACACGTTCCCCAGGGGAGAAATAACACATTCCCCAACTATGGGTGGTTGTACATACAAGTACCACTACACTAGTTAATTAGTCTAATAAAATCAACATGCTAGAAACTATGGAAAGTGATAGAATCTCATATGTAGAACATGGCAGTGGGGTACCAAGACCCAAAAACAATATTCCAAACTGATTATGAGGCAAGTATAGCAATAAATTCAAGAGAATAGAATATAAGGTGCAAATAAGCCTCATTATGGAAAGCATAGGTTAAGGAACAAATAATTCCCAACTGAAGTATATTAAGCACATACCTTTAATCTTTAGAGTCCTAGAATCACTTTTCATAAATTTTACACGAGATCAGATCCACTTTCTCTAATATGTTCATCATATTTATGTATTAGATATATGTATATTCATTAAAGGCTTAAAACCTCAAAACCATCGACTTTTCCACAAATGATCGAATTTGATTCTGAAAACCTCACTAATGGCTTAGTTACATTCTTCTGATCAAAATAACATGTATATTTGCATATTTTCGAGTTACCGACTTTTTAGAGTATTTTCCATATTTATTAGTTAATTAAATCAACTCGAAAAATACAAATTCAAAAACCTCAGAATCAAACCATAAAAATATTTTATTAGATAGATTACGTTCTCCTGATTCCAAAACATATTTTAGTTTTAAATTTGGATAATCGAGTAAAAGATATGATTTTTCAAAAGCAGACCAAAGAGATGATGCCACGTAGGCGTTTAAAAAAATACAACTCGTCATCTCCTTCCTTGCTTCATGAGCCATGGCCAGTGAGCCAAGCTCCAAGTTTTAGCGCATCCACAATATTAAACCAAATTCAATGTTCAGATATGCAAAAGAAAGAGAATCGAAAACCGGATCTAGGGGTACCTTCAATTGGACTGATGGCGAAGTGAGGAGGGGAGGAAGGGCGCCGCAAACTCCACGCCTTCGACTTCTGTTCGAGGGTCAAATGACAACGAAACACAAAATTAATTGTGGGGTTGAGTTGCAAAGATGACGACAGTGCTATGGATATATATATATACATACATACATACATATATATATATATATATATATATATATATATATATATATATATATATGGCCCATCTTTATTGCCCGCGCGGGTAGCTACCCGCCCACCCTTCTGACCACTTTTTTTCAAATTTCTTTTTCGTTATTGTAGAGGACTGTTTTTTCTAGCTCTCCAAAAAATTTTAGCCAAAAATAATATCATTTGCTCCTCCAAAATTAAAAAACCCGTCCTTATATATATCTGCTATATATTTTGTACAGAGTTACTTTTTTGGCCAGCATAGTTACTTTTTTGACATCATAGTTACTTTTTTTACAGAAGAGTTACTTTCTTAACCAGGAGAGTTACTTTTTTTGCTGCCGGGTAGCGAAAATCCAGACTACCCGCGCGGGCAATGAATGAACGCCCATATATATATATATATATATATATATATATATATATATATATATATATATATATATATATATATATATATATATATATATATATGAGGGTCTAGGGTTAGGGATTTTGTACATGGGGTGAGAGAGAAGTTTCAGGAGGTTTGGGTACTTCAAAAATATTCGACAAAACTTGATTTTTCTTGGGATTATCCGGTGAGGAAACTCGAGGGAAATCCAAACTAACTTAAATCACTTAATTTTATTGAGAAACGAGGAAGATATGGTCATCCAAAAAATAAAAAATTTCAAAAATCATTGTTCACGTGGCTAGAAGTAGGAGATGAAATTGGATCATTTAATACAACTTCTAAACTTTGTTCTTTTGATGCATTTAATGCATAAAACTTTCCATAATTATTTAAGAGTGCAAAAAAGTCCAAATAAACTCAAATTCGGTAGGTTTGTTGATTTTGGGGTGAGGAATCTGAAAATAAAATTATATTTATATTTTGAGAAAGTTAGATTATTTAATTAAGAAAATTAGAATTTTCTCTTTCCTCTCTCATTAATGACTATTAGATTCTCCAAAAATAATAAAACTTCACTAATAAATCATATTAAGTATTTTGGATACGCATTTATCATTATTTCCATTTGTTGGTATTGTTTATTATTTTATTTAATGATTTTAATATTTTATACACTTTCTCTCTCCTAAATTCATCTTCTTATCAAATATTTTCCAAATTGAGTCAATATTCATCCAAAGATATATTTTAACATATAAAACACGAATTTGGAATCATTTTAATTTTTGAAGACTTTATTATTTTATTTAATTCATTTAAAGTTTCCCACTTATTTATCCTTTTAATTTATTAGAGGTATCTAGAAACCTTCTAAAAATATAAACTTGGTCTATAAGCAATAATAAATGTGTGGAACACGATTTTGGCCTTAATTAATTTTTTTCAACATATATTTAATATTTTTGGTATTTAAGCCATTTTCTCTCTCCTAAAAAAATAAAGTATTAAACATTGGCCAAATTAAATACAAATTCACACATAGACTCATTTTGATATGTATATTACGAATTTGGAGTTATTTTTATAATTTGAGAACATTAGATATTTTATTTCACCTTATTGACTTATTTCCTATTTTCTTTTAATTAAAACTTTAATATATGCATTTATCTTCCAAATTAGGAGATACTTGGCCCTTAAGTTTCTTTTAGATCAAGAAAACGAATTTTCATATCAAATTATCTCATGGTTTCCTATTTGGGATTTTTGGAACAATATATTCCACATTATCTCCTTTTATCCATCATATCCCATATTATTTCCAATTATTACATTTATCATATCCTTTATGTATATTTCGAGATTTCCTTTCTTTTTCATATTCTAAAAAGCACTAGAAAGTTCTAGGACGAAATATTTTATTATCTTTATTACTTAAGTAGACATTTTACATATTAAACCCATTATTAAGCTTTCACTTAGGTATTTGTGCATAAAACCCAAATATTGGAATAAAAGGTGAACAAATGTTCATTAAACCATTATATTCTCCAAAAAACAAATAGAACAGACAAAGTAGATAGAAATGAGAGGAAAAGATGGAAAAGAGGACCAATAAGGTAAAAAGTCTAGAATTCAATATGTTACAACACTCCACCCCTGAAAGAGGATTTCGTCCCCAAAATCACTAGCAATTAGGGAAGGGCGAGTGTGCAACCTCACATCAAAAAAATTGAGGTTGTTTCTCCAACCATAACTTCCACCAAAAACTCATCAACATATACATCACAAGCATCTCGACATAGGTCAGGTTCTCAAGGATCACCTAGGGTTCCACTATTAAGATATTCTTTTTAGGAGATTTAACATTATTTATATTTTTGGCTCATTAACATTCTATTCATTATGGTATCACATTGTCATCATTATTTTAATTATATCATGTCACATTCACTTGGTTGTCAAAAAGAATTATATTTCATTATCTTCCATTAAACTATTTATATGTATTTCTCATTTATCTTATTAAGGATTTTATCACAATTAGGGGTCACTCAATTATCTCAACATTCATTATTATATTTGATCATTGTCCTTAATAATTCAGATTTATACTTCATTATCCTCTTATTACCACTTTATTAATTATAACAAATTATTTTACATGAAATAAGACATTCTATCCAATTCATGGTTAAGCATATAATTATTCCAATTAATGTCACATTAGTTACTTATATTCATATTAAACATGTTCACATTGTCACATTATCTATATTGCTCACATTAATGTCACATTAATCATTTCTCTTATTTAACATCTCTCAATTCATGGTAAGCACTCTGGGACGGGGATACCCTCCCCTATAAGAGGGGTAGAGCCCAGGGTCGAGTTCCAGAGAGATCCCACGTCTCCCACTTTCTTCCTCATTTTCTTCATACTTCCCGACGTTCAAAACCCTAATGGAAAGGAGGGAGTTAAACCTGAAGCAATGGAGGTTCAATTGATGGTCTTGATGGAGGAAGGAAGCCTCCACGACGACCTAAGAAGGATTGGAGGAGCAAACCCGTGCTCCTGTAGGTCGGCAAGCTGTTGTAAACGCAGCAACAAGTGCAACAGTTCTCCTTCGAGCATGGCCATGACGGTCATGACCTGGGGACGCCTTGAGTGCGTCTAGGTTCTGCGAGGCTGGGGCAGCCATGGGAGGCGATCCCCGAGCCTTAGGGGAGGAGGACGAAGGACCGCGGACGGCTGCACGTGAGCGTCCAGTTCCAGTTTAACCCCGCTCCAAACCAGCCACTATGGCGGTGGGCTGAGGGCACGGGAAGAGCACAGGAGCTGGCGGAGGTCTGGGACCCACCCCCGAAGGTCGTGGAGGGTCCAGGAGCGAGGGACAAGCCGCGCAGGGCTGCACGGCGGTGGCTAGGGCGACTGCAGGCTGCCGTCACGAGGAGGAAGGAGGAGTTGGCATTGGACGAAAATACCCTCCGGGGTATGAAGCGCAGATTGTTTAAGTGGAGGAAAAATTCGTCTTTTCGTTATAAATGAATATGGGGGCGCGCAAGGTAACATGCATGGGTTGGTTGCCTACGTGGCACCTCCCTATTGGTCCCTTTATGATTTATTTGCTAAAATCATATCTCCTGATTTGTAACTCGGATGAAAACAAGTAATATATGAATTTTGCTCAGAAAATCGAGAGGAATCTAAATAAAATATTTTTATAAGCCAATTCCTATTGAAATTAGAAAAGTGGTTTAATTTATCAACTTTAGCATAATGATGATTAAAGAAACCCTACTTTGATATGATTAGAGTGATTAATAGGGTTTAATGAATCTTTGGAGATGATATTAACATGTTGTTGATAAACGAGGAAATATGATTTAAAAAGATAATCTTTTTAAATAGTTGGTTTAATTTAGGGTTCTATGTACATGAATATGCCTTAAAGGGATTAGGAACCCTAATTTATGTTGATATGAATTCTAATGGTTTTAATTGTACAAATCAAAGAATAAAATAGAGATATGATGATTCGAAGATAAATTGAGTACCAAAGATCATTAATGTGGATATTTTGGGGTTCCTAGTGTATAAAGTGGAATTAATGATACATTAGGGTTTACTGACATAAATAATGAGAATTGTAGTAATTAGGGTTCTCGGAGAATCGAACTATAATTCTTTGTTGAGTTGTCAATTTGAAAGAAACCGAAGATGATAATTAACCTTAATGTTTTGGATATGACCAAAAAGGATAAAGATAATAGTTTAGTGTAAAAGAAACATATTAGACTTAATTGACTTTTAATGGTGTCTATGATGTTGAAATTAGGGTGGTGGACTAAACGAATATTAAAAGTGATAAACGCATAATGGAAACTAAAATCCTAAAAGGATGGCCTAGAAGTCCTAAAGTGGAATCCAAGTAGATCTTGAGGAGGTTTGGAATAAAACAATGACACTTGGATGTTATGCATTAATTTCAGGATATTGATGATTACTTGATTGATTGTTCCTGAATATTATTACTTGGACTTCAAGTTGCTCTGAACAGGTATGTGGTTACTTATGAATAACCGCTTAGTTTTCCGATGGTTTCTCAGACGTTTAATCGCATTGAATGCAACTAAACTGCCCGGATGTTCATATTGCAATTATAAAGTGACTATGACTATCACTTAATGTATTTGCCTATAAACTCAGATCTTGGTTCTCTCCATGGCATAATAGCTAACCTAGTACATGGATGCCTATGGGTAGGTCCATCAGGTTAGAGAAAGGCCTAGTACATGGCTACCTATTGGGTAGGTCCATCAGGTCTATGGATGACCTAGTACATGGCTACCTATTGGGTAGGTCCATCAGGTCTATGGATGACTTAGTACATGGCTACCATGGAGGTGGGACCATCAAGTCACATTGAGTTAGATATTGGGCTACCTTCGGGTAGTGCCATGCGACTCTATTACCTAAAAGAGAGGTGAAATCTATGTCCACTGCAGGGACAACCCAGAGTTTGAGAATATGTATGGATTGAGTTGTATGGCTTAAAATGTAATCTTGATTGTTAAATGATTAATTGAATGATTATATTGTTACCATAGTTGAACATTATCTGTTTCCTCCACATACCAGCTTCGGCTGACCGACGTTTTGTTTGTCGGCATTTTAGGTACAATGAAAAGTACAAATAGTAAAGCGACACCTTGTGAATTCAAGAATTAAAGAACAAGGAGGAGTTAGATAGAATAGTTCAAGTGAGGTTAGATGTTCCAAACTCTTCAAAGGTATGCAAAGAAAAATTTTATTACCATTTTCAGTTTCGTCTGTTAGAATTTAATAATTGTTTATGGTTATATGTCGAACCTTTGATCCGAGATTAATGGGTGCGGCTTCAACCTCTTGGTCTCCCTTAATTGGGGGTTACTAAAAGGTGGGGTCGTAACATTTGGTATCAGAGCCATAACCCCTCCAGTAGGTGGGGCCCACATGGGCATGTGGCATGCCAGTCTTGAGCCGTGCGGTCCAGGCAAGTTAGAAAGGGCTATCCGTAGAGACGAGATGGAGCCGCCCTTGCGCTGGTAGCCGTGGACGGGAGCTGGGTGTCCATGGGCCATTGTGGGTCTGCACTGAAATGGGGTCAGATTATGAGGCCATATAGTTGAGCCTTGACAAGGACGTCAACAGTCTAAGTGGGGGAGATTGTAACATCCCAGGATTTGAGACCTCGGATAACATGATCTTAAAAGGAATGATTGGACTACCCATATCACCAAGGTGCACCTCCTTTTCTGGGAGCCCATCACTAAAGAACTCCATAGTTAAGCATGCTCAGCTTGGAATAGTACTAGGATGGGTGACCAGTCGGGAAGTTGATCCTGGCTTGCGCGTCAGTGTGGACAAAGTGCGCAGTTAAGGCTAGTGGTGGTTTGTGGGGCCAGTCATCATTCCTGAAACTCTACTAGAGTCATGGGCAGTGGGCCCGGACGTTACATTATCTATATTGCTCACATTAATGTCACATTAATCATTTCTCTTATTTATTCATTTATATTATTGATTTTGCACATATATGTAGATTCAATCATTTCATATTCATATGGAAGCCATTACATGTATTTTAATGATCAAGGTGAGACATATTACTTATCAATGAATTGATTCACATTAAGTGACTAATCACATGTGTATTAGATAACAAGGTAACTTGCATTTTATATTGATGACTTGATTAATATGTGATTAGATGATTATATATATATATATCATTTATGTGTATCAAAGTATGTTAATTGATTATGGCTCTTAACATCATTAATGTATCATGAAAGGAATTAAAGATGTATAGATTAGGGTTAGATTATTACAACTTAGGGTTTAGGTCAACATGACCATTTTATTTCACTTATCCATCCTTAGCATGCATTAATTACGAATTATAACCTTACTCATCATATCATTAGGGTTTATTGGTTCATGACATTATTAATATCTTACTTATTGACAATTAGCATTGATATGCATATTATGTGCATTGGATATTTATTTGGGTTTAAACGTATGAATTATTCATTAGATGACCATTACATGTTCATTAATATGTAAACAAGCATGTTAGGGTTACCATTATGACATGTTTGGTCAAGACCAAGGATCCAAGCATACTAACCTCCTATCTATGGAGTTAGGGTTTCTAAAGATAGAGTAGATAGATTTCAAGACATTATAGGGTTCCATTCCCCTAAATAGGATTTCATCCTTAAAATCTAACCACTCAAACATCCAACCTAACCATACTCCACCCTTAAAGGGTTCGACCTATCAAGCCAAACTAACTAGGGTTAAAGGATAAGTCTAACTAAACTATTCTCAAGATCCATCATGCTTCCACTGCACACTTTGATATCTTTCCAAACACCCAAACTCTAAGGTTTAGGTTCTAGGAATAAACTTATCTAGCATGTGGTCCTAAGGGACATAAGGAAGCTATCTTGGTATCCATCCTCAAACAAGTCAACTTAGGGTTCCCAAAGATATACAACATAGAATTCAAAGGTCACTATTGCCTAAAAGCAAACTATTTTGGAGAATTCATATTAGCTCAGGCCATGCCGGTATCATATGGGCACGAGAGTCCTCATATACCAAGCTAGTGGCGTGGAGGAAAACATTGCCAGCCCCCGAAACCTTGATCCTTTCAAGACACCTTTGCTTCAACTTCATGCCCTAATAGTTGCCTAAAGGCAAACCTAAACAACATTAAGTTATCAGGTTTTAGTTATGAGCATATTATAGTTTTATTCATCAAGACTCTAAGGTGAAACTATAGGGTCCTAAATCAATCTATCATCAACATAGATCAAATCTAGGGCAAACATGTCACTTAAGGGAAACTATGCAAATCTGGGTTCTAACTAGGGAGACAAAACTGAAATAGTCAGATTTCGACTACCATGGGCTCTGATATCATGTTGTAAAGAGTGGGATAAATCACCCTCTACTAAAATATGGTAATCAAAACTCATTGGAAAGCAACAAAATAAAAAAATTTCTGACTATATTCAATTTCATAAAAGATTGTACAAATTACATCAAAATCTTCCTTTTAGGGTTACATCATCATACACAACTAGGATCTAGATAGAGGGAAGTCTAGACTACTCCACTTTTGTCTCCAAGCAACATATCCATCAGCTAGCCCATGTCAGCGCTAAGATCTTCATGCCTTATCCATCACCTTGCTCCACATCTGGGTGGTTGGGAAATCACACAGTAAGAGGGAAGGAAAATAAAAGTATGTGTCACAAAGCTATTCTAATGTAACAAGACGAATAAAACATGTAAAACAGGCTAGGGTTTATCATAATATGAAGACAATCAAGAGAATGAGGCCATATATATAAAAGAATATTTCAATAGATGCTTGCCATAAACAACATATCACAAAAGGATTTCATGTATGATTAATATTGACTACCTTAACTATGTAGGGTTGAGGCACCTACCGGACCTTCAACCAAAGGGTGAGGGGAGAATAAGACATTCCCAGTCACCTACACACATTTTGTGTGTGGGGGAGAGTAACACGTTCCCCGGGGGAGAAATAACACATTCCCCAACTATGGGTGGTTGTACATACAAGTACCACTACACTAGTTAATTAGTCTAATAAAATCAACATGCTAGAAACTATGGCAAGTGATATAATCTCATATGTAGAACATGGCAGTGGGGTACCAAGACCCAAGAACAATATTCCAAACTGATTATGATGCAAGTATAGAAATATATTCAAGAGAATAGAATATAAGGTGCAAATAAGCCTCATTATGGAAAGCATTGGTTAAGGAACAAATAATTCCCAACTGAAGTGTATTAAGCACATACCTTTAATCTTTAGAGTCCTAGAATCACTTTTCATAACTTTTACACGAGATTAGATCCACTTTCCCTAATATGTTCATCATATTTATGTATTAGATATATGTATATTCATTAAAGGCTTAAAACCTCAAAACCATCGACTTTTCCACAAATGATCGAATTTGATTATGAAAACCTAACTAATGGCTTAGTTACATTCTTTTGATCAAAATAACATGAATATTTGTATATTTTCGAGTTACTGACTTTTTAGAGTATTTTCCATATTTATCAGTTAATTAAATCAACTCAAAAAATACATATTCAAAAACCTCAGAATCAAACCACAAAAATATTTTATTAGATAGATTACATTCTCCCGATTCCAAAACATATTTTAGTTTTAAATTTGGATAATCAAGTAAAAGATATGATTTTTCAAAAATAGACCAATGAGATGATGCCACGTAGGCGTTTAAAAAAACACAACTCGTCATCTCCTTCCTTGCTTCACGAGCCATGGCCAGCGAGCCAAGCTCCAAGTTTGAGCGAATCCACAATACTAAACCAAATTCAACGTTCAGATATGAAAAAGAAAGATAATCGAAAACCAGATCTAGGGGTACCTTCAATTGGATTGATGGTGAAGTGAGGAGGGGAGGAAGGGCGCCGCAAACTCCACACCTTCGGCCGCTGTTCGAGGGTCAAACGACAACGAAACGCGAAATTGATTGTGGGGTTGAGTTGCAAAGATGACGACAGTGCTATGGGTGCATATATATATAGGTGAGGGTCTAGGGTTAGGGATTTCATACATGGGGTGAGAGAGAAGTTTCAGGAGGTTTGGGTACTTCACGAATGTTCGACAAAACTCAATTTTTCTTGGGATTATCCGGTGAGGAAACTCAAGGGAAATCTAACACAACTTAAATCACTTAATTTTGTTGAGAAACGAGGAAGATATGGTCATCTGAAAAATAAAAAAATTTCAGAAATCACTGTGGCTAGGGGTAGGAGATGAAATCGGATCATTTAATACAACTTCTAAACTTTGTTCTTTTGATGCATTTAATGCATAAAACTTTCCATAATTATTTAAGAGTGCAAACAAAGTCCAAATAAACTCAAATTTTGTAGGTTTGTTGATTTTGTGGTGAAGAATATGAAAATAAAATTATATTTATATTTTGAGAAAGTTAGATTGTTTAATTAAGAAAATTATAATTTTCTCTTTCCTCTCTCATTAATGACTATTAGATTCTCCAAAATAATAAAACTTCACTCATAAATCATATTAAGTATTTTGGATACGAATTTATCATTATTTCCATTTTTTGGTGTTGTTTATTATTTTAATTAATGATTTTAATATTTAATACACTTTCTCTCTCCTAAATTCACCTTCTTATCAAATATTTTCCAAATTGAGTCAAAATTCATCCAAAGATATATTTGAACATGTAGAACACGAATTTGGAATCATTTTAATTTTTTGAAGACTTTATTATTTTATTTAATTCATTTAAATTTTATCACTTATTTATCCTTTTAATTTATTAGAGGTATCTAGAAACCTTCTAAAAATATAAAACTTGGTCTATAAGCAATAATAAATGTGTGGAAGACGATTTTGGCCTTAATTAATTTTTTTTCAACATATATTTAATATTTTTGGTCTTTAAGTCATTTTCTCTCTCCTAAAAAATAAAATATTTAACATTGGTCAAATTAAATACAAATTCACACATAGACTCATTTGGATATGTATATTACGAATTTGGAGTTATTTTTCTAATTTGAGAACATTGGATATTTTATTTCACCTTATTGACTTACCTCCTATTTTCTTTTAATAAAGACTTAAATATATGCATTTATTTTCCTAATTAGGTGATACTTGGCCCTTAAGTTTCTTTTAGATCAAGAAAATGAATTTACATATCAAATTATCTCATAGTTTCCTATTTGGTATTTTTGGAACAATATATTCCACATTATCTCTTTTTATCCATTATATCCCATATTTTTTCCAATTATTACATTTATCATATCCTTTATGTATATTTCGAGATTTCCTTTCTTTTCATATTCTAAAAATCACTAGAAAGTTCTAGGACGAAATATTTTATTATCTTTATTACTTAAGTAGACATTTTACATATGAAACCCATTATTAAGCTTTCACTGAGGTATTTGTGCATAAAACCCAAATATTGGAATAAAATGTGAACAAATGTTCATTAAACCATTATATTCTCCACAAAATAAATAGAACAGACAAAGTGGATAGAAATGAGAGGAAAAGAGGACCAAAAAAGTAAAAAGTCCAGAATTCAGTATGTTATAGGTGGAGAGCATTGGTGGAAAGTACATGAATGATGTGATTTTTTAGGAAGAAATCCTCATTAAGGGGTGGGGTGTTGTAGTGAAATAAAACCTAGCCTCTTAACTCTAGAAACCCTTACCAGATAAATAAGAGATTGGTATGTTTGATTGTTTCGATTTGACCAAACAAGAATAAAGTTATACCATAATGTACATTGTTAATGCATATCACATATTATGTGGCAATAGGCTCTATGATCAACATCTCATATAATAATGCACTCATATGGACATAATAACTTAAGTATATGTTAACATGTAAGTAAATCCATTAAATATGTCACGCAGTTTCCCTTGCTAACTAGTATGCACATAATGGATAAAATATGATTAATAAGAAGTATAATGTTCTTTGGAATAACAATTGGAGTTTCCATGTCCATAAATATGAATCATGTACCATTATCTAAATAATTATTGAATTAATGAACTAAATAAGTAAAATAAGTAAAATATGGAATTCAATGCATAATAATATAAGGAAACTCTTTTGGAAACAAAGTGAAGATAATAGGACTCAATTAAGTGAATGTTGATGATAAGTATACAATATTCTAATAAATATAATGGTAATGAGACAAAACCCTAATGGTACCATAACTCTTGAAAGGGATCTCAAAACTCAAATCTAATGTGAAAATCGTGTTCCTTGGGTCCCAATTAACTTGGGTGCCAATTTTCATATTATTTGAACAATCCTAACTATCCTAATTTTATTCAGTAAAGAAAATGTAAAATAAACTCAAAAATATTAAATAATATACTTAATGAATCCAAAAGTGAAAATGGATGGAACAATATGATTTTATGTGCCTTAATTAACTTAGGTGTCAATTTTCATATCAATTGGAGTTTATTTGTTGCCTTAATTGAGTTTGAGAAGAAAAAGGGATAAATTATAAATATGGAAAACGATAACAATTCGTCTATTCAATTTTTCAATTTAATCACAGTGTCATGCTAAAGTTTGAAATCTGGCTCCTTGACATATATTGATATAATAGGATTTGTAGGATGTTGATCGCAGGGTCAATGCCTCTTCTCCTACCTTCTATTTTCTGACGATCTCCTGTAAACTAGTGTGATTGTGTGACTATTTTCCTCTCCCAATTTTCTCTCCCTCTGATTAATCTTTTACCTTCCTTTTCAATCGTTCTGATCACTCTCCTTTTTCTGCATAGGTAGATCCTAAGGTTTATGTGGTTCTGCATTCTATAAAACCCTATGGCTCAACATCTTTATCTTCCATGTATCTCCCTTGTTCCTACATCCTTTTCTTTCCCATGGCATATCTAAAACTTTAGGGCCCTATAATGATGACTGTATACCACTACCAGACCCCTAGTAGCACTTCTTAGATTTTATTTCTCTCCAAACAACCTTGCAATTGTTTCCCTATTTCCATCTTCCTTTGGTGGCAACTCAGATCACACAGTGACATTTTCATCCTTTGCAATCAATGGAGAATACACAAAACCTCTACTTTGGCCCCAACAAAGCTTCTGGCCCTGTCAAATTGGCTCACAAGATAACTAATTCATTTTTGCCTCTTTCAATCCATTTTTCTATCAATTCTAGTGTTCTTGTGCAATTTCAAGTTGTCATTCTCTTTCCTAGTTAGAGACTGTATGTTTTCCCTCAATCAGTGATACTAAGTCACGGTGTGGTCTTAGACCTAGTGTTGGTTGCTTGTCAGGAAGTTTTGCCTTTGCCCTTAATGGTATCGAGCCGTGGTGAGGTTCATGCTCCTCTTTCTCTGAGTTTTAGTTCTTTGAACTCGGTTGGATCTCATAGATCTTTTGTGATAGTTCTATGGTGGTGCAAATTGTTGGTTTTGGAATTGAGATTGGTAGATCGATCCCCATGGATCCTGCTCATGAAATGTTCTTCTAAGAACAAAGAATAGTGTTCAATTATTGGCTAGCCCCCTAGATTTTTTTGGTCTGGTTCTCAACCAGTGGCATTTTGATATTTCCTTTGGTTCAATGTGTTTATGCTCACATTCTAGTTTAAGAAGAACCAGGTCATGCGTCGAATCTATATTGGGCCATTCTAGTTTGAATTTTTAATGTTGGATATGTGGTTTTTCTAATTTTTCCGATTGGTCAATATCTCAAAACTTCACAGTAAATTATTTACACATTAAAAAAATAAAATAAATTTGTTTTAGAATCACTACTTTATTCTTATCTAATGGTATCAGTTTTATCACCTAAGTTGAATACAATAAATATGTGATTTTCTAAGGATTTTCCCAACTGCCTAATATTTCTAAAATTCATAACTAATAATATATAATACCTAAAAGTAAAATAAAATATGATATGAACTTAGGAAAATATCAACTACAACATGGTATGGATTTTATAACCTAATTTGTTAACAATAAAAAGCCAATTTTTAGGGTTTATACAATTAATATAAACCTAACTCTAATCTCGTATATGCCTTTAATAGGTTTCTTGTGGACTGAGATGGAATTTGGGTTTTGACCTTGGACAGATGTAGATTTCATGTGAGGTATGTTGCATCCCTATTCTTCATATTGAGAAATCACATGTATTCTCTCTCTCTCGGTCCTATGAACAAATTATTCTACACAATTTCTCTCTCTTCTAAGGATTGATTTCATGTGAAAGATTCCATTGTGATTCTGACCTTATGACCATCTTACTTTGTTGGATATTCCATTTGACTCTAAATTATATTTTATTGTGGGATGAAAACCTAATTGTGGATATGAACTATCTTGCCCACTTTTGTGGTGGATGCTTTATGTTGTCCATTTATGTGATGGAAATTTTAATTAATTCTATTTATATGACTAAGCCGCCATTGTTATTTATATTTCATTAGTGCTATGTTCGTTTCACATGCACACAGGTTGACATTATTATGATGGGTTTTATGCCCTAATTATTTATATGTGTTTTTGTGGCGCAACTCTTATATTTCATCAATGGCAAGTGTTTTTATTGATTATCAGGTCATTGAGATTCATATCCTCTTGATATCTGCTTGGATAGTACTTTTCCTCTTCTATGGGAAGCCTTGTTATATTTGATATCCTTTTCCTAATGTTTCTCAATCCCCATTAGATATGATCATACTGGCTTTTATGCTAATAACTTCCATTTTTATCTTCTCTTCTGGGGTGTGCTTCCAACCCCAGGTGTAGGATATGGAGGACATGACATGTAGACATGGCTTATGGAGATGACTCTTAATGGGAGATAGACTTGAGATAGTTGGATATCCCTCTAGTTAGATCCTAATGTTGAACTTTCATGTAAGCCCATTAGTGGGAGAATATTATGTAAGTTTGATAAATTGAATATGGTCATGAATATTATTCCACTGCTATATTTTGGTCTTTTGTATACCAATATTTGAGAAATGAAAAATTTACCCCTGTTGCAGCATACCTTTTTAGTATGTTTGTATTAGAGGGCTTTATTCCACAAAATTTAGTAGGGAGTGGACCCCCTCTTGGGTCCCACTACTTACATATCCTCCAAGACTCATTAGTAAATTGTCTATTTCCACATCTACCTATATCATGTTGTCATCTCAATGCAGCAACTAGAGCCTCATCGCCCTCCCTAAACCATTCAACACAGAGCCTCATTTCTTGAGAAGCCATACTATAGCAATGGTGTTGCAATACACTACAATGATGAGGGTGAAATAATGAAATCTAATGGTTAATGAATGCATATCAAAAGGGGGAGAAAAAGCATCACAACAGGCTTTGTGGTCAACATTTGTACATTGACTACCAATTTCACATGATGTATGTAGGGGTGTGTGTGTTTGTATGCATTAAAATTAAATCATGTATGGTGAACAAAATAATCATACTGATACAACAGTCATATTTGTGTACGAAAGATGATACCACACCATTTTATGAACCATAACACATGTATTAATCAGTCCAAAATCTCACGATCAATTGAAGACCACACCTAACTAGAAATACATGGGTGTGTGCACAATCATTGGTGACTACTTGTTAAATGTCCATATTGTACAATATAGAAGTAATTCAATGTGTTTGAAACTATTTGAAAAAAATACTGACATGTTTAAGAAATGATACCCATAAGGAATTTGGGTTTAAATAGGCTTAAAAACAACCATGATTTAATTTGGTAAAAGTTGATGTTCAATAAACTATAGTCTATTCGGTCTAGGTCTAAGTACTAACCACAATTATGTTCAATATTTGGGCTAATACAAAATAGCACCTTTTCAACAATGCTGAACTAATCGGGGGTGATACTAAAATAATTGAGAGCAACTAATATTCATAATTAAGATCAACACCATGAATTATTTTGGTAAAACTTAAGTAAACTATAATGATATGTCCTAAAGAGACCACACCTCACTTACATCAACCAAGCACAACACCAACATAAGTAATTTGTAAATCTACGGAACATGGACAATAATTGTTTAGGCACATCTCATTTAAATGAACTGATCACAGAGCAATCATAAGGAATGAAGAAATTATGGTGAAACATGTTTAGAAAATGTTTTGAAATGAGATCTAACACCCTATTCAGAAATGGATCTAGCAGTTTGAGTAATACTTAACTAGATATTTGAACTATACTAAGTTCAATGTTGTACTCTTTCACTATTAATGGGTTTCCATCACTTATTAAGCAACAGAGTGATGTATAACATGCCACAATGCTAACCAGGACATGAAATACCCACGGCGTTGGCTTTACTAGGAAACATGACATAAAATACCCAAAACATGCGTATCATGAAAAAATCCATTGGAAAATGGGGGCATCAAATGCATTTGTTCAAATCCATGTGAAAAAACATCACAGTCCAATCCAAAAAAAAACACATTTAAAGTTAAGCATAATAACTACATATATTCAAAGTAACCACACCATTACTATTAGGGATAGGCGTAATCGAAGTAACCACAAAAGTAACAACTATACATCTTTAAAAATTTGGGCTAATACTTAACAGTGGACAATATTATACTAATTGACATTAAGAAATATTTATACTGAACAACCAATGCCATAAATTGATTGGGTAAAAATTGATGATCAGTAAACTATAATGACATGTCCTAAAGTGGCCACACCTCATTTACATAAACCAATCACAACATCATCATAAGGAGTTTTTACATGTATTGAACATGGAAAATATGTTTAAGAAAGCTACCAATTGAAAATCTGATCTTGATAGGGCTAAGTCTAAATACAAACCATAAGTATGCCCAACAATTGGTCTAATACTTAATAATTTATGGTCAACAATACTAAACTATTTGGTAAAACTTGATATTTAGTAATTAATATTGGTATTGAACACTTAATGCCACGATTAATTTGGTAAAACTTGATGTTCAATATATTTGACCTACCCCAATGTGTCCACATCATAACTTTGTGTGCATACGTAATTAATGGAACAACTCTTTAAATGAATCAATCACATAGCAATCATAAGGATTAAGAAACTATGGTGGAACATGTTTAGTAAATGTTGAGATATGGATCTAACACCCTATTAAAAATGGATCTAATAATTGGGATTCAATAGACATATTGGATGATAGTAAGTTTAATTTTGTATTATTTCACTTAAAATGGGTTCCCATCACGTAATAAGCAATATACCAACATACAACATGCAACATGCATTGGATGTCAGGTTAAGTCCACAATTGTAGTGTGCACAAGTCTAAATTTGAATTGACTTGCATTAGATTGATTGAAAATGGCCTCTCTCACCCACAAAAGTTGAGACATCCAAATAGATGGACCTAACATGCACACTAAAAAAATTGCATATTTGTATATGAATGCAAAATAATACTGAACTAAATTAGGGAGAATGCATAGAGACTACTTGACTGAATTCCCATTCACATCCAATTGTTTAGAAAATTGGTTAAATTGAGGTCCACAATTGCCATGTGGTCAGTCCTAAATCGGTCACCACTAGTTTGGAAAACAAATACTTGGACAAGAGTATGATTACAATTCATATGAAAAATCAATCATCACTAATGTCCACAATCGTATTGAGCAATAGTTGCATGGTCAACAAATTCATACCATATGGAAAATTACAGACAAAACTAAGGGCATATTAAAGAAGGTATGTTTGAAGCAATGCATCAGCCATAATGTGGTCTGCCAATAACAATGCATCAAGAATTTGATGTCACAAATTGAGAGTGCATTCACAAATCATAGGGCAATTGGATATTAGACCATGGTAGGGTTATCTCACATTCACATCCACAGTTTCAGAAAAAAAGTGTGGACATGTCAAATTAAACATAATGTAACCAATTATAACATCTGAAAAACGAAAGTCTAGGTAGTTAGGGACAAGTGTATCAGTTCACACTCACACCTAACTTTATGAATAATAGATTGGACATATGTTCATAATTATGAAGTAAAGCTAACCAAGACATAAAATACCAATGCCAACGAGTGCATTAGTAAACACAACATAAAATTTCCTTAGAACATATGTACCATGAGGAGATGTAGTATTGTGATTGACACATGGTCAGAGTCATATAATATATATAAACATGAAAGCAAGACTAATGAAACTAGAAATGCATGGGAAAAAACTACAACAAACAACAACCATGATGGTCCAATCTAGAAAGCCCTAGGAAAAACCACAATAAATGTATCATGTGAAAATTTAGTGCAATGAATGTATCACAATGCTGATATGTGCATTGCTTTTTAGTAGCTTTTCACAGGCTATTTTTGGAGCTTATTTAGCATATATGTTCATTTTGAGACTTATTTGTATATTGTTTTCTATCATTAGCCTATGAATCAATATCACATCAAGTATTTAGTATTTCTACCAAATCATACCAATTTATTATCTACAATTCATACTTATGGCATTTTTATTTGTTTCAAGCAATTTGACCACTAAGTGGATAGGTCGGTGCCACCGACCCAACCGTTGGTGGTACTAACAAATCAAAAATCTATTGTAGGGAAAGAAGGAAATCTCATGATACCGAGAGCACACTCGATGCTATTGAGAATGGCGTCAATGCTACTGAACCTGATGCTTGGTGTTACCAACTTAAGGTCCATGGAGCATCATAATTTGAGATTTATTGACTCAGTTCCATCATCTATCATATCAGTGGTACCAACTTCAATATCCATGAAGTAACAGGACTTAAGGAGCAACATGGTGATATCGATACATCATGTCAGCGATACTGGCATAGTTCAAGAGTTACAAGTCAGTCGATAACTCGGTGCTACATACACCCTATCGGTGGTATCAACACTGAATGATTAGAGCAGATCTAAAATCAAGTCAAATCCAATGGATGTGACTTATTGAGGGCCAAAGTGTTACAACCCTAAATTTTGGGTTCCTTTGGAAGAGAAATGTAATTTCTCTTATTAAAGATATTTGAACGAATAATGATATAATCTATTTTGAATAAATAGATTTTCGTTTACAATAGCCTTGATGTTTGTGTTGCGGGCTTTATTGGCTATTGGGCCCAAATAACAAGGAAATTCAATTAGTAAAAGGATAATTGAATTTTTTTAAGAAAAGAAATATGTAGAAACCTCTAGAAGGGCAAATCCAAAGAGGATTTCGTGCCTCTTGGGTTCCTTGGGTACCAAGGAGTCCAAGGTTGCAAAGAAATCAATAAGAAAAGAAAGGATTAAATAAGTATATCTTTATGAAGAAAGAAATTGAAAACATTGATGAAATGTGGAAAATTAGTGGAAAGAGGTATAAATGAGATTTCTTGGGGAAATTTCGTATCCATGAGGTTGCTAATATTCAAAGGGAATGCCAATGAGGAAAATAAGAGAGAAATAGAAAGAAATCCTCAAAAAGAGATAATTAAATGAGAAATAAACAAGATAATGTGAAATAATGCATAATGATGCATCTAGAAGGATAATAAGTATCCAATGAGAGAATTTCAAAATCATGGAGTATCTTGGGATCCAAGGAGTCCCAATAAAGAGGAAAGAAAGAGAAAATACTAAAAAGGCAAAATAAGAGGATAATGTGTTGCTTTATTAATGTATTTTGTGGTATTACTAAAAAGGGAGTTATTTCTAGTGAAAGAGAATAAAAATCGATGACCAATGGGTTAAAAAGAGAAAGTATAAAGAAAACGAAGAGGAAATCTCGTATTTCAAAATATCCAAGAGAAATAGGAAATAACAAGAGTTAATGGAGAGAGAAATTATGTGGTTGCTTCTAAATCAAGGGAAGTAAGTTTCCTTTCGAGTTTAGGACTTGAGGCCTCGTAGAGGCACGTCTCAGGGCTTCGTGCTCTCCCCTATATATGGGGTTGAGTCTTGGTTCGAAGAGAGAGAGAGAGTATCCCACGTTCTTCTTCTCCTTCTTCTTGGTTCTTACACGTGAAACCCTAACCGCGGGTAGCTACACGATCCTAAAGCAAAAAGGAACCCAGGTGGGGTTTAGAAAGTAGCTAGTCACACGGCGATGCCAACGCAGGGTTTAGCTTGAGCCGCCGTGCCCTCATCGACGCGCACGAGCGGTTGTTTGGCTGCAAGAATGGCCATGGATGGCAGGCCTGATCTGCCCAAACCAGCGTGCTGGTCGAGCACGGAGCACATGTGCAGGTGTGAGGGAGGCCGACGGAGCCAGGGAACCCGTCCCCAAGGGCCATCGGGGTCCGGGGGGGGGGAGGAAGGGGAGCTTTGCCCGTGGCCGCTAGGGCAGCAGAAGAACGGTGACGCGAGGTTGAAGACGCAGAAAGAAGATTGGACCGTTTTGCCCTCTGGAATAAAAAGGAACAAGGAGCACGACCAAGGGTACTTTGGTAATTCGGTTATAAACTAAAGGCGGGCTGCATTGCTTAAGCTGGATGACATGGCGCCATCAGATTGGTCAAGTAAGTGATTTAATGCAAAAATAATAACTCCTAATTGCTAGCTCAGATCAAAACAAGTTATATATGAAAATTGATCCTCAGAACGAGAGGAATCCATTAAAAATATTATCAAATATTGATTCCGTTTCTAATTGCAAAATTAATATAAGATGATGAAAAGTGCATTAAAGATTGAGTTAAAAACCCTATTTGTAATTAAAGGTTGAATCTAAGATGCTTAATGGGTTAATTGAAGTGTTAATAACCTGTTGAATGATAATGTTAGATTCGAACCTGATCTAAATGTAGAATTGCATGATTTAGGGTTATACCTCATATGAGAATGATTAAATAATTTAGAAACCCTAATTTAGGGTAAAAGAAGATAAGATCATATTTAGATTGAAAATTGTGAAAATATGATTGTTAAATGATAGTTCTAAGTTTTTAATATATGAAAGTCCTTAATCCTAGATAAATACCCTAAAATTAGTAATTAGGGTCTTTTCATGAATAAAAGGTAGAAATGATGACAAAATGAGTTCATATGTTAATTAGACCCTAATGAGCTTTGAATTAATGATAAATGCACATAATGATCTTGTCATGAATTAAAAGGAATAACAATAGTAGCTTTAATGTAAAAGAAGTTTAATGAAATTGATTGATGAGTAATGTGCCTTTAAATGTGGAGATAGGGTTATATGTTGTGAGATAACCTTAATACTGAAGAATAGATAAGATAACTAGGGTTTTTGAATAATAGCATAAAATTAGGGTTTAATATGGTAAAAGATGAAGGTAAACCCTAATTTCAAAATGAAACCCTAAAATGGATGCAAGAAACCATAGAAAGTGAATCCAAGTTAATAGAGTAGATTCTTGATGAAGTGTGTAACAGTAGAGTACATATTCTTTCCAGGAATTATGTGATGATTGAATTACTTTCTTGGATCTGTCGATTGGCTTGATTGTATAAACATGAAGTATATGTTCTATAATCTGCATGACTCATCAAATCAGGTATGTGGTTACGCTTATGACTACCTGAATTAGTTTTCTGGGTTTTTGTCGATGTTTCCATCGTGGCTTGAATTAAACTATTGGATATATTTAATTCATGCAAAGTATAATGTGAATATGACTATCACATAAGAGATATGCCTACTATCTCAGATCCTAGTCCCCTCTGTAGCTTAATGAGTTGACCTAGTAAGTGGCTACCAATGGGGTAGGCCCATCAGGTCATTGGATGACTTAGTAAATGGCTACCAATGGGGTAGGTCCATCAAGTCACATTGAGTTAGAGATTGGACTACCTACGGGTAGTGCCATGCGACTCAACCCTAGATATTGGTCTACCTGTTAGGTAGGATCATGCGGGGTTTCATAAGGATCTACCTAGAGAGAGGTGGGATCTCAGTCCACTACAGGGACAACACAGAGATAGGGGATAGGAAAGGATTGAGTAGTATGGTTTAAAACATAATCTTGGCTGTTAAATGATAATTGGCTGATTACTTTGTTATTGTAGTTGCATGATTATTGTTTCCCCCACATACCAGCTTCTCGCTGACCGACGTTTTGTTTGTCGGCGTTTTAGGTACAAATGAAAAGAACAAACAGTAAGGTGGCATATGTGGAATTAAAAGAGAAGTAACGGATATAGGAGGATTAGTTAGATTAATATCATCATGGATAGAAGATTAGAAATCCCAAATTTTAAAAGGTAAAGAAAGTTTTATTTTATACCAGTTTTCAGTTTAGTTGGTAAAGTTTATTAATTGTTATTGATTATTTGTCGAACCTTTGATCCTGTTAATTGAATAACGGCTCTGAACTTCCGGTCTCCCTTAATTGGGGGTTACCGGGAAGCAGCGTCGTTACAATTGGTATCATAGCATAGGTTCCTCATCTAATCATTAATAATTATTAAATTTTACAAATTCCATAGAACCGAGGGAGTTATTAGAGGATTATCCGAAAGATAGAGGTGTCTAGAAAAGGATCACGACCGGGGGCTGGCAATATTTTCCTCCGCACCGCTAGTCAGAATACGAGGACTCCCGGATCCGTGTGACTGCCTGGCCAAAGTATTAGGTTATGATTCGAAATAAGACACCTTTATGACTCTCTCATCTTGTTCATCCTTTCTCAACTCCAATTCTGTTAAGGACCTTATGGATTAGGGTTTTCTCTCTTTTCCTCACCCTCTTGGAGTATGGGTAAGGTTGATAAGGTTTAAGGAATCCTCCACCACATTAAAGGAAATGCATGTAAATAAGATGTCATGGACATAAGCTTAATAGAGTAAGCGCAAATTAAAGAATAGATACATGCTTAGGCCGTGCGACATAAGTTGTCATGTCCTCAGAAGAGATCTGAGGCTAAACCTTCTTGTCAGGAGGATAAGTCAGTTTTGGAGATAGAGATCTCCATTGCAAGTAGAGACCTGGCACATCCTCTGGGGATGATGCTAACCCTAACCCTAAGTGATGGTTAGAAAGAGACGAGTTGAACCAGGTGTTTGAAGGGACATGCCTTTGAGATGCCATATGAACCATGAGTGACCTAACACCTTTGACAACCCAACCCTGGGAAGGGTCGTGCATGTTAGGGTAAAGGATAGCTCTTTAGATGATGATGTTAGTGAAGGACCTTAGAAACCCTATGTGCCTATGTGTGTAGGTCATAGTATGCACCCAGGGTACATTAGTAGTGAGAGAAAAGGGTTGAAACCCTGGCCGAGAAAAGCGTAAGGGGTTCTAGATAACCTTGAGCGAACATAAGTTGAACATAGGCTTCATCCATGTAGGGGCATGCTTTTGAGGTTGAACCTTCTTTAAGAGAGGACCTCTACTGGTGAGGTTGGTTTTAGGGTTAGCTCTAGAGAGAGAGCAGGAAACCCAGCAAGAAGGTTGGAAACCTAGACCCTGTGATATGAGGAACAACGGGAGTCGGGAATGATGCGACCTAAGTGGATGATAGTGTTCGCCACATGCTTGATCCCTAGGGTTGCTGATGTCTTGGCTACCATGAGAAAGAACCAAATCCTAGAGAGGGGATGGGTCTGCTTGTACCTTTGTACCTATGGTATAGATGAGAAGAAGAGTTCCATAAACCCTGGAGAGGTATAGTAACGAGTTATGAGGTCTTGTACCTTATGATTTGTCCTTGAGGAAAATCCAACTCTAAGTGTTGCTCGAGTTGAAGGATGACAGGAAGTGCACGTTATGCCTTTTGTAAGCATGATTCATGGTTAATAGATAGAGTATGCAGTTGGACACCTAAAACTGAACCTAGGGTTCCTAGGCCTAAGAGGGGAAGTGGTATACCTAATGCTCATGATGAGAATTAAGTTTCTATAGTTTCGAGCATGGTATGCCTCATGCACAAAGGAAAAAGGAAGTCCCTTAAGTTTAAGGTATGTGTAATGAACCCCTCATAGCTAGGTTGATGATAAAGGAAGGTATGATCTTGATCCAACAATGAGGAAAGAGGACAAGTATGACCTAGCATGGTTCAGTAGGTGATCTGTTTATGCCTTAATAGCTTGCTAGGGTTATGTAGGCTCATGTGGATGTAAACCCTAGACCTAAGAGTTTGTGTGACCTTGCTGTCAAGAGATAGTTTTCCTCCCATCCTGGGAGAGAGACACCTTTGGTAGGGTGTATATCAGTTTTGGTTAGTTTAGGTAACCTAAAGAGGTCTCTTAGGATCTTGAGAAGCTAAGTGAAAAGTACATGGTATGAGAATGAACCCGTAGGCCCATAGATATCCATCTCTAAGTGCATGTTGATGTGTTACCATGGAGGTAACCGGTATAGGGATTGACCAAGGTAGGCAGGTTGCCATGATCCCGATGAAAGGATGAAAGTCAGCCCATGAATGTAGAAAGAGAGATGATGAAGGCTTGGGTAAGGTTCTAAGTGAACATGTACTATGATGGAGAATCCTAAGTCTATCCTAGGGTCAGGTAGGGATAAGACCGATGAAAGTAGGAGTTGCCTAATTCCCCAGTTGCACATGACCATAGGGTCGGGAGGTAACAACTATCATTGTCTGAGGGCCATGGGTTAGGAGATTGATCACCTTCATAAACTCATGGGATCCAAAGGGCAGATGAGTAGGGCACTCTCTTGATGCATGAGGAAGAGGGATGACCCCAAAAAGAGCCGGTACCCTATAGACCTATAGGAGTTGACCAAGGATATAAACCTCAGTAGGTTCAAGACTAGTTTGATATCATGATGGCTGTGCTATAGAGACATATGTGGCACGTTGCAACTTAGAGGTAAAGGTGTATTGGCAAGGTGGGATGTACCATCTCTACTCTTGGAACAGGAAGAACTCTGTATTTGGACTGTAGCCAAATGCTTATTCACTTTTGTTATGGGAGTGAGAGATAGGACATTACGCATGCCATACACCAAGGATAAGAGATGTTTGGAACATTACCACGAGAAATAGGGATAGAGATGATAACCTACCCTGGTAAAGTGAATGATACATGGATGGTTTGCAAACACTAAGAGGAACGAGGTAGTCACCTTATGTGGATGTTTTTATCATGAGCTATACAGAACTTACAAGTTATGCCAGGTTGAGTTGATCACCATGATGATGAAATCAGAGAGTGTTCTTAATGAAGATAGGCATAGAGTTGAGGTGAGATGATAAGTGAAATACATGGAGGGGTATGTCTTCAATGTTACCTAATACCTACGGAGGTGAAGTGGTAATGGATGTTCTGGTTGAGATACATCTGACTTGTTTGGCTAACCCTAAGTTTGGAAAGGAGAGGTGTTTGGATAACACTCAGATGTAACAAGATACGTTGAAAAGTTAAGAGTTGTTTGGTTAGCCAGTCTAGTCCTTGATGCGACGAAAGGATGGTGGTAGAACCTCAAGTGTACTTCTTTGGAAAAGAAGGTGATGAAACCCCAACTAGAGCGGTTTAATTAGGGTTTCCAAGGAATCTATCTTAAGGAATCATGACAATACTGGAGATCATGACGTAGTACCATGGTACTACCAAGATAATAAGTGATGGTGGTACTTTAAATACCTAAGATAAAGTTGCATGCGGTATATGGCCATGCAAGCCAAGGGTAAGGGACAAACACTAGTAACCCAGTGCTTTGACATAAAGGATAAAGAGAGTTCCCAAGAGAAAATGGGAGTTCATCACTATGGGTGTTGTGGTAAGTCTTCCCTAGACCAAGGAAGGTCAAGATGCAATAGGGGTTATGGTAGATCGCCTTACCTAGATGACATGAGGAAGATAGAGTATTGTCAAGAGACAGATCCGATTGAACTACTTATAAGATAGAGATAGTTCAGCTATACCATGATGTGAGTTCAAAAGTTCTTAAGTATGATCTAAAGGTTTACTTCCATGCGATGGAAGTAGGTATATGAAGAACTTGTTGTTAGTACAGTTTATCACCCCTAACTAATGGCTAATATGATCCAGACTAAAGGGTCTGATGAGAGCATGTTCAGAGTGATACAGAGTGACAGTTCTTAAAGATGTGATGTTAACCACCATAGCCTTTATCAGGATGTAAGAAGTTCTATAAGGAGGTTGTGTCGGTCACCACTTCATTATGATGATGTTGGTGCAGGAGGCCTCACGAAGGTCAGAAAAGAACCACAATGTGTGCAAATGAAGTCGCTTGATCGTGCAATGGCTAGAGAGAGCCCAAGGGTGACATGAGTCACGAGATGATGCAAAGCAGACTAACATGCAATTCACTGTGGGAGTATATAATGTGAAAATCCGACCCCTCTGAGCTACATCTGAGAAAGCTGAGTCCCCGATATATGGGTCCATTTGAGATGGATTGGTGGAGAAGGTTGTGTTTAGACTTACCCCTCAGGATAAAATGATGTGTTGCATGATGTCCGATCTAGAGCACTATGTGAGGTACCCAAGCCATGTGTTGAACCCTAAACCTATTCAACATTTTGAGAGGCTGAAAATGTCCTGATTCACCTATGAGGGTACGATATACCAAGGTAAGAAAGAACTCAGATGGAAGAATATGAGATGATGAAGGTTCTTGGGAAGCACCATGGAAAGGGTGAAGCTACATGGGAGCCAGGATGGACATATGAAAGGCTTATCCTGCTTGATAGAATTTTGAGGGCAAAATTCTTATAAGAGGGGAAGGATGTTACAACCCTAAATTTTGGGTTCCTTTGGAAGATAAATGTAATTTCTCTTATTAAAGATATTTGAACGAATAATGATATAATCTATTTTGAATAAATGGATTTTCATTTACAATAGCCTTGATGTTTGTGTTGCGGGCTTCATTGGCTATTGGGCCCAAATAACAAGGAAATTCAATTAGTAAAAGGATAATTGAATTTTTTTTAAGAAAAGAAATATGTAGAAACCTATAGAAGGCAAATACAAAGAGGATTTCGTGCCTCTTGGGTTCCTTGGGTACCAAGGAGTCCAAGGTTGAAAAGAAAGCAATAAGAAAAGAAAGGATTAAATAAGTATATCTTTATGAAGAAAGAAATTGAAAACATTGATGAAATGTGGAAAATTAGTGGAAAGAGGTATAAATGAGATTTCTTGGGGAAATTTTGTATCCATGAGGTTGCTAATATTCAAAGGGAATGCCAATGAGGAAAATAAGAGAGAAATAGAAAGAAATCCTCAAAAAGAGACAATTAAATGAGAAATAAACAAGATAATGTGAAATAATGCATAATGATGCATCTAGAAGGATAATAAGTATCCAATGAGAGAATTTCGAAATAATGGAGTATCTTGGGATCCAAGGAGTCCCAATAAAGAGGAAAGAAAGAGAAAATACTAAAAAGGCAAAATAAGAGGATAATGTGTTGCTTTATTAATGGATTTTGTGGTATTACTAAAAAGGGAGTTATTTCTAGTGAAAGAGAATAAAAATCCATGACCAATGGGTTAAAAAGAGAAAGTATGAACAAAACGAAGAGGAAATCTCATATTTCAAAATATCTAAGAGAAATAGGAAATAACAAGAGATAATGGAGAGAGAAATTATGTGGTTGCTTCTAAATCAAGGGAAGTAAGTTTCTTTTCGAGTTTAGGACTTGAGGCCTCGTAGAGGCACGTCTCAGGGCTTCATGCTCTCCCCTATACATGGGGTTGAGTCTTGGTTCAAAGAGAGAGAGAGAGTATCCCACGTTCTTCTTCTCCTTCTTCTTGGTTCTTACACGTGAAACCCTAACCGTGGGTAGCTACACGATCCTGAAGCAACAAGGAACCCAGGTGGGGTTTAGAAAGTAGCTAGTCACACGGCGACACCAACGCAAGGTTTAGCTTGAGCCGCCGTGCCCTCATCGACACGCACGAGCGGCTGTTTGGCTGCAAGAACGACCATGGATGGCAGGTCTGATCTGCCCAAACCAGCGTGCTGGTCGAGCACGGAGCACCTGTGCAGGTGCGAGGGAGGCCGACGGAGCCAGGGAACCCGTCCCCAAGGGCCATCGGGGTCCGGGGGGGGGGGGGGAGGAAGGGGAGCTTTGCCCGTGGCCGCTAGGGCAGTAGAAGAACGGTGACACGAGGTTGAAGACGCAGAAAGAAGATTGGACCGTTTTTCCCTTTAGAATAAAAAGGAACAAGGAGCATGGCCAAGGGTACTTCGGTAATTCAGTTATAAACTAAAGGCGGGCCGCGTTGCTTAAGCTGGATGACGTGGCACCATCAGATTGGTCAAGTAAGTGATTTAATGCAAAAATCATAACTCCTAATTGGTAGCTCGGATCGAAACAAGTTATATATGAAAATTGATCCTCAGAACGAGAGGAATCCAATAAAAATATTATTAAATATTGATTCCGTTTCTAATTGCAAAATTAATATAAGATGATGAAAAGTGCATTAAAGATTGAGTTAAAAACCCTATTTGTAATTAAAGGTTGAATCTAAGATGCTTAATGGGTTAATTGAAGTGTTAATAACCTGTTGAATGATAATCTTAGATTCGAACCTGATCTAAATGTAGAATTGCATGATTTAGGGTTATACCTCATATGAGAATGATTAAATAATTTAGAAACCCTAATTTAGGGTAAAAGAAGATAAGATCATATTTAGATTGAAAATTGTGAAAATATGATTGTTAAATGATAGTTCTAAGTTTTTAGTATATGAAAGTCCTTAATCCTAGATAAATACCCTAAAAGTAGTAATTATGGTCTTTTCATGAATAAATGGTAGAAATGATGACAAAATGAGTTCATATGTTAATTAGACCCTAATGAAATTTGAATTAATGATAGATGCACATAATGATCTTGTCATGAATTAAAAGGAATAACAATAGTAGCTTTAATGTAAAAGAAGTTTAATGAAATTGATTGATGAGTAATGTGCCTTTAAATGTGGAGATAGGGTTATATGTTGTGAGATAACCTTAATACTGAAGAATAGATAAGATAACTAGGGTTTTTGAGTAATAGCATAAAATTAGGGTTTAATATGGTAAAAGATGAAGGTAAACCCTAATTTCAAAATGAAACCCTAAAATGGATGCAAGAAACCATAGAAAGTGAATCCAAGTTAATAGAGTAGATTCTTGATGAAGTGTGTAACAGTAGAGTACATATTCTTTTCAGGAATTATGTGATGATTGAATTACTTTCTTGGATCTGTCGATTGGCTTGATTGTATAAACATGAAGTATATGTTCTATAATCTGCATGACTCATCAAATCAGGTATGTGGTTACGCTTATGACTACCCGAATTAGTTTTCTGGGTTTTTGTCGATGTTTCCATCGTGGCTTGAATTAAACTATTGGATGTATTTAATTCATGCAAAGTATAATGTGAATATGACTATCACATAAGAGATATGCCTACTAGCTCAGATCCTAGTCCCCTCTGTAGCTTAATGAGTTGACCTAGTAAGTGGCTACCAATGGGGTAGGCCCATCATGTCATTGGATGACTTAGTAAATGGCTACCAATGGGGTAGGTCCATCAAGTCACATTGAGTTAGAGATTGGACTACCTATGGGTAGTGCCATGCGACTCAACCCTAGATATTGGTCTACCTGTTAGGTAGGATCATGCGGGGTTTAATAAGGATCTACCTAGAGAGAGGTGGGATCTCAGTCCACTGCAGGGACAACACAGAGATAGGGGATAGGAAAGGATTGAGTAGTATGGTTTAAAACGTAATCTTGGCTGTTAAATGATAATTGGCTGATTACTTTGTTATTGTAGTTGCATGATTATTGTTTCCCCCACATACCAGCTTCTGGCTGACCGACGTTTTGTTTGTCGGCGTTTTAGGTACAAATGAAAAGAACAAACAGTAAGGTGGCATATGTGGAATTAAAAGAGAAGTAACGGGTACAGGAGGATTAGTTAGATTAGTATCATCATGTATAGAAGATTAGAAATCCCAGATTTTAAAAGGTAAACAAAGTTTTATTTTATACCAGTTTTCAGCTTAGTTGGTAAAGTTTATTAATTGTTATTGATTATTTGTCGAACCTTTGATCCTGTTAATTGAATAACGGCTCTAACCTTCCGGTCTCCCTTAATTGGGGGTTACCGGGAAGCGGGGTCGTTACACAAAGCCTCTCTTATGACCTAGGGAGTGCGTTCACAAATGAATTATCATGGTTATCACATTCTTGCAGAGAAGAGAGGTTAGAGTGGAGGAGATGTAGGATATAGCCATAGACTGGATGTTCCAATCATTTCTGGAGAACAATTTTGCTGTCAGAATGCAACAAGTCAAGGTGTTCTTCAGAGGGGATTTCCTAAATGACTTTTCTAGGAGTTGCCACATTGATTTTATAATGTTTATCATGTTTTCTTCATCTTCCTCTCTTTATGAAATGATAACAATAATGTGGGGCTAACCCCATATTCCTTAGGATTCGGGAGTAACCCAATATTACATTGTATTTGAATTCTATGGATTGATAATTTATTTCCTTCATTTTGGACGTGAATATATGGTCTCTTTATCAAAAGTTTTATGTCTGATCACCAAAATAAAAGTAATAGACCCCTACTTTATTTGGGAGAGGGATTAGGATTCAGACAAATCATAGATCCACATAGCCTATATCACACTTTAAGAGAAGACTTATGACTATGAAAGAATAACCTAGAGATTTTGTTAATGCACCTAACTAATTCCTAAACTACTATAGAAGTGGGGTTTGTTTGAAGTTAGGTAGTATATTACACTGTAGGAGTGGGTAATACTTGTTACTTGTCTTTAGTAAAGTGTAAAGGTTGAATAATTATTAATGAAATGGAATTTGAATACAATGTATCTTGTGGGAAAATCATTATCCCCAAGGAATTCATCCATTCTTGATCACAGCCATCTAATTTAGATCTAATTAGTTTCTCTTAGTTAATAAATAGTCAATCAACCTCATTTCTAGGTCTATCTGATTTGGCCTCATTAAGTAGTCTTCTTTGGTGAACATTTCCCTGAGTTCTACACTTGAGCTTCCTAGGCCTATATTACACAACATGTGCACTTTCATTTACACACACAATTTAAGTGTGTCAAGTTTTTGGTGTCATTGACAGGGAAACGACAACAACAACACTACGGGTTTTGCTACTACCAGTCAATCTAGGCCATTTTGTTTTTGTTTTCTTTTTATTTACATCAGAGCATAATTGCTAAAAAAATTCTTGTGTCATTTGATTGGTATTTTTTCCTCATATTACCAATTTAAATTTTCAAGTACTAGTGCATGGTTCACACTCAAACCACATATTATGAGAGTCCACTCCACTAGGTGTAGATCAAGAAGAGATCTTGCACAAGGCGTAAGAGTTCGGGGCTTCAACTGATAAGCTCATTCACACCCCTTCCTCACTAAAGATAGAGAAAGAACAAATGGTAGACATGGATGGGAACAATGACGATCATGTGGAGGACTTTATTGAAGAACAAACTTCCTGGGAAAATATAAAAGCATCATCAACTACAACTTAGCTCAGACAATCAAATTCCAGGTTGTAAACATTGGCAGCTATAAAATCGACCCAAGACTAGTGGCACTGATAAAGTCTCAATTATTTCATGGACATAACATAGAGGACCCAATGGTTCATATAAACACCTTTGTGAAGAGTTGTGACATGATGAAGCTTGACATAGTTTAGCTATGATAATTTATCATAAGCTCTTTTCATATTCATTATCAGATAAAGCCAAGGTTGGTATCTTATCCTACTATCGGACTCAATTGAGACCTGGGATGAGACGATAGATACCTTCTTCGAGAGGTACCTCCCACCATAGAAGTCAAATGAATTGATGGGGGAAAATATACAATTTTAAGCAACATGTTGAAGAGTCATGTTCAAAAGCTTGGAAGAGGTTTCAGAACATGCTCAAGAAAGTCCCTCATCATAGGATTGATCTATTTGATCTAGCTAAGAAATTTTATAATGGCTTAAATAAAGGGGAGAGGACTACTCTTGATAGTGCAAGGGCAAGATTCTTCCTGAATAACAAGGCTACAAGATGTCACAAGATCTTAATGAACATGAACAAGAACCAATCCTGGGGCGGGGGAGTAGAGATAAGAACTAGCAACAATCAAGAGTGCTATGGAACCAAGGGAGATCTCAAAATTGAAAGCTCTTATAGTTAGACTCACAAATAAGCTTAATTAGAAATGTGGCACCTCATCTGAAGGTGAAGAGGAGGAGTGCATGTACATGTGGCAATAGAATAATAGGGTTAGCAATGAATATTCATGGCGTCATGATCCTAAATTCTCTTAGAAGGATCCAAATAAATTTTATCAGGGCCCATCACAAGCACAACATCGCAAACAACATCAACAAGGCAACCCTTCACAAAAATATCATCATGAATGGGGTCCTAGTAAGATGGACATGATTGAAAACATGTTGGGCAAGCTCATGAGTCATAATGAGACCTTACTAGACCAATCCAAGATGGAGCAGAAAAATCAAGGGGCTCATATTCACAACATTAAGAGTAAAATCTCACAATCAGTAGAAAAGATGATATCCACAAAGAATCCCAAACAATAAGGATCCCCAGGGAACACTAATATTCCATCCAATAACCAAAAAGTAAAGGCAATACTTATTTATAGTGGTTAAATGATGGTGAATGAGCAAAAGGTGATTCTAGAGAAGAGTACAACACCAACTAACACTAGGGAAGTGACAAACATGATTTCTCTGGTTCATCCACAAGACCCTACACCTCAGGATGGTGCCACAATATAGGAAAATATTGGGCAAATAGAAACTAAAAAGGAGTCTTACATTCCACCTCATCAACTAAAAATGTGACTCCAATACCCTTCCAAGAAATTTTTGGATACATTTAGGAAGCACCACATCAACCTACTGCTTATAGATTCTATTGAGTAGATTCCCTCTTATGAAAAGTTCTTGAAGGGTATCATCAACAAGAAGAGGAGGATAACATATTTTGATGTTGTGGTATTACCATAAGAAGTCAATGCCTTCATACGAAGGAAATTGCCACAAAATAGACAAGATCCAAGATGCTTTAACATACCATGCTACATTGCCAAGGTGAAGTTTGGATAGGCATTATGTAATTTTGGGTCAAGCATTAATCTCATGTCATTGACCACATTCATAAAACTGGAACTCAAAGAATCAAGAAAGAGCAACATGACAATTCATCTTGTAGATAATTCAGTGGTGAGGAAAATAGGAATCTGTGAGAATGTTATGATAAAGGTGGAAAAAATCATATTTCCAATATGTTTTGTAGTCATGGAAATACATGATGACTATGGTAATGAACTACCCCTAGGTAGGCCATTCCAAACCATTGCGGATGTGATTTTGGAAATGGGAAGAAGTTGATAGAAATGGGGGATCTAGGATGACTGATTTGAGATAAAGCTACCTAATTATCAACAAGTGACCAAAGGGCAAGCACAATGTCATGTGTTGCATAATTTTGTTAGTGAGGCATCCCTACTCTTTGGGAAACCATTTTGTAGACATGACACATGTCATGATAAAGGTGGACAAAGGAACTCTTGTGGTGGACATTATTGAACATACAAAGCAGATATCCTTGAAAAAGGCCGTGAAGTATCATGATGAACTTGAGGAGGATGTGCACCTGACGAAAGTCACATGTGCAGTCTCTTCAACCATCATGCAAGCGTATCCTCAGTTACCTTTAGAAGCTGGTCTCATGAATCTGGTGGATGACTACACATGATACCATCTACTAGAGGAGCAGGTCTTGTTCTTAAAAGCATATCTTTCTATTCAAGACATTATAAGGACCTAACACCACCACCATCACCATTTTACATCCTTGTAATGTCCTATTGATATGGAATAAAAGCCACTACCGATGCACCTAAATTATACATTTTTGGTAGTGGAAAGCAAACTTCCAGTGATTATTTATGCATCATTGAGTCTTAAAGAGGAGGAGAAGCTACTCATTGTTCTGAAGAATCATCTGGCTACATTTGGGTGGTACTTTGCTGACATCAAGGGGATCTTCCCTAGTCTACATCAACACAAGATCTATATTGAAGATGGAGAGAAATCTATGGCACAACCTCATCAACATCTAAATCTTGTCATGACTGAGTTGGTAAAGAAAGAGGTAGTGAAGCTTATGTTGGAAGGTATAATTTATGATATTTTAGATTCCAAATGGGTTAGTCCCACTTAGGTAGTTCCTAAGAAGGGAGGAATAAGAACTACTACTGATTTAACAAGTGAACTAGTTTCTATTATATTAGTGACCAAGTGGCATGTTTGTATAAATTATCACTGCTTAATTTTGCCACCTTGAAAGACCTTTTCCCACTACCATTCATAGATCAAATCCTTGAGAGGCTTGTCGGTCGCTCATATTTTTGTTGTCTATATAGTTATTCCATCTATAATCAGATTTTTATCAAACCACACGATCAAGATAAGTCAACCTTCACTTGTCCATATGGTAATTTTGTGTACCATACTATGCCTTTTGGTCTTTGTAATGCTCTGATGACGTTTCAATGATGTATGCTCGCTATTTTCTTAGATATGGTAGATTGATGTCTTGAAATTTTTATGGATGATTTTTTGGTGTATGTAGAGTCATTTGTGAACTTCCTTGATAGTATTGACAAATCTTTGTAGATATGTTAGGACACTCACCTAGTTTTGAACATGGGGAAATGGCATATGATGATGAGTGAAGGGATTATACTGGGAGAAACAAAGGTGTAATACCCTGATAGTTTCTCTCTCCTCCAACTATACACATCTTGACTCTTGATATACTTGATTTTAATGAATGATCTCCCTCATCATAAATTGCATGTTTTGGAACCACTTGTTGCTCAATTGATGAGTTATGATGATGAATTGCAACTTTGAACTCGATTATGCAATGTTGAGTGACTTACTACACATTGATTAAGTTGTGAATTTTTGAGACTACTCAAATTTCTAAACTTGATCTTAATCCTTATATATTAGATACATGGTGAAAAGTTTGATCCAATGGTGAAGATTTCACCCAAATCAGATAAACCGAGATGAAAGTTATGGCCTTTGCATCTTTTGCTCCTTTTCTAACCTATTTCTCACCTTATTTCTCTTTTCCTTGCTTTACTGGGCCGCAACCCTATTCTCTTCTCTTGGGCTCAGCCCATTCTTGTACCTAGAAATCATGACTCGTGCTAAGGCGGGAGGCTTCCAATCACAAGATCATTCACCCATGGATTGGGGCTGATCCAACAGATGGGGAGTGATCCCCAACCTTGAGCAGAAGTCAAGAAGCTAGAGCTTATAGCCATGTTTGCGACCACTGATTTTTTGGGCTTTTAACCATGTTCTTGCCTAAATCATCATTAAAGTTCTCTCCCATGCTACTACAACCTTTCCCCTACTCTTTCATAGCAAAATGGTCCATGATAGAGGCATGGAGCACCCCTCGAACAATGGTCAGCCACCATGGCCGTGACCATGATGGATGGGGCTTTGCATGCACCCTCACAACCTCTTTTTAATCTGGTCGAGCCCTACACCCTTCACCCTTTGATTTACCTCTATTCTCTACCTTTTCACACCATGGAATCCCCGCTTCTCCCTTCTTCTTCCTCCTCCAGCCCTGGCGGCACCTTCCTCGACCACCTCGGCTACTTGCTCGCCTCAAACCACCTCGACGCCTGATTTTGACTGCTTTAGGTTCATAGATCCTTGTTGAACATGCCCAAAATGGTCTCAAGTCAAAAGAACCCTCCTCCCCCCTTAGCCTTTTGGTTCCAGAGACCTCACAAAGGAGGTTCCACACGCAGGCTTGCACAAGCAATAGGGCTTGTTTGCCCAATCGACGGATCATGGATGGACGCCCAAATCACGCGCAAGCCTCCCACTCTCTCTCACCTTTCTCATGGGTTGTCCAATAAAAGACGCAAACCAAAGACCCGAAGCCACCTGAATTTTTGGGACTCACACCGGAGGCCCAATTAAGGTGTGCCACGTCACCACCCCAAGGGTATACATCTTGTTCCCCCTCCCTCTTTCTTAAGAAATACCCTTAATTTTGTAAAATTCTTAGAACATGAGTCCTTGGTCCAAATACAGTATATTATATATGAAAACTTATCTAAGAAACAAGATTTATATAATTAACCTAGTTTTAGAGTCTAATTCTAATCTTAGTTCTTTTTATGTTGAAAATGCATCAAATTGATCTCTTTTGAAAATACATGATATTAAATGCTTGACCATGATCATACTATGACTCCACTTCAATTTTTATGACTCTAATAAATAACTTATGCTATTTGGTACTATGAGAATCTAACTTGAGGATACTTAGCCTATTAATGATTCTAATTTATGAAAAGAACCATGAAATGTATGTCATATGTGATTTTATGATAATGCTCAATATTTTGATGCTCAACTTGATTATATGCACTGCAAATAATCATGTTCGATCTAGATCATTAATTTTTAATCATTGATGTACCAAATACCTATATGTTCCATACTTTAAATCTATTGCAACTTGATATTATGAATAATGACATTAAATGGAACATTTATGGACTTATCATGATGATCATTAAAACCTTGTGCGAATGTGGACCAAATATGATCAAAAATATATCTTGGACTTTATAATAGGACTAATGGGCATTTGTAAAATAAAATAGCATGCGGTACACTCTTGTTCACTATTATGCCTAAGTGACCTAAATAAGACATTGAATGTAACCTAATGTGCATGTTGCAAAATTGGATAATCTTGTACAAGTCTCAACCTAATGGTCACACATGCTATTTGATGATTCGAATCAGTAACTTCTTGATATGTATGACACTAAATCAAGCTTGATCACTCTTGTACTGTGATGTTTATCATATTGCATGAAAATGACTCAATATTACTATCTATGACAATGTTGAAGCTTATGTTGACTAAGCTCATAGAAATCTGATACTTGCTCTATTTTGGGATCTTGAAAACTCTAATCATATATCCCTGATCAAGTTGTGATGTGTCACTCTAAGTGCTAATGAACCCATGATTTACCATGTTTCTTGATTATGATAATGCATGACCTAGTTCAATAAATTGAAATCAATGATGAATGATAGGATACCTAGATCTAGGTGACACATCCAACCACCTTGATATTGATTAATGAGACTTAATCTTGCTGATATTAATCCAAGTATACTTATTTTTAATCTCAGGATTAATTGGTTGACTCTTTTCCATGAGCTATCCACACTTGCTATATATGGTATTCTAAATGAAATGCTTAATCTTATGATTGTATCAAGGTAAGTTTTATCATCCTATTGGCCAAACTAGTGGTATTGAAATTGCATGCATGTATGTAGTATACATGCTTGGATTAATATACTTGTTTGATCTACATGTTCCCTATGACTACTATGTTTTGGTATTGATTACATATGTTGAACAAACTTGAAAACATAATGATAGATGTCCATTATACAACCTTGTGTACCTGCCTCTATTCTCAGGGTAAGGACACAAGGTTGGGTGTCCTACTTGAGTTGTCAAGATAGAACAAACAATGTTGATACATGGTCTAGCACCTAGCGATGGCCTTGAGGTCCCTTATGAATAGGGTTAACTCTTGACATTTAGTCTTGTAGTCCCTCACATTGAAATATGGTAGCTAATGTTGAACACCCTCACAGACCCCTTCTTTTGAGAATCTGGTCAAAGGCCTTATGATATTGTTGGTATTATGGAAATAAACACAAAATACACTTACATGTCAAGAAGAAAGTCTTTAAATATTGTTTCTCTAGTTCTTATTATTACATTATGCTTTTTACAAGCAATTTATGTTCTCTTAAACATGTAATTTTATATGTTTGCACATTGTACTCAACATAGTTGTGCTGACGTGTACCCATTTCATGATTTTATGTAACATGTACACTATGAATCTCTAATGATGATTAATGCTTACACACGTATGATAATCTACTTATACTCTGATGATATATATTATGACATGCAAATGGAATGTACACAGTTGATATATGTGACCTAAGATATTATCAAGTATTAGTTTAGCATTATTTTATGCTTTGTTGTCTCATACCTTAATTGTTGTTTGTGGTTTTATTCATGCATATATTATGTCATCCATTTTACGGATGGATACTTGGGTCCTCTCGCCGTTGGTTTTCTAGGCTTTAGGAGTGAGGATCTGGGTAACGAAAAGTTCCATGACAGATGGTATTAGAGAAATCACATATCCTCTATGTATGTTTAATAACACAAATATTCATATGTGTTGGATCAAAGGGCTCTATAGGGGGTGAATAGAGCTAAAACACTTGCACAAAATTTGTTAGACCTTCAAATTATTCAACTAGGCACAATTGCAAATATAAAATTTGATGGAAATCTAAACATGTATAGAAAGGATGAGAGAGATTGAAACAAGCACTTGAACAAGCTGTTTAGAGTCGTTCCACTCTCCCAAATAGGAGAGAGTCAGTCCACTACCTAGAGAGGTCAATCCCTAGGATTTTGCAACCTATGTATACTTATACTCCATTATAAGACATACAATTTGACCTTCCTTTCTCAGGACAAGGATACCCAACTTCCTTTTGAGGTCAAGGGAGCCAAAAACCTAACAACCAAGGTCTTATCAGTCCGGAGCTAGAGTCTTCTACCTCACCAAGGTCTTACCCACTCTTAAAAGCAGTTGGACACCTTCACCAAGAAGATCCCCTCTTAGAAATGAGTCTTTAGCCTTGAATGATATACCCACTCTACTCCTGGATCATCAGCCTTGTCTTCCTCCTTTACTGAGAGAAGCTTTTTGCACCTTCTACAGCTTGAAGAAGCTTGCACCTTCTCCTTCCCTTAGAGAAACTTTGACCAACTTGATCTTGAATAAAGGGGTTGGGGAAGGAGAAGCTTTGAGAGCTTTACAAGTATACAATGAAGTAGCTCTCTCACATAGATCCTATATCGCTCATATGAACGAATTGAAGTGTAATCAAGAGAGAGAAAGGTGCTCAAGTGGACTGGATGCACTCAACTATAGCAAGGAGCTTGAATAACATGAAGGAGAAACCTTGGAATGAACACTAAGAGGTCCTATTTATAGTTGATCATGTCCACTAGAGTGTACGAACACTTAAGAACATTTTCTATCCATTTGGGGGTATTGAAACATATATAATTTTGAGTTTTGCAACACTCCAACCATTAGAATCACCTTTTCTACGTTATCTATATAGTGCAGTCAGTCGAGTTTTCATAATGGTAACTCGACCAATTGCACTATGCGACAAAGCCAATTTGAAGGATCAGTCGAGTTTTTCCTGTGTGAAACTCAATCGATTGCTTGAAATCCATTATGCTTAATGCAGGGATTGGTCGAATTCCGTGTATAGGAAACTCGACCAAACCAAGGTATTCTCAAAATCCATCAAGGAATCGTCGAGATTGTAACTCAACTAATTCACAACCTCTAATGAATTTTAGAAAATGCCATTTGAGGGATCAAATGTTTGAATTAAGGGTTCCTAATTTTTTCTCATCTTAGTTACAAGTTATATCATCAATAAAAATGATTACAAAAATCATCTAAGGTGATTTGAAGTGTTTTCAACAAAAATGCATTTTCATTGCTTTTGACTTGAACTAGAACAAGCTAGGGCTTGATAGATTTGATCCTTTTAGTGTACCTAATGCCTAAAATGAACCTCAAACAAACATAGTAGATACATATGAATGGAATTTTAACATCCCATGATTTGAGGCCTCAGATAAAAATATCTTAAAAGGAATGACTGGACTACCCATATCACCAAGGTGCACCTCCTTTTTAGGGAGCCCATCACTAAAGAACTCCATAGTTAAGCATGCTCAACTTATAGTAGTACTAGGATGGGTGACCAGTCGGGAAGTTGATCCTGGCTTGTGTGTGAGTGAGGACAAAGTGTGCAGTTAAGGCTAGTGGTAGCCTATGGGGTCAGTCGTCATTTATGAAACTCCACTGGAGCCTTGGGCAATGGATCCGGTGTTACAAATGGTATCAAAGACAATTTCCATCTAGTAGGTGGGGCCCACTTGGGTCTGTGGAATGCCAGTGTTTGAGTTGTGTGGTCCAGGCATGATGGAAAAGGTCATCCTAGTTGATGGAGCCACCCTTGCACTAGTAGCCATGCTCGAGAGCTGGGTGTTCATGGGCCATTTGGGTCCGCACTAAAATGGGGATAGATTATGAGGCCATATAGTTGTGCCTTGAGGAGGACGTCAAGAGTCTAAGTGGGGGGTGGGGAATGTAACATCCCATGATTTGAGGCCTCGTATATAAAGATGTTAAAAGGAATGATCAGACTACCCATATCGCCAAGGTGCACCTCCTTTTCAGGGAGTCCATCACTAAAGAACTTCCTAGTTAAGCGTGCTCATCTTAGAGTAGTACTAGGATGGGGCCATTTGTCATTCCTAAAACTCTACTAGAGCCTTGGGTAGTGGGCCCGGGTGTTACAGGAATGGTTGAGTCATTATCAAAATATGGACAATGTGTAACACTTAGGTCAACATTCTCCCCCTTTTTGACAATGACAAACCATTCCTCAACATATTGTAGAGGATATGAAAGTTAAAACTTTACATTGTGAATTGCAAGGGGATACATGAATGAACAATGCTAATTTCTCCCCCTCAATTCATGCTTACCTATACCTGAATGGTTAGTTTTTCCAAAAATAACCACAACACATCTATATACTATATGGTCCTCTATCTAGTCACATGATATGTAGATAATTGACAAGAAAAGGATCATATAAGCAAGAAAAAAAATATGGTTGAGGTCATTTCTCCCCCTTTGTAATATCAAAAAGGCAGGGGGGTAGAGGAGATAAAAGAACAAGTCTTCTTTGCAGGCACAAAATTACCAAGCAACCACATATAGCACACACCAAACAAATAAAAAATAGAGAGAAACAAGATATATCCAATATCATAATCAAAATATGGGATAACATACCAAGAACTCATAAGATATAGGTAATCAAAGAGTTAAGGGTACATGATATTAATATTGCAACATTAAACACATTCTCTCAAATCTAAAACTACAAACCAACAAGAAATGATGAGATCATAAAAATAGTATGCCTCAGATACACAATGCCCAAATGTCTAATACATGGTAGTCTACAAAAGGAGAGATATACGAGCACTCTAAAGACTATAGAACTAACAATCTACGAAATCTACTACATCACTATGTCCCCATCTTCCTTGTCCTCAAGATGATAGTCCTCAATATCATCAGATGGCACATCAGATGCAGCAACATTAGCTTCACCATCATCACTAGAAGAACCAGAAAAGCCATCAAAGCCATCATCATCCTAGACATCTTCACTATCCTCAACATCCTAGTCTGGCATCTCCTCATCAACAGGAGGTCCAAAGGCACGACCAGGCCAATGGACGTTCTGCTCATCCCATGACATGCCACATGCATGTAATGCATTTGCTTGCGGAAAGGTAGGAGGATCAACTCCATCATAACTAGGAAGTAGAGTGGAAGCAAGGCCAACAAGCAGAGCCAATAGAGGCAAAGCACCAGGGGTAGGGGTAGGTCCACCATCAGTAGCAGGGAACTGACTGTATGCATAAGAGGCATAGTCAGCCCCGAGGTACGCCTGGTAGGTAGGGTAGGGATGGCTGCACAATAGGTACATGTGAGATATGATCCGAAAGAGGTCTTGGTGAAGATGATCCTGAACCTGAAGGTTGTACGCATGTTGATGAATCATGTACCCCATGAGGGCTTCATTGGACACAGAGAAAGATGCGTGATTAGGGTAGGGTAGTGGTGGTGGAGGTTCTCAGTGGAGGTGGATGTGGAGGCTCCAGGAGTGATATGGGAGGTAGGAAGAAAAGTCTTCTTGATTGTAGTCTTAGTGATGCTTACTCCTTTCCGACTAGATTTGTAGTGGAGATCATGGAAAAGAGACTTCTGAGTCACAAAGACAAAGATACCACAAATCAAGGCTAGATAAGGGGGTGGGTTTCAGAGGTGTTCTTCCTAGAGTAAAAGCAAATCATATGATGAAGAATGTCGTGAGACCACTTGACTCTGATATCTTTCAAAAGATAGTACATTATTACAAGTGATTTTTGCAATCTCTGTTTGATTTTTCTTTGGATGGATATTTTCAGTTTACCACCAATGCAATCAGATGATTTTTGATATTAAGGGAAGAGGATGGTAGGGTTGACTTCTTCCTATAGGGGACATTGAGCTTCTTCAAAAACTTATGAATGTTAGGAAGTGTAAGATCATAGTTTTTGTAGAAAGCCTTAGGGTCAAGAAGGTCATGAAACTTAGGGTAGTCAGACCTCCATGAGTCGGTAACCTCAGTACCATTGAAAAAGATATTCAGATAAACTTCAAAGATGGTAATTTTGGTATCGACTATCACAGAAGTTAAAACTATTTGTGTACTGGGTGGTGGCACGATTGTGTCATAGTTCCATTGGAGATTAGCATAAAACTCATGGACCACCTTAGTGCTTGTGATAGAATTTTAGAAACACCAGCGTTCTACACACAATGTGCTAAGGTGATGGGTAGAAAACACTTCAACAACCTCCTTGATAACATCACTCACTGAGAAAATAGGTTCATATAAGTCTTGAAAAGGGACATGATTCCTAGGAAGGAGTTCCTTATAATGATTCAAAGCTTGAGAGGATATGAAGGAGGTTCCATCAAAGGATACAAGGTGAGAAACAAAGGAAGAAGACGGAGCTCCAACAAGGATGACTTTTTCCTATAGTTTGAAGCCATCTTAGGGCGAATGGAGATCTAGAGATCACCAAAGGAGAAAGAAACCACCACGATTAGGTATCCTAGCCACCTAGGTTGAGGTAGGGAGAGGCAAGGAAGAAAAAAAAAGGTTGGGAAGGGAAGGTTAAGCCTAGGGTTTGAGGAGTAGGGCGCTGGAGGTCATGATCAGTTGATTTTTCTTTAGTTGAGAGGGAGAGAAGTCAGTCGATGCCCTTTTTAGTTTAGTCTAATCATGCAATCGATCGAGTTCTATGGGTTGGAAACTTGTCTGAACAGGTAGTTCAACTAAGTCCTCGGATGGTGATCGGTTGAGTTTTATCAGGACAAACTTGACTGAAAGGTCAACCAATACAAACCTTATAAAATTTAATTCCAAGACTTTGGGGTTCTATATAAATTTAGTTTTCTAGACAACTGTATATTTTATACCTATTGAGGCACATTTTACTCATCATAAGGTACACTTTTGCAATAAAAACATTCATTTGTGAAAAGTACCAAAAACAAGCGAAACAAGGCATGGAAACATGGCAAATATAGCATTTAGCAAGCATAAAGTGAGAAAGATATGAGCAAGACATATAGGTAAGAGAACATCTAGCTAGATGGCATGTCAGTATCATCAAGAGTAGTTATAAGCAGTTTTGATCTAATGAAAGTAAATTTCTCTCTAGCTAGAGGTTTAGTGAAAATGTTTGCAAGCTGATTTTCTGTGTCCATTTGTGTGATATAGATATCCCTCTTAGCAATGTGGTCAAGAAGAAAATGATGAAGGACCTCTATATGTTTAGATCCATTATGCAATATAGGATTGTAATACATGTTAATTGCACTAGTATTATTACAATAGATAGGAGAAGCATCAAAATGAATGTTAAAGTCTTGAAGCATTTGCTTCATCCATAGGACTGGGAACAACAACTTCCAATTGCAATGTATTCAAACTCGATAGTTGAAAGATCCATTGTGCTTTGTTTCTTAGAGAATCAAGAAATTAGGCATGGTCATAGGAAGAACCAAGTGCCACTTGTGCACTTTTTATCAATCAAACAACCTGCATAATCAACATCACTATAGGTAGTAAGAGTAAAGTCCCTTGACTTGGGATACCATAGTACAATTTTTTTAGTTTTGGCTAGATACCTCAAAATCCTCTTAATCACTATGAGATGTGATTTTCTTGGACTTGATTGAAAGAGAGCACACAAGATAACACTAAACATTATATCAGGTCTAGAGGCAGTCAAATAAAGTAAACGTCCAATCATACCTCTATAGAGTTTCTCATCTACCTATTCTCCTTGCTCATCTCTTTCAAGCTTGGCGGTGTTTGACATGGGGGGTGTCCATTGGCTTGGAGTTCTCCATCCCAAAGTGCTTAAGTAGTTCACTGGTGTACTTACCTTGGTTGATGAAGTTCTGATCTTTTGTTTGTTTGATTTTAAAGCCAAGGAATGAAGTAAGCTCCCCCATCATACTCATCTTGAACTCACTCTGCGTAAGAGAACTAAACTCCTTGCAAAGACCAACATCAGTCCCACCAAAGATAATATCATCAACATAAATTTGAATAATCAAGAAATTGCTAGAAGTCTGTTTTTGAAACAAGGTAGAATTGACTTTGCCAATGATATAGCCATTATCTAGCAAAAAGTTCTTTAGTTTCTCATACCAAGATCGAGGTGCTTGTTTGAGTCAACAGAGAGCTTTTTGTAATAAATAAACATGGTTAGGAAATTTATCATGTTCAAAGTCAGGAGGTTGAGCAACATATACTTCCTCCTCAATAGTATCATTCAAAAACACTCTTTTAACATCCATTTGATAAAGTAGAAAGTTCTTATAACTACCAAAAGCAAGTAGCATTCTAATAAATTCAAGTCTAGAAACAGGTGCATAAGTTTTGTCAAAATCAATATCTTCTTTTTGGTTGTAACCTTAAGCTACTAACATTGCTTTGTTTCTTACCACTTTTCCACTTTCATCAAGCTTGTTGCGGTAGACCCACTTGGTGCTAATAATCTTTCTATCACTTGGTCTTGGAACTAAGGTCCACACCTTGTTCTTCTCGAATTGTTCCAACTCTTCTTGCATGGCTAGGATCTATTCATCATCCTTGAGCGCCTCTTTGACATCTTTTAGGTGAAGTTGAGAGATGAAGGCACCATAAGCTTGTTCTTTATTGTAGGTAGCCCACATATTCACCCTTTCAAAGGGATTACCTATGATGAGCTCTTTTAGATGATGCTTTACAAACCAGGGGGTTGGATCATTCTTTTCTTCTTCTTTCTCTTCTTCATCAACTAACACCTCTTTTCCTGTATCAACAATGTTGAGATCTTTCAAGTGAGGGATCACCTCATCTGCAACATCATCATTAGCAATATTCTAGGAAATAGAGGGGTTAGTCTCAATAAATCAAACATTGATAGATTCTTCTAATTTACACAATCCAATGTTAAATACTCTATAAGCCTTTCTAGTACTGCTATAGCTAAGAAAGAAAGCCTTATAATACTTTGGATCAAACTTGTCGAGGGAATCCTTGGTGTTAAAAAAAACAAGGACAACCAAAAACATGAAACAAATCAATGGATGGCTTTCTAACATGCCATAGCTCCTTGGGGATTTTCTTCAAAGATGGATGAGTAAAATCCTAGTTTTGCACAAAACATGAAGTGCTAATCGTTTCAACCCAAAACTTCTTTGGAGTTTCATACTCTAGAAGCATGGTCCTAGCCATTTCCTGTAGTGATCTATTCTTTCTCTCTAGAACCCCATTTTGTTGAGGTGTTCGAGATGAAGAAAAGTTATGTGCATATCGGGATTCCTCACAAAAACATTCAAACAAGTCGTTTTCAAACTCTTTCGTATGATCACTGCAGATAGAGATGATCCGGAAAGAAGCTTTATTTTCAACTCGTTTGCAAAAAGTCAAGAAAGCATAAAGAGTATCTCTTTTTGAAACAAGAAATAAAGTCCAAGTATAGCAAGAAAAGTCATCAACAATTACAAGACAATACTTGCTACCATGAAGTGATTGAGTGCACATTGGTCCAAATAGATCAATGTGAAGAAGCTCAACTTAGGACTCCTTTGGGTTTGAAGGAGGACTTGGTTTGCTTTCCTTGGGTACAAGGTTGGAATTCCTCATCCTTTTCAAAATACAATTTAGGAAGTCCCTTTACCAAATCCTTTTTGCTCAACTTCTTCAATTGATGCATATTTACATGATCAAGCCTATGACGCCACAAATAAATATCATTTGAATTGGCAACAAGACATATACCAACAATAGGCTTAATAGAATTAAGAATAATAACATAGAGATCACGATTTCTAGTTCCCTTATATATGATATTGTAGGAGAGGGAATCTAGAAGCAAACATTCAAGTGACATAAAAAGAAGAAGATAGCCATTATCACATAATTGAATAAACTAATTAAATTTTTATGTAGGCCATCCACAAGAAGAACATTCTTGATGCATAGTGAATCACCTACATCACCCTCACCTATCACTTTACCTTTATTGTTGTCACCAAATGTGACAGATCCTCCTTTCTTCTTTGTGAATTGGTTGAAGTGGTTGATTTCACCTGCCATATGCTTTGAGTAGTCACTATTCACAATCCATTTTCCTTTTACCTACAAGAAAGGAAGATATCAGTGCTCACTTTAAACCTTGGGATCCGGTGTTTGCTTGGGGACCCATTTCATCTTTGGTTTGGTCCCCTTCTCTCTATAAGGACAATAAGTAGAGTAATGGTCATCACTCTTGGAATGCACACAAACCATATGGTTCTTAGATCCAGATGACTCTCCATGGAAGATAGGAGGTCCCTTGATCTTTTTCTTTCTCTTGCACTTTGGATCTCCCCTTACATATCCCAAACCACTACTACCAACTTGTTTGGTAGAGTGATCTAGAACTTCATTGAGGGACTTTTTCCCTTTGAGGAATTTCTACAAGGAAGCTCTTACTTTTGTGATTATCATCACTAAGAGTAATGACAATTGAAGATAAGCTAACAATATCATCTTGTGCATGAAATAAGTTGGCCTCCATACAGAGGGCTTTAGTAAGATAATAATCTTTTTTTTTTTAAAGTAAGACTAGCAACTTCATGACTAGACAATAAAGTTCTAGAAGAAAGATCATTGATTTGAGCAAGCAATCTAGTATTTTTAGTTCTAAGCATAACAAACTCATCAAGATAAATTCTATTCTCATCCTTAATAGCATCACAAGCAAGATTAACATCATCATTTTTATTTCTAAGTAAAGCAAGCTCACCTACTTCAGCTTGGTTTTATTCATTAAGAGTATTGCTTTTCTTAAGGTAGGTGCCATTCTCAACTTCAACTCCATTGTATTGGAGCTCAAGATCAAGAAACTACCCTTGTAGGGAATCAATGCTATCAAGATGCAACTTCACATTTTGATCAAGAATATCAATTTAGCATACAAATCATCTATGATCTTCCCCAACCTCTTCTTTTTAGATTTGCATTCGAATAAGAGGAATGAGAATCATTTAACAAATCAATAAGAGTTTCTTTGGATAACTCATGCAAGATTACCTCACTTACCTCACTTACCTCACCAATGTCTTCACTTATATAGGCCATGAGTGATAGATGGCATTCACCTTCATTGGAGCTTGCATCACTAGAGGAGAATTCCTCCCAAGACACATGAGTTGCATCTTTATTCCTTCTCTCCTTATTATCCTTCTTCTTGTACTCATCCCTCTTCTTGTGGATGCTCTTGTGGTAGGCCTTCTTCACCTTGGGGCATTCATTCTTGTAGTGCCCCTTTTGCCTACATTCATAACACCTTGGAGTGGAGGAGGAGGATGTCTTTCCCTTGGAGTAGTTTGCTTCCTAGTCACTAATAGCTTCATATTCACTTGAGGAGGGAGGAGAGGACTGGAAAGCAAGTTGTTGTAGAGAATCATTGCCTCCATTTGAGCTTTGAAAGCACTATCCTTGATCTTCTTTGATTCCTTCTCCTCTTGCTTGTCATCTTCTTCTTGCTTGTCTAGTCTTGGCTCAGGGGCTTGTAGGTTGCTAATGAGTTCTTCAGTGTCCATGTCACCAAGGATTCTGACTTATTCAATTGAGGTCACCTTAGATTCCCATCTCTTAGGGAGAGACCTTAAGATATTGGAGTTGATTGTCCCTCTGTCCATGGTGTGAGCCAATTGAGCAAGACCATATATGATGGTGTTGAGCCTTGTGTACATCTCCGCCACTCTCTCCTTCTTGCCCGTCTTGAAGTTTTCAAGGAGACCCTTGAGCATGTAGATCTTGGAATCCTTGATCTACTTTGTGACTTCATAGGTTATGCACAACTTGTCCCAAATCTCATGGGTTGTGTCCCAAGAAGAGATGTGCTTGAACTCGGAGGGGGTGAGGGCTGCATAGATGATGCTTATTGCCTTTACATTCAACTCTGCCTTTGTGACTGTAGCTTCATCCCAAGTGGATATCTCCCTCACTGGCTCCTTGTATGGAAAAATAACCACCTTACACATGGCATAGTTCATCCCTTGAAGGTAGAACTACATCTATCATTTCTAATAGAGGAAATTGGTGTCGTGAAGATTGGGGGTCTCATGGAGAAGCCTCCCTCTAGGTTGAGGGACCCAAGTAAGTTGTCATCCATCTTCTCATCTCGTGAGAGATGTGTCAGAGAAGGCTGTGGCTCTGATACCACTTGTTGGATCAAAGGGCTCTAGAGGGGGGTGAATAGAGCTAAAAATACTTGCATAAAATTTGTTAGACCTTCAAGTTACTTCAACTAGGCACAATTGCAAATAGTAATTTTGATGGAAATCTAAACATGCATAGAAAGGATGAGAGAGATTGAAACAAGTTGTTTAGAGTTGTTCCACACTCCAAACTAGGAGAGAGTCATTCCACTACCTGGAGAGGTCAAGCCCTAGGATTTGCAACCTATGTATACTTATACTCAATTATAAGACATACAATTTGACCTTACTTTTTTAGGGCAAGGATACCCAGCTTCCCTTTAAGGTTAAGGGAGCCAACAAAATTACAACCAAGGTCTTACCTATCTGGAGATAGAGTCTTCTACCTCACCAAGGTCTTACCCACTCTTGCAAGCATAGTGACACCTTCTCCAAGGAGATCCCCTCTTTGTAACGAGTTTTTAGCCTTGAAGGATATACCCACTCTACTCCTAGATCTTCAACCTTGTCTTCCTCCTTCACTCGGAGAAGATTTTGCACCTTCTTCTACAGCTTGAAGAAGCTTGCACCTTCTCCTTCACTTGGAGAAGATTTCACCAACTTGATCTTGAATAAAGGGGTCGGGGAAGGAGAAGCTTTGATATCTTTACAAGTATACAATGAAGTAGCTCTCTCACACAGATCCTATCTCACTCATCTAGACAAATTGAAGTGTAATTGAGAGAGAAAGGGGCTCAAATGGACTGGATGTACTCAACTATGGCAAGGAGCTTGAATAGCATGAAGGAGCAACCTTGGAATGAACTCCAAGAGGTCCTATTTATAGTTGAGGGTGTCCACTAGAGGGTAGGAAAACTTAAGAACGTTTTATATCTGTTTGGGGTGTTGCAATAGATATAATTTTGAGTTTTGCAAAACCCAACAGTTAGAATCACTTTTTCTGCATTTTTTGTATAATGCAGTCGATCGAGTTTTCATAAAGGGTAACTCGACCGATTGCACTATGCGACAAAGCCAATTTGAAGCACCAGTCAAGTTTGTCCTGTGTAAACTTGACCGATCGCTTGAAATCAATTTTTCTCAGTGCAGGGATCAGTTGAGTTCTATGTATAGGAACTTGACCAAACCAAGGTATTCTCAAAACCCATCAAGGGATCGGTCGAGATTGTAACTCGAACGATTAGCAACCTATAATAAATTTTGGAAAATACCTTTTGAGTGATAAAACATTCAAATTAAGGGTTTCTAATTTTTTATCATCTTACTTACAAGTCATATCATCAATACAAATGATTACAAAATTCATCTAAATTTGAAGTGTTTTCCAAAAAAGTGCATTTGCATTGCTTTCGACTTGAACTAGAACAAGATAGGGATTGTTAGATCTAAACCTTTTCATGTACCTAATGCCTGAAATCAATCTCAAACAAACATATTAGATATAAATATGAATGGAATGGTTGAGTCATTATCAAAAAATGGACAATGTGTAACACTTAGGTCAACAATATGAACCTTGGGAAAACCTAAGTCCATAATGGTGAAGATGAGGTGTCTAGGCATGCCACTACATGGGGGATGATGCAACTCCTATCTGCCTAGCTGTGGCGGCTAAGGTCTCCCTTGTATACCTACCTGGCCAAAGTGATTCTAAGACTATATTGAGGATTTTTCCCTAAAAAGCTTAGATAGTCTTCTATCATCTCATCTCTTCTATAAGGACTACCCTAAAGCCACCCATTTGATGATGATTAGATAGTTTTTCATCTCCTCATGTGATCTCTTTCATGACAAATAATCACATGATCTCTCAATTATGGGTAGCTTATGTGTAGGGAAAGTAAAATTCAAATGAATTGGTAAAAGTTGATTTATGATGATAATGATGCCATGATCTGATCTTAATTTGAAAACTTTATTATGATTAATAAAAGTACTCTTGAAGCTAAGTACTCATGTGTAACATCTCAGATCATGTAAACTCAATTTTTACCAAATATCAACCTATGTGCTTCCTGTGTTTGAGTTAAATGATAATGATCCTTAATATGATGAAATAAGGAGAACTCATGTGTTATTGATGAGGTACCTATTGATTAAGTACATGTTGTCCCTATTGGTTTTTGGTGTAACAAGCATTCCTCTCTCTCTTTTCCTTTTCCATTGAGTATATGGGTCTGTACAAGGGAGTATAGGAAGGAACCTATATAGTATATAGAGGAAAAGAAAGTTGTACATAAAGGGAATGAAAGCATTCATTATCTATCTAGACCTTTATAAAAAACTATAACATAACATCATTGGAGAATAAGAGGACAACATCCACACCACCACCATCAATAAGAAGATAAAATATGGGCCAAGCATCTAAGCCCACGTAAATCTTTACTTGATCAAAGACGCCACAGAAAAGAGAGAAGATTCAATATAGGCACCAAACAACACAAACCAATAGATTTTAGAGTCAAGAAGACTCAGGTCAGCATCCACCTCCAACAAGTAGGGCCCAACAGATATATTAGGGGGGAATCATAGCAGAATATACATGCCAAAATCCAAGTAGATCTTCACTTAATTAAAACATCTCTGAAGAGAACAGATCCAACATTAACTCCATATAGCTCAACAAAAGAATACATAGTTAAGAAAAGACTCAAGCTAGAAACTGATACTATTTGCAGAAACCTTAGAACAAAGGGCCGAGATAAGCTGATCCATAGTAGGACCATCAAACCAGTCATAGAATGGAACATAGGAGACATGCCAGATAAGAGGATAGACCCCTAATAGACATCAAAACATGAAGTCCTGAAAATCCTTCAAAATTTGGGAAGATAAGCCTGAGCTATCAACTTCTCTATCTTTGAAGATAATATTATTCCTTTCAATCCAAATACCATAAAGAATGAAACAAGCCAAAATTTTATTTTCTCCAGTATAATCTAAATATATCTTTAAACTAATTAGGAATACTACCTCCACAACAAAACAATAACTCCAGACCGTCACAAAAATTTATAGAGGAAGAAGATATGGTTGAGACTCTCATCACTATTTCCACAGAGTAAGCATTTAGAGGTAATATGGAATCCAAACCTCCTTAGAACATCATGAGTATTCTATACAAGAAGCATTTCCAAAGAAAAATAGAATATTTTTTGGGACACAACCATTTGGATCAGGTAACTTCATCATGATGGAGTCTGTAAACCTCCATGCCTCCTTAAATTTCATTTTACTTTTTCCTTTAAATAAGATATAATCAGGAACCTGAGCATGTGGACTGAGGGACTTTAAAACATCATCAGCAAAGCTATTGCCTCTAATATCTCGAAAAGACTAGGTTCCATTGCTAATGATATCATAAACCCTCAAATCACATCTCCCATGTCTCAACATTACCTAATTACCAAGAATACTGAGAAGGGTTTTCTTTCCTGGGAGCCAAGGGTCTCACCAAAGCAAAAGCTTGTAGCCTGACCCAATAATAGAGTCAATCACATCAAGGATACAAGAATACATATTCAATAGTTTATTCTAGATCTAAGAGATATTACATTTTATACGAGTCGACCAAACTAAGCCAAAAATAAGATACTTTTCATTCATCCATTTTACCCCAAAATATTCCTTTTCAGAAGAAATATCCCAAAGGTTTTTCACAAGACCAACTTTAGATGAATCCACTATGTGCCTAATTCCAAGGCCTCCCTCCTTCTTTGGGAGATAAACTTGATCCTAGGAGACCAAGTGAATGTGCTTCATGTTCTTCCAATCACCCCACAAAAGGACTTGAAAATATGTTCAAGTTCCTTAGTAACATTTTTAGGATGAGGGAAAGCAACCGAACAAAATAAATGATAAGTAGCAAGAGTAGAATTAATCAACTCCAAATGTCCGACTATAGATAGAAGTTTACCTTTCCATGAGTTAAGCTTAGTGATAACCTTGTCAATAATAGGTAAACACATCTCTCTAATGGATCTTCTAGAAAATAAAGGTAGTCTCAAATACCTCACATGTAAACACTCCAAATTAATACCCAAAATATTATAGATATGATTCTTCTCCTGACAATTTATACTAATAAATAAATTGGTTTTGTTATGGCTAATGTTCAAACTAGAAATTTCACCAAATTCAGATAAAATTTCACAATAGTGTTAGCACTAGAATCATCTGCTTTAGAAAAGATAGGGAGATCATATGCAAACATAACATGTGTAACCCCAAAAGAAGGAGAAGCACTAATAGGGATCAAAAGATTATTTATCACAACACTATTCATCATAGAAGTAAGACCCTGCATAGCCAGAACAAAGAGGTAAGGTCAATGGGGTCACCTTGCCTTAAACCATTCAAAGAAGTAAAAGGCCTAGAAGGAGACCCATTAATGAGAATCTAAAAGGAAGCCAATTCAAAACAAACTCTTATCCATTGAATCCAACATTCTAGGAAACCCATCTTTTACATGATAAAGAAGATAAACTTTCTATTCACCATATCATGAGCCTTAGCAAGATCAACTTTGATACATAACTTTGGAATCCCATAGACATTAGGAAAGGAACTGCGAATTTCATTTGCAATAAGGATAACATCACCAATCTTCCTCCCTTTAACAAAAGTGGTTTGGCTTGGAACAATAATCTCAGGAAGAACACACTAAAGCCTATTTGTAAGAACTTTGGAAATGATTTTATAAACCACATTGAAGAAGTAAATAGGTTGCAATCCTTAATACTACAGACATCTTTGGCTTTAGGAATTAAAGTAATAAACATACTATTAAACTCTTTGAATAACTTAGCATTGTAAAAGAATTATGGACTGCTTTGATATCATTAAGTCCAGTAATATCCCAAGTAGAACTAAAAAAGGAGTCATTAAAGCCATCCAAATAAGGAGATTTGTCCTTCTTGAAATTCTTCACAACATGAGTGACTTAATAAACTATCATCCATTTTCTAAGATCATCAAAGTGTTTACTATTATTTTAGGCAGCTTCCATTCTTAATTCCAAACAAAATCATTGGTGGATGTGGAGTTCAACAAGTTTTCAAAATGACTAACAATGTGATCACCAATAACAGATGCATCAGACAATAGAAACCATCAATCATAAGAACATTGATTCTATTAGTTAATCTTCTTATCTTTAAGGAAGTGTAAAAAAAGTAATATGATCACCTTCCTTTAACCACTAAACATGAGATTTATGTCTAAGGAAAATTTCTTCTTGAGAAATAGCATCCAGAGGTAATATTATTGCATTAGAGACTTCCATTTGCAGGTCAATGTCTAAAGGATGGAGATAAACTTCCCTTTGAATTACCCGAGCTTCAATTTCAAGCTTCCCAACATTAGAAATATCCCATAAACATCCCTATTCTAGTTAATAAGATAATATCTAACCATTTTAACTTAGAATAAAGTCTAAACATGGGAGGACCAAAGAAATCAAAAGACCAGGAATCTTTGATAATATCCAAAAAATAGGATGATGAACCCAAGAGTTAATAAAACAAAAATGTGACTTCCTCTTGACGTTAGGAATCACATTCAATCTAAGGATTATATTATCACTAAAGATATAAGAGACAACTTCTACCCAAGCATTCTCATAGACAGACAAAAAATGATTAATACATTAGATACAATAAATCTTGGAATAGGTAACATCACCATTCTTTTTCTTGCTGTCCCTAGTAAACTATGGTCCTTGAGTATGAACATCAATTAAATTTGTGTCCAATAGACAATTATTAAACTCCTCCGTACTCATCCTTGATGGGGGATTCTTTCCAATTTTTTCATAAGAGAAATGAACCGCATTAAAATTGCCAAGAAACACCAAGGAAAGGAAACCAGAGATTTAACATGAACAAGAGATTGCCAAAGATCAGTTGTAACACTATCGGAATTATCTCCATAGATGGAAAATAGATGAAAGGTATTACCATTAAACATCACATTGTAGTGAAGAATTTGAGAAATTTCAAGGACTTCATCAATGTTGATCGATCCATCCCTCCACATGACAACAACCCTCACATAAGAATAGAACTCTGAGTTAGATACAAACATAGCATCTCTCCAAACAACATTCATGAGAGTATCAATACTTTTAGCCTAAAATCTAATCTCCAACAGGATACAAATATCCAAATTTATTATTCTTATTTTGTCTTAGACATGTTGAGTCTTGATACTAGATCCTCTAACATTCTAAGACATAATGGACATAGGTCTAACCATTTGGATTAACGGCCCCTTGTACAACCTTTATTTTTCCCCTCATCAGAAAAGGATAGAGGAGAAGACTATGTTGGTGAAAAATTGATGTGCTTAAAAGCAACAGAAGAGTCCCTAGGAATATGATTAGGCAGTGACTTGAACTTAACTTTACCAGATCTATGAGAGAGATCCCTTTGAAAATCATTACTCATCAGTGTCACAGGGACAAACTTCAAACCTAAAGAAGATGAGACACCAGTCATGACATGGTTTTCAACCACTTGGATAGAGCAAATTTCCAAACTTCCACTAATTGCAACAGTGTCCACATCCATGACCTATTGAGGCTTCTCAACCCATACCATCTTCTTCTTAACACCAATCTCCTTAGGAGTAGATATATGCAACGAACATAGAAAATATTCATGACCAAAGAAACCACAATGTTTTCAACAATTCAAAACCCATTAATATTCAAACGTCAATAGATTTTCAACCCGCTCATCACTAACAATAGGGAGATTCTTCAGAAACATCTGATCAATAGAAATTAAAACTTGCTTCCTAACATACTAAGCCTATCATAGGAGGTAGCCAACTGGTTCACCTTAATTGGTTTCCCAAGGAATGAGACAATGTTGCTATACATCTCATCATCCCAGAGCTCAAGAGGAAGCCCAAAAACCTTCACCCATATAGTAACATTATATAAACTCAGTTTCTCAATGATTCCCCTCTCTCGCACATTTTTAGGATAAGAGTATGGCCTAAACAAACCAATTCCCTTCATTCATGGCAACAAAAAGGTCATATTCAGAGGAGAAACTAATAAGGAATACACCGTTACCTCTGGATCTAACCTCAAAGCTCTCCTTAACTTCCTAGATCATTTTCAAATGTAAAACCAACGTCTACCTATGTGGTTTCAATCCAATGATGTAACTAGAAAGAGTTTTACTCCATGTCTCTATGTTCCTCTCCATAATCTTGATTGAGTAGCACATCTTACCATCCACCAATTCTAGGTTCTTCTTCTTAAGATCTACTATTTTACTGAGAGATGTAGGAGACATGAGTTCTATCCAGGACTTTACCCCACTCTTAATCACAACCGGCCCCTGGAGATCAGAATTTGTTGTAGAACTAGTCGACAATGGTGGTGGCACAATCTCCCTTTCGGTCGCCATGAAGTCGCCCAGAGCCTCTTCAGGTTTTCCCTAGATTGGTACTCTAGTTCTTTGGTATATGCTGTCCCTATCTATACTATATAACAAAGCCTACAGAGGGGGTTGGATGCAATTTTCTCTATTATTTTTTAAAGTTACATATTGGTCTCTGTGTGTATGAGAATACCTATTAAGATATGTATTGTACATATTTATTGCATCTTCTTTTTTCAAAATTTAACCTAGAAATACTCATTGCAGCATATTAAGGCACCTGTGCATAGCATGGGTTTGTGCCTAGTTGTTGATTAAACCTCAAACATAATTAAGAAAACCTTTCCTCTATTTGATATGTATCATGATCATGCTTTGAAATGACTATGGATTTGGACACTCAAAATCATGATAAAAGACTTTGATACAAGAGGAAAAATCACATATTGATTATAATGCCGCATTGTTAAACTTTATTTTGAATAACTATGATAAACATGAGATCTTGATTATACTCAATAATGCTCAAATGGTTAAAAGAGTCTATATTGACTTCTCTATTTTCAAGTATACCCCCTTTCTCTTAATTCTGAGGAGAATGGAACAACAATGTGACCTCAAATACATGGAATCTCTAACTGTGGTTGCTCCATTATGATGAATGATCTTTGATCTCATGATCTTGTGAAATAAAAATTTATAGTTTATATTGTTCCTATTTCGACTAACTTGACACTTCATGACTAATGAGGACAAATGTGCTAGATTAGGGTGGTAGTTTGTTTGATAACTCCCCTAACCTAGGTCACATCCCTATTATGACTGCATCTAAATTTTCATCTTGTTGATTATTTAGGGTTTGGAAAGGTAACCCTTTCATATGATTTTGATATCTTGACCTAAGACACTAATAGGTCAAATCATTTGATGATATTGAAACTTGATACAAAATCTAGATTTGATGATGACCTTGAACTATGATAATGTCGACTATTTCTTATGGTTAAGTTCCTAGAAAGACCTAAGTCTAGATCATTGATCAACTTTGAATACCATGATAATGAAATTGATGTCTATATCAAGAAATGTTGCTTGATTGTTGATTATGGATGAATGACCATCCTTTGGTCTAATAAGAAATCGTATACCCTAGCTTCAAAATTGTGATGCCCCATGCCACACAAAGCAATATTACTCAAAACAAAATGTGGAATTAAAACTAATCGAACCAGGTTACCAGAAAACACATGAAATTAAAGACATCTCACATATCCACCTCAAGTGGAAACATATCACATTAGAGTCCACAAAAGCCACATGTATATATGAATAACACCTACCAAAAGATTATTACATATCATTGTTCGTTGGCTCTCTTGCTACATATTGCACATATGATAACCTGTCACATATACATACATGCCATATTTGGACAACAAAGGCATAAAGCCAAAATGCCGTCTTGATATACAACATCTACAAAACTTTCCTAAGGATATGAGTGTATAGGGATGACACATATGACTCTACTACAAGACAGACAAGCAACTTATCCAACCTTGACTCAACTACTGTTCCTCTTGCTGCTCAACCCCAACAACACAATCTCTACTTCATCGTGCTTGACCACCTAAAAGATGTGTAAATTGATGGGGTAAGGCCAAAAGTCCCAGTGAGATATATAACTCTTTGCCAACATCTATTAAGAATACAAATACTAAACCAGGTAGGTAAAATACTTAACAGATTGAGAAGCTTCAACTAAACAACATGTATTAAACTGATAAAGCATATTAAGCAAGCTAGGAAGTTATCAATGAGTAGTAGAAAAAATAATATTCTAAGAAGGAATATGAAGAACATGTATAACAGTTGATTTCTCTTACCACATTATAATTCAATAAATCAGTACAAAGACAAGGCAAAAGGGCTCATCCAATGTGAATCGTATTTGACCCTAAGCAAAATATACTACATGACTGTATTACATCATTTATTATTGCCCTTAGGATTTGAGTTGTACCGCTGAAATCCAACCGACCACTGCGAAGTCGAAATTGATGCCATTCAAGGTCAATTGAAGAGTTGGAATCCATGACCTCTCCAACACCTCTTGGTCAATATAAGATAAACATCACATAGACGTATCAATCAACTACAAATAGGGACATATACTCAAGTTGAAGGATTATCTCACACATGACCATCCATATATAAACACCTAGCCCACCTTGGTACAAGTCACGACACTAGAAGAATAGGCTCACACATGGCCATTATTAAAAGAATGATTGGATCATGCATGTCCATCCATATCATAAGGAGATCAACTAATGCACGACCATCTCACAAAACCTGTCATTGTGGACGTAGGGAGACACTCAGCTTGCACCCATGTGTATTAAAAAATATGCTCTCCGAGTTTCCTATTGGAAGGACTAGTTTCACCATCCAACACTAAGACTGATACTAGAATGGATCAATGGCACATGGCACTGACATGATTAGGGTTTCACTTGATTAATTAGTCCAATTCGGTATCTTTTAGCATCAATCAAGTTACAACATACAAATCCAAAACAAACTCTACAAAGAGAAGAGAATAGTGCAACTCTAGAAGATATAAAATGTATAAGGTGTGAACTTGCCAATCATCATCACATTATACTTGTAGAACTACCAATCATGAGGCCATCATCAAAGTCACACAACCATACAAGGCTATCACTAATGCCATATCACTATGGGTTATCAATCCCTCAAATCACATAGCTGGAGGATTACACCTCACAATAGGCATTAAGCCTTCACCAGGTCATAGGGCCCATTACATCAATATGATCTCAACATGACTCAATAAGGCTCATAGCCATCACCCTGTGCCATATGATCATTACCGTAGCATACAAAAGCTATGATATACATTTCACCTACAAGGTTAGGGGTACATAAAAAAGAGAGAGAAAACATCATAATGTGGTAAATACTTCAAATGAGGCAAGCAAACACATCATATTCCCCAACATTATGGTTAGGGTTTCATACTTAGCCGATTAGGGTTTCACATCATGAATAAATCACGCAACCATAATTATGTCACCTCCCACTTTCTTGGAGCAATATTAGAGATAGAACATCATTACTTAAACATTTTTAGGGCATTATGTCTGTGAGGATCCTAACTTGGGTTTTGGGCTAACACTGTTTGTTTTGCTTAAGAATGTTGCTTAGCACCTTGCTCTAATGATCTAGGATGTAATCAGGGCATGTTATAAGCTTGAATTTCCTTGTTTGATCTTGATGCTTATGTTTTGTGGAGAGGTTTGGTGCAAATCACAATTCACCCAGAGTAGGGGTTGTATAAGTTTGCCACCTCTAGAGTGTTTCTTCTCTCTCTTGGCATCATCTAGAGGAGAGAGGAAGATATGGGAACCTTGTTTGGACCTTGGTTGTGTGGTGACATCCTTGGTGATGTTTTGGGCACATGTTTGAGGTGTGCTTTGATCATAAGAGTGTTGTCTCAGGCTTGAGAGCCTTGAGGAGACTTGGTATCAGTTTGTGGTTGCCTTGAGAAGTCTTGATATCGGTTGAGGGTGTCTTGAGGGACATCCTATCGGCTTGGTGGTACCTTGAGAATAACCATATCATTTTTTGGTGACTCTAGAGATGTGCCATATCGGTTTGTGACCTAGGGTTCCATCCCTATCAATTTGTGAAAGGGATGGATGAGTGTATCGACCTTGACCTTCCTTAGTGACCAAGTGGGAGAGACATAGATCCTATTACCTTGTTTCATGGTGTTACATGTGGCCTTTCTTCTTGGACATGTGTTTTCTAGGGTTCTAAGGTGGTGACACCTTTCCCTTATTCTCTCTCATTGGCCATGTATATATATACCCCTCTCTTCCCATGCAAGAGAACCCTTTTAGTGATCCTTGCTTCCTCTCCTTGGTAGCCGACCTTGAGCTTGAAGAGCACTCTCCCTTGGAGATTGGTGGGTGAGCCAAAAGCTTGTGGTTCTCTCTTTCATCTTCTTCCTTGGTAAGCCATGGTTTTCTAGCTTTCTTTCTCTCCTTCTTTCTTCTTCTCAGCCATGGACCTTGGTATCTTCTTTCCTCTCTTTTGCTTTCTTAACCATGGTCCTACCTTATCTCTTAGAGGTGTTGTGCTTGGAAAATCTTCTTCCCCTACCTTGAGTTCATGAGCTTGGAGCTTGACCTTGGATCTTAGAGCTTGGTGGCTGTTCTTGAGGTGGGTTATATAAATCTAAACCCTCTTTATTATTGTCATATCTTTACTTGCTACGTTGTTCTTTCTTCTTGGCTTGATATTGCTCACATGTTAGTAACTCATTTTGCTGGTTTAACACTCTATTTTAGAGAAAATGGACCTTGTTTAATTGTTGCCTTGGTGTTGCACCTCTCTACCTTTCTTGTAACACCTATCCTAAGGTAGAAGATGAGTAGGACGACACATAGGGGGAGGACAATATGTAGGGTAAACCTATGTGCTTGAGAGGCTGATGTGTTGTGGAGGTTGACATGCTTTTGTAGCCGGTGTTTGGGAGGTCGAAACGACCTGTGACGCCCCCTGGCCGTCACGACCTAAGGGTGATGAACTAATACACCATGGGACGGGTTGTCACGACCTTGGACCACATTATGAGGATGCTACTCGTTACGCTTTGCAGAGTGTTAGTCATCACCCCTTGATTAACTATCACGACCTAGAGGTGCCCTAAACTGAGACACATTGTAGATTTAGACGCATCACCAATGACTGATTCATTGGGTGTTGTTGCCCGATATACGTTGTCGTTGCGATAGACGTCATGGCTAGGGAAGCATTTCAAGGAATTGGAAACTATACGTGATGCCCCGTCGGGGTAGAGACTGATAAACCACTAGAACAATGTTTCCCTATACCCTGGAACTGTGAAGCCTTGACAAAACCTAACATCTTGATGTCACCCAACACATCTTGGCATTGCCCATCACAACTTAGGTGTTTCTATGCCCGATACACCCTGGTGATGATCGTCTGACTCCCTCCATAGATGGTAACCATACACCTTTGTGTGGTTGCCCGATACACCATCAATAAGAGTGCCCATTACACTATCAAGGAGATACATCGATACAACCCATGTGTGGATATTTTGGCACCTTATGTATAGCTAAAATGTCACCCATTATGAATACTGCTCCCTACATGATGGACCAAAGCGTCTAAGCTGATGCACCAAAAGAAAGTCTAAACTGATACCTAGAGTTGCTTAGGTGGGACTGAGACCACATGATGATGATTGAAGGATATGCTTGGTTACTCAATGATGCACACATATGAGTAAAATATGATATAGAAGGGTGTCATTTGACAAGGAATTAGTAATGATAATTGCTTCCCCTAAAGTTAGTACAACACGAAATGATGTTACTATGAGTGGTCCATCCTCAATTAAGAGCTCAGCCCTAAAACTCTCCAACCATGTGAAGGATAATGGATGTGGGGTTTAATGGTGGCATACCCATATAATAACCTTAATTATGGAATAATGTGAACCGTGTGTTCATCTTAGGAAAAGGTGATCACCCATGGCAAGTGTCTTTTATAATCCCTTTCCATAGAATCTTAACTTGGGGAGTAAGGATAAGGATATAATTATGTGTATACACATGAGGGCGGTGATAAGTCTTGTTAAAATACATGGTGGTAGCCTGGTGTAGAAATCATATAACAAGTATAATGCCTTGATAGGTGCTTTGCAGATAGCTTGAAGAGATACCCTCTAGTTATGTAGCTTATGGTTCGACTCTCCTTGGTATGATATGTGATTAGTTATTTGTAAAAAGTGATAATACGTGGGACACCTAATGTTGAAGCCTTTCACTAGTGCAATGGTCAAATTTTATTATAATGCATTATTTTAAGCCACACATAATTTGATGAAGATGATACAAATATGTATTTATAAAATGGGTGATAAATGGTATGGTAAGTGATCCATATTTAACTAACATTGTTCAAATCTAATCAGTTCCAGAAGGATGGGTTTGAATGTGATTAGGGTTTGGTGGTGTAACAATGAAGTGAAACTCTAATCGGTACCTTGTAGTGGTAGTTGAGACACACCAAGTTGATGCTAGGGTATCATAGTGATGATGTGACACTCTATGGAGTAGTTGTAAGTATAATGTGAAGGTTAGGTTTCTATACTTCCTAACGTGTCATATAATGATAAAGAGAAACATGCTTCTATGTCTCATAACATACCTCATATGACAATGGGAATGATAATTTAAGGAAGGTGGCTGATTCAACCATGTAAACCCTAATTGGGGAAAGATAAACCCTAATTGTTATGATGAGAAATGTGTGATGTGATATTTATAGCATAAGTTCTATGAGATGATGATGCTTTGCCTTCTTGTTATCAACTTCTAACCATGTAGGTGATACAGATTGATGTACATAGCCATGTATGAGCTATGGAGGTTATGATGTGATGGACATTGGTCCTTGTGATGGAAATTGGTCTTTGTGATGGACATTGGTTCTTGAGATGGGACATATAATGAATAACAAGCATAAAGTGATGATGTGATGAGATCCCACCTACTATGTTTTAGTTTGTTCTGGTGATAAGCTATGCCCTATTTAAATAGACCTTGTTTAAAGGTTATATGTTGTAACTTCATTGATGCTTATAGATGTTTAAATTGATCTAATTAATCAAGTGAAATCGAATAGTTTAGTTGTGCTTTCACATAGATCCATTCCAGTGTTAGTTTTATTGCTGGATGGTGAAATGAGTTTAACTTGGAGCACATAGTTTTGAATATGAGGGGTACAAGTCAAGTAATTCCTTGTATCCTTAAATACATGATGTGTGAGATGGCCATGCGTGAGCCGATCTCATTGTGATATGGAAGGCCATGCGTGATGCACTACTTTCGTTAGAACAACCATGTGTGAGCCTATTCTTCTAATGTTGTACCTATACCAAGGTGGGCTAGTTATGATTATATATGTGGATGGCCATGCGTGAGCCAATCCCTGATCTTGACTATATGTCATTTTTGCAGCTGGCTGATATGTCTCTGTGGTGTTTTCTCTTGTGCTGACCAAGAGGTGTGGTGAGGTCATGGATTCCATCTCTTTCATTGACTTTGTATGGCACCGATTTTGACTTAGCAGTAGTCGGTGGGATTTGGGTGGTATGACTTAAATCCTTAGGGCATAAGGAAATATGTAATCAGCCATGTAGTATAATTGTATAGGATCAAATCCAAAAACATTAGTTGAGGCCTTGCTTGATCTTTATACAATGTTGTTGATAGGAAATATACATGTTCTTCATACTCCTTTCAAAGTATTGGATTTGAGGCCTTGGATAAGTTGATCTTAAAAGGAATGATTGGACTACCCATATCACCAAGGTGCACCTCCTTTTCCGGGAGCCCATTACTAAAGAACTCCGTAGTTAAACGTGCTCAACTTGGAGTAGTACTAGGATGGGTGACCAGTGGGGAAGTTGATCCTGGCTTGTGTGTCAGTGTGGACAAAGTGCGTAGTTAAGGCTAGTGGTGGTTTGTGGGGCTAGTCATCATTCCTGAAACTCTACTAGAGACTTGGGTAGTGGACCCAGGCATTACAAATGGTATCATATCCCTAGGTTCACTGAGTCTACAGGGATCAAGGACTAGGTTTGCGTCTGTTCTTGTGAGTTTTCTAGATTTTCTTACAATAACCTTCTGCTCTCAGCAGAAAATAAAGCTTAAAGATGTCTGGAAACCATGAAGAACATGTTGCCGAGAGCAGTGATGCTACATCAGTTGATGGAGCAGGAGGGCAGGCACATGAAGATCGGGTGCCTGAGGTCCCCCAACTTGACCCAGCCATTCTCAAAAATCCTGCCTACCAACAGCTTATGGGGCAATTGATGGCTATGATGAATCACATAGTGGATAGGTTGTCAGTGCCTCATCCAAGAGCACATGCTCCCCATGGTGAAGCGTCAGGTATTGGGAAGACCTTTGAGTAGCTTCGCCGAGTCAGAGCTTTGGATTATGCTGGAATGACTGATCTGAAGGATGCAGATCTGTGGCTGACAGGTCTTGAGAAGGCCTTCTGGATCCTTGACATCCCCGAAGCGGACAAAGTCAAGCACGTTGTCTACCTTCTGAAGGGTAGTGCTGGCGACTGGTGGGCCATTGAGGAGGAGAAGTGACCCAGTGAGGAGATCAGTTGGGAGATCTTCCAACGAGAGTTCGTCAGCAGATACTTTCCGAAGACGTGCTGGATGAGAAGATCAACTAGTTTGAGCGTCTACGCCAGGGATCGATGAGCATCACCGAATATGAAGCCAAGTTCATGGACTTGTTGAGTTTTTGTCCTCACATGGTAGTGACAGATGATGAGCGGATCAGGCAGTTTGATAAAGGTTTGGGTGATGAGCTGTCGACACCTACTGCTACTTTAGAGAATCGGGAGTGGTTTGCCACGTTTGTGGAATCTGTCCGCAGGATTGAATGATCTGTTAAGGAGAAAAGGGAGTCCGTGACCAGGAAAAGGTCTGCTCAGTTCTAAGGACAGAGGTTTGATGGCTTCAAGAAGCCAAGGTTTTTAGCACCTTCCGCTATGCAGAATTCTCATACACCATCTCAGTGGTCCCTGAGTAAGGGAAGCGGTTATGTTTCTTCGCCATAGAAGACACATAGTACAACTTCTGTGGCAGTGACAGGGCCACCTAGGCTGTAGACAGAAGGCAGGTCATGTTACTACTATGGACAGACTGGGCATTTGAAGTCAAATTGCCCAAGAAGAGACGTTGAGGCAACACAACAGCTGAGAAAGAGTCAACAAGGGTCAGACAGACAACAACCCAGTGGTAGCAGAGGGCGAGGACGCGGTCAAGCGTCACAAGCGGGATCGTCTGCTCAAGGAAGTAGAGGACGTGGACAACAAGTAACGACTCAATTCTATGCTATGAGTCATCTAGAGGCGATAGTCAACCCGCGAGTGGTGACAAGTCAGATGGAGTTATTTCATTCTGATTTGTCTTCTTCTTGCTTTATATCTGTTTTGGTTGACCCGGGTGCTACACACTCTTTTATCGCACATAGTCTACTTGATAGCTGTCCTTTACCTGTTAGTTGTAAGAAAGATAGCTTGTTGTTAGAAACCCCTCTTGATGGTTCCTCGATGCTTCGAGAAGAGTGTCCATCTTGTGTCTTATCTTTCTTGGGACACAATATACAAGTGAATCTTATACCACTTAATATGCATGGATTCGATGTGATCCTTGGGATGGATACCTTAGAGAAGTATAAGGTTGTATTGGACTGTGGTTCCAAGTAGGCGGTGTTTGATGATGGTGGAGAGAAGTAGATATTCCAAGGAGATAGGAAGATTCTTCTGACATGTCTAGTGTCAGTGATGGTGGCAGAAAAGTTGCTACGGCAAGGTTGTAAGGCATTCTTAGCTCACGTCATGGATACCAAGACGAAAGGTCCTATCCTTGAGGAGGTGATGGTTGTGTGAGAGTTTGTAGATGTGTTTCCTGATGAGTTCCCCAGTGTTCCCCCACCTCGAGAGATTGATTTTGAGATCAATCTGGTACCAGGAACACAACCAGTTGCACATACGTCGTATAGGATGGCTCCAACAGAAATGGTAGAGTTGAAGAAGCAGTTATAAGAGTTCTTGGAAAAAGGTTTCATCCGACTGAGCACATCGCCTTGGGGTGCTCTAGTGTTGTTCGTTAAGAAGAAGGACGAGTCGATGCGGTTATGTATAGATTATCGATAGTTGAACAAAGTCACGATCAAGAATAAGTACCCATTGCCGAGGATAGACGATCTGTTCGATCATCTGCGTGGTGCTATAGTGTTCTCAAAGATCGATCTACGATCTGGATATCATCAATTGAGGACAAAGGTGGACGACATACCAAAGTCAACATTTAGGATGAAGTATGGTCACTTTGAGTTTGTGGTTATGCCGTTTGGGCTAACCAATGCACCTGCTGCTTTCATGGATCTGATGAACCGAGTGTTCCGTCCGTTTCTAGATCATTTTGTTGTAGTCTTTATAGATGACATCTTGATCTATAGTCGGAACAATCAAGAGCATGAACAACATCTTCGACAAGCGTTGACTCTTCTTCGCCAACATCAGTTGTATGCCAAGTTCAACAAGTGTGAGTTCTAGTTGAAGGAAGTGACATTCTTGGGTCATGTGATATCTGCAGAAGGAGTTGGAGTGGACCCTAAGAAGGTGGAGTCAGTTGGAGATTGGGAGCAACCAAAGATGCTGACAGAAGTTTGTAGTTTTCTGGGATTGGTAGGATATTACCAGAGGTTTATCAAGGACTTCAGTGCGATCGCGTTGCCAATGACAAAGTTGACCAGGAAGGATGTACCTTTTATCTGGGATGATCGTTGTCAGCAAGCTTTCCAAAGTTTGAAGGAGAAGCTGACTAGGCTCTAGTGTTAGTGCTGCCAGAACCTGGGAAGGGCTATGTTGTTTTCTGCGATGCTTCCAAGAAAGGCTTAGGTTGTGTGCTGATGTAGGAAGATCATGTGGTTTCTTTTGTTTCACGACAGCTTAAGAAACATGAGGAGAACTATCCGACATATGATTTGGAGTTGGCAGCGGTGGTCCATGCATTAAAGATTTAGAGACACTATATTTATGGGGAAGTGTGTCAGATCTTTACAGATCATAAGAACTTGAAGTACATCTTTTCACAGAATGAGCTGAATATGCGAAAACGTCGTTGGATGGAGCTAATCAATGATTATGATTGCACCATTGAGTATCATCCTGGTAAGGCAAATGTGGTAGCTGATGCGCTTAGTAGAAAGTCTTCTTCTCTCCCCACGAAGAAAGCACAGTTGAGTTCCTTGGTATGCCATAGGCGGGATATGTTTGTCTCCTTGCGGCAGATGAATGTGTAGTTGGAAGTTTCCTTGTTGGCAGGACTGCTGGCACATATGCAAGTCAAGCCTACACTGAGACAACAGATCAAAGATGCACAATAGGCAGATGGTGCAATGCAATTAATCAGGTCAGAGCTTGGCAGCGAAAAGTGTGATGGGTTCCATGAGTTTGAGGATGGACTAGTTTACTATCATAGTAGGATGGTGGTCCCCGATGTTGACAATATAAGGAAGACAATACTCGAGGAGGCACACACGTCGATGTATGCTATGCATCCAAGAGTCACCAAGATGTATCATAACCTAAAGGACCTGTATTGGTGGTCTGGCTTGAAGAAGGATGTAGCAGAGTTTGTGGCTAAGTGCGCAATATGTCAACAAGTTAAAGCTGAACATTAGAAGCCGACAGGTACGTTGCAACCCATGCCGATACCACAATGGAAATGGGATCATATAACCATGGAATTTGTAGTTGGTCTACCAAAGACAGCTAGGAATCATGATTCCATTTGGGTAATAGTGGACAGGCTGACAAAATCTACCCATTTCATATCGGTAAAGATGACATATACAACAGAGAAGCTTGCTCGGGTGCATGTGGACGAGATAGTGTGTTTGCACGGTGTACCAGCAATGATAGTTTCTGACAGTGGTCCTCAGTTCACAAGTCATTTCTGGGAATAGTTGCACAAAGCATTGGGAATGCAGTTGAGGTTCAGTACCGCCTTCCACCCACAGACAGATGGACAATCTGAAAGGACTATTCAAACTTTGGAGGATCTTCTCCAAGCATGTGTTTTGTAGTTCCTAGGTAGTTGGGATGTGCATCTCAGTTTAATAGAGTTCACTTATAACAATAGTTATCAGCGGACCATTGACATGGCTCCTTATGAGGCTCTATATGGAAGGAAGTGTAGATCCCCTTTATGCTGGTATGAGTCTGGTGAAAATCAGCTTTTGGGTCCTGAGTTAGCACAACAGACAACATAAAAGATCAGAGTGATACAACAAAAGTTGAAAATGGCACATGACAGACATAAGTCTTATGCAGACAATCACCGATGACCTTTAGAGTTCCAAGTGGGAGACAAAGTGTATCTCAAGGTCTCTCCTTGGAAAGGCGTGCTAAGGTTTGGCTGGAAAGGTAATCTGGCACCCAGATATATGGGGCCATACCTGGTAATAACACATGTTGGCAAGGTAGCTTACAAGTTAGAGCTACCACTAGAGTTGCATAGGTTGCATCCAGTGTTCCATGTCAGCATGTTGAAGAAAAGTCATCCAGACACAGGGATAGTGATACAACCAGTTGAGGTTGAGCTTGATGAAGATGCGACCTATGAGGAAGGTCCGGTGGCGATCCTTGACAGAAGAGTAAAGAAGATGAAGAGGAAGGACCTAGTTCTTGTAAAGGTCCTTTGGCATCGTCGTGGCATTGAGGAAGCCACGTGGGAGCTTGAGGAAGAGATGAGGTGGAAGTATCCCTCACTTTTCTCTTTGGATTTTGGGGACGGAATCCCTTTGTAGAGGTTTATGGCTTGTAAGGACCCTGACCTTCATTTGGGCTTACCCTATTTGTTTTTCCTAAACCTGGTGCTTGGTTGCTTGCTAATCATCTTTAGTGATGATTAGGGTTTGCTTGTGCTTAGTTGAGAGCTGGAGGTGCTACTTGCAAAATAACCTGAGTTAAGGTTGAAGAGCAAGTTTGTCACCTTGAGAGATGTCTTTCTCTCTCTTTGCTTCTCTAGGGTTGAGAGGAAGGTTTGGGCTCATGCCTTGAGTTGTCTTGAGATTTGTTGAAGCTCTGTTGGGCTTGGTTGAGCCTTGTTTGGGCCTTGCCTTGCTTGGTGGATCCCTGTATCGGGCAAGGATGTTGTATCAGCCTTGCTTTGTGTCGCCCATGGTGGTGTGTCGACCATGGAAGAGTAGTGTGTTGACCTTCTTGCCTTGGTTATGTCACCCTATCTTGGACATGTGGCCAAACCTTGGGGGAGTAGTGGCATGGCATGTGCATGAGTTTTGCAAGGTGGTAAAATGTGTGGACAAGTGTCCCTTAGTAAGGTGACACCTTGCCTTGGTTTAACCTTGACCCTCACCTATATATGCCTTGCCTTCCTCTTCCTTAGGAACCCTTTAGCTCTTTGTTGCTCCCCTCTTACTTGTGTGTACGATACACCTCTCCCTTGCAACCTTGGTGGCCGATACCCACAGAGGAGCTAAGGTTGGTGGTCGATCCCCTTGAAGGAGTTCCCTTCTTCTTCCTTTATCTTGGTGGCCGAACCCTAGGTGGGTCTTGTTTCCTCAGTAAGCATCTTACCTCTCTCCATAGCATCTTCATCTCCATCTTGCCTACTCTTTGGCCATGGTGGTTATGCTTCTTATTCCTTTTCTTGAGGTGGCCGAAGTGGTGAGCTTGGAGCTAGGAGCTTGAAGCTTGGAGCTTTGGAGCTTGAGGAGTTTGCTTAAGGCGGGTTACATAACTTCTAACCCTAGCTATACTACCTTCTCTATGTTGCATGTTTCATATATGTTGATGATCGCCCATTGCATGTTATGTATCTTGCTCTAGTACATGTTGTTGATCTTATGGATTTAATGAGCATGATTTTATTGATGGTCTATGTGCCTCTACACCTAGTTGGAAGAACCATAGTTTAGGGTTTCCTTGTTGAGCAACACTTTTTTCTCTCCTTGGTCTATAGAAGTGAGTTTGAGCTCTAGTAATGTGGGCAATACCCCTCTCTCGATTAGGTTGAGAGGTGAGCTTGTATTCTAGTTGCTTGAGCAACACCCTCCTCTCACCATGGATTAGATAGGTGAGCCTTTGGATAGATGATGACCTATGTTGAGGTGGATCCTTGTGGTTGCCCGATTTGTGATAGAGGTTGTATAAAACCCCTCTCTCTTGGTTGTTGAGAGGTGATCCGACATTCTTGATCAATTAGGGTTTGGTGCCCTTGTGCTTGAGGTTGAAGATGATCTTGTGGGGATGTGCCTTGCACGATATGACCTTGGAGTAGTGTTGCTCGATAGTTTAGTCTTGAGATGCATATTTGGCCGATGTGCCTAGTTGGAGCTTGGTTAGTGGTCGATACCCATGTGTGCTTGGGCGATATGCTTTGTTGAGTGCCCTGCATGATACACCTAGTTAAGGTAGTTGGCTTGGTGCCCGATGCACCCCCTTGTCTTGAGATGGTCTTGGCTGTTATAGATTAGTGCCCGACATGGTGTTGGCTGATAGGCTTGGATAGCTTGGTACCCTACATAGCCTTGGCTGTTATCCTTGTCTAGATGAGCTTGGGTGATATGGTATGGTGCCAGGATGGCTTTGGTTGATATCACCATGTCTTAGTTGAGCGATATGGCTTCACGCCCGACAAGCTAACCCTAGATGCTGGCCGTTATGATGTTTCATGGCCATGCTCGACACCATTCTTGGGTGTCATGAGTACCCTGGCCGATAGGGTTAACCCTCAGATGATGCTGAGATGGTTGCACGATAGAGTTGCTTTAGGCGACACCCCTTTGGTCAATATGGCTCATGTTGAAGGTTAGCCGATAGTGAAACCTAACCCTAACCCTAGCTTGGAACACGTTAGACCCTTGGCCGATAGCCATGGTCATGCTGCACGATATACCTTGGTGATGGCTTCCCGACACCATGCTTAGTGAGGGTTCTGATAACCGTGAATGTATATAGTTGATGGTTCTCTTTTAATAATAATACAAGTGAAATGATGTGATCACCTTGAATCCTGCAAATATGTTGATAAGTTAATATAATAGATTGTGAACCAAGAAGCTTGAAAGTATATGATGTTGCTACACATGATTGATAGGACACATGCATATGGTCACGAGTGTAAGGCATAATATATGCCCATGATTAATAATAATACTATGAATGATAAAGCTTATGTGTAATGTACTCAAGGATGCTTCTTTATGCTTGATAGTATAATAATAATCCTGTTAATCCATGATGGCTTCAGTTATCTTTGTGGATGTGTGCACTAACCATGTAGGTATTTCATGTGGATCCATAGCCTGGTTAGAACTATGAGGTATATGTGCTTTGGCTAGCACAATGTGATGATAATCCTTGTTAATGAAATAACAAGTGATAGGTCTGAGGACCTGATATAAGGCTGAGTGCCTAGCTGAGGTGTTATCCTCTGATGATGAGATAAGGGATGCGTTCCCAGGATGCTGATGCATGATTGTGATGCCTTGAGAGGCAGTGGTTGATATCATGAGGGATTGAGGTCCCAGGACAGCATGTTGATGGCAATAATGATGTAATTCTATAAGGCTATGTTATACTTTGTTTTGCCCCAACAATTGGTTTAAAATATACTAATCAATTATAGATGAACATATCATGTAGTTTTCCCTGGCCATAGATCCATTACCATCAGTATTTGGTGATGGTGAAACAGGTTTATCCTGTGGAATTACCTGGAGCGCATATTGTTGAATATGCGAGGTTTCCCCTAGCAAAAAATAGTAGGGTTGAGTGCAACTACGGTTGCAGACTCAGGATATATGGAGCATGGTGATCAGGCCCATGACTTAGGATATGTGATGATGAGCATGATGCGTTCATGGCTCGGATGTATGTACTAGCACCTATGATGAGGTGAGCTAGATATATGGGTAGCTTGTGGAGCTAACCCAGAGGCTGAGGCCTATAAGCATAAGACTGCAGTCTTGCTTGATGATTCGTGTACTGACCACGGGAAGGTGAGGTCATGGAGTCTGGATCTCGTTAGACCTTGTATGGCACCGGATTGGGCTTCGCAGCCAATGGTTGGATTTGAGCAGGGAAGGCTCACTTCCTTAGGGCATCATAAAAAATAATTCAGCCGAATAGTACATATTACTCATAGCAAAATACAAAACATTGTCTGAGGCCTTGCTTATATAGATGATCTAGTTACACCTTGCATATATGTGTACATTTTGTGATATGTTCTTATAAAGCTTATCTTGTCAATCATGTTCCATAAAGAAATACTTGGTTCTATGCCTCCTGGATATCTTAGTAAGTGATGGTAATAATAGCCTTTCTTAGTATGCTGGTCTTGTTATACACTTTATCAATTATCTGCTGTTATCTTCTTTAACCTTTCTGAGGTTTTATAGTTTCGGCGGAGAGTTATGTTTCTTACTGGGACTGTGTGTCTCACCTCGCTGGTTTACACCCTTTTTAGGTGATCGCTCTAGACATGGTGGTTGTCGTGAGGTTGCGGCCGGGAAGCAAGAAGAGCAGTAGAAGGCAAGAGATGGACATGCTGCTGTTTTGGTGGTTTTGTAGTAGAGTCCTAGAGTCATCCCTATACACTCAGGTCCTTGGAGGTGTTTGATGACGTTTCACGATGGTAGCTATTGTACTTTTTGTATATCCTACTGTTGGCTGTACGTGGCCTGTTATGTATGTATAAACATGTGTTGAACTCTGGTGCTAACAGTAAACTGGTTCTGATAAGCTGTAGACCTATAATAGGCTTGTGAATGTTTATATAACATGTCTTTCTACAGGATCTGGATGCAAAAGTTCTCTCATGTATGACTTCCACAATCGGTTTTAATTAACCCGTGTTTTCGGTAATATATGGTTCCACACATTTTCACGTGTCATTTCGTTGTCTGTGTGATGGCGGGGTGTCACAGTTGGAATGGTATCAGAGCCATAACCCCTCCAGTAGGTGGGGCCCACATGGGCATGGCATGCTAGTCTTGAGCCGTGCGGTCCAAGCATGTAGGAAAGGGCTGTCCATGGTTGACGTAGCCACCCTTGCGCTGGTATTCCGTGATCGGGAGCTGGGTGTCCATGGGCCATTGTGAGTCTGCACTGAAATGAGGTCAGATTATGAGGCCATATAGTTGCGCCTTGACGAGGACGTCAAGAGTCTAAGTGGGGGAGATTGTAACATCTCAGGATTTGAGGCCTTGGATAAGTTGATCTTAAAAGGAATGATTGGACTACCCATATCACCAAGGTGCACCTCCTTTTTCGGGAGCCCATTACTAAAGAACTCCGTAGTTAAGCGTGCTCAAATTGGAGTAGTATTAGGATGGGTGACCAGTCAGGAAGTTGATCCTGGCTTGCGCGTCAGTGTGGACAAAGTGCGTAGTTAAGGCTAGTGGTGGTTTGTGGGGCCAGTCGTCATTCCTGAAACTCTACTAGAGCCTTGGGTAGTGGACCCGGGCGTTACACCTAGAGTCATCTCTATACACTCAGGTCCTTGGAGGTGTTTGACGACATTTCATGATGCTAGCTGTTGTAATTTTTTTTTATATCCTGCTGGCCGTACGTGGCCTGTTATGTATGTATAAACAGGTGTTGAACTCTGGTGCTAACAATACAACTGGTTACGATAAGTTGTGGACCTATAACAGGCTTGTGAATGTTTATATAACATGTCTTGCTGTAGGATCTGGATGCAAAAGTTCTCTCATGTATGACTTCGGCAATCCGTTTTAATTAACCCGTGTTTTCGGTAATATATGGTTCCACATGTTTTTGTGTGTCATCTCGTTGTCTGTGTGATGGCGGGGTGTCACATAGATCTTCTATTATTCATTGGTAAGTGCATGTTACTGCTCTAGTTACTTCATCCATGAGATATATGTGTCTTTTGGTTAAGTTCTGTTAAATCTGTTCAATACGTTAATATATCTGCTTAGTTATTTGTGATAATAATAGAGTTGGCGAAGAGTTATATCTCTCACTAAGACTGTGTGTCTCACCCCGTTGGTTAAATAACCATTTTAGGTGGTCGTTCATGCCGAGTTAAAGATCATGTGGTTGAAGATGATATGAGAAGAAAACTACACCTGGAGAACATCGTATATGGATAGTGTCTAGTAATAGAGTCTTGTGTGTCGTCCCCGTACACTCAGGTCCTTGGGGGTGTTTTCAATGCGTTTGTAGACATGATGCTCAACATGTGGTTTCTGGATGGTGTGCCTCTGGTAGTATGTATAGATATGTGGAAATGTTATCTTATGTATTAGGATGTTTGGAATGTGATTATGTAGAACCTTAATTATAGGTTATGAAATGCAAGTTTTGGTTCTTGTGTAATAATTCTCAGCTCATGGTGCTTGTTGCAAATTAGTTTTAATTTCCTGTGATTTTTGGTAATCTGTTGTTAATGATTGATCATGGTTTAAGTTTTGAGTAATCTCATTTTGTGTGACAAAGAGTGTCACATTTGGTGGTATCTGAGCTCTAGTTTCACCGAGTCTACAAGGACACTAGGAATAGGACTAGGTTGGTGTCTAAAATAAGAACACGATATAAAATATGGTGCATACTACCTAATCTCAGTACTTGAGTGCCCCGACCAGGTATTCAAATGTTGAAGAAAAAGGTAATTATGGAACTCTTAGATTGATTTCTCTTTTATTACCATGATCAAGTAATCGTTTTGGAACAATCTAAAGAGCATAATAATTGGAAAGTTTGATGTTCATACTATGAAAAGAGACAAAAATTGCACCATAAGTCACTAAAACTTGAATGCTTGGTGATTAAAAGAGGAAAATACAACTCCATGAAACCTAAATATAAGTGTAATTATAATAAGAAAAGTTCTTGAAGCTGTAATTTCAAGAGATGCATGAAGAAAAAGACAGATGAACTTGTACTAATAAAGTAAGCCAGGATGTGAAATTCACATAAAGTGGAGAAAATTCCTGAAACAAGGATGAAGTAAGAAGAAAAATGAGAACGAACAATGAATAAATAAGATGGAACCTAAGTTAATCTCAGAACAACATGTGAATATGCAAAGATGTAAGGTATAATTATCATGGTATGTGAAAGGAAATAGGGGGAATAATCCCTAATCAATAAAAAATGTGTACATAATAATGATTCTTTTCATGATGTAAAGATTAAAAATTTGGTAGCACAGAGAGATTCTTATAAAACACGAAGAACAATAATCAAAGAAAGAGTAATGGCATGTAATTCTCTCAATAGTTCCTATGCCAATGGCAAGGAAACCAATATGAGATAAATTAAGATGATACATTAATAGGTGGAAACTCGTAAGATAATAAAGGAAGTTATGATCCCCTCACTTTAATCCACAAACCCTGGTAATGATGTAGTAATCGTAGGAATATGTTCCCTTATGTCTTGCCCTTTCAAGGATGTTGCAGTCAACTGGGGCTTATGTCACTTGATGTGCATAGTTTAGAAGTAATCTTCAGATGGATACTTTGGTAAGCATTAGTTGTTCTTGGGGTTTTGTTCCAAGATGGGGATATCTATGATAGGAGATGTCTTAAGATGAAAGAAAGATCCTCTTTACATGTTTGGTTTGGGTAAAAACAACATAAGGTGGATGTGATGTGTTTCAAACACATGTGATGGATATTAAGGTAAGGAATCCTAGTATTCGAGTAATACCAATTGTATGGGAGAATGAGAACATACAATTTGATAAGATGTATAAGGTGTTTGGTTACCTGGAAAGGTTAACTTTGGATCAATCTGGATGCAAGTACCCCATCTATAATATGAATGTCACATGTTAGGGGTTTATGCTCCGCATAAATGTAACATTGACAAGGAGGCATATGTTGAAGAGACAGTTGCAAGATCTTCTTGGGAAAAAATCATCAACCTGAGTATAATTCCTTGGATTAATCCTGTCTGGTTTACAAGTAAGAAAGATTCCAAGAAGATTGTGCCTTGGCTATAGATGGATAAGCAGGGTTTCCACTCCCTATCTAGGTCAGTTAAGTTGACATAACATCTTGAGTTACCTCTAAGATAGTTTTCTTGGATAAGTGTCCTTTTCTTATGACAGGAGGATGTACAGCTGAGAATGAGTATGCATGCAGGATAGTTGGTGGGAGTAAGATTAGTGTTGAGGCAGTAGATCAGGGTGGCATAGTGAAAGCATGATAGGCTTTGTAGTTCCAAATGGACGACAGAACATATCTTTAGTATTTCTTTGGAAGAGACACATTAAGTTTGAGGAGGGTATGGTAAACTCTCAGAATCAAGAACCTTATCATGCGATGTTATACAATGAGGAGGTGATATATGAGTTGGATACGTTTGTATAGTACTTCCATGGCTAAGAAAGTATCGCCTTGCATAAGGTTGACTATACAACCAATATTAGAAAAGGATAAGTTGAATACGTGTCTTGTGCAACATATATTGTGTTAATCTTGGATGCAAGAACAATATGATGATCAAGTTTTATGACATCACCCAGAACTCAAGAAGCTGTGTGGAAGTTTGAAGATATGATGCATGAGTAGTATCCATCTCCTCTTGACTGGGATTTTGGGGGTGAAATCCTCTTTAGGGGTTTATGACTTGTAAGGCACCTGACCTGGGTTTTGGGCTAAACCTATTTGTTTTACTTAAGCATGCTTCTTAGAACCTTGATCTAATCATCTAGGATGTAATCAGGGCATGTTGGAAGCTTGAAGTTCCTTGTTTGAGCTTGATGATTATGTTTTGTGGAGAGGTTTGGTGCAAATCATAATTCACCCAGAGTAGGGGTTGATGTGGAAGTTTGCCACCTCTAGAGTGTTTCTTCCCTCTCTTGGCATCATCTAGAGGAGAGAGGAAGAAATGGACACCTTGTTTGGGCCTTGGTTATGTGGTGACATCCTTGGTGATGTTTTGGGAACATGTTTGAGGCGTGCTTTGCTCATAAGAGTGTTGTCTCGGGCTTGAGAGCCTTGAGGAGACCTGTATCGGTTTATGGTTTCCTTGAGAAGGCTTGATATTGGTTGAGGGTGTTTTTATGGACATCCTATCAACTTGGTGGTACCTTGTGGATAACCATATCATTTTGTGGTGAATCTAGAGATGTGCCATATCAGTTTGTGACCTAGGGTTCCATCCCTATCGATTTGTGAAGGGGATGGATGAGTGTATCGACCTTGACCTTCCTTAGTGACCAAGTGGGCAAGACATAGATCTTATCACCTTGTTGCATGGTGTTACATGTGGCCTTTCTTCATGGACATGTGTCTTCTAGGGTTCTAAGGTGGTGACACCTTTCCCTTGTTCTCTCTCTCATCATCCATGCATATATATACCCCCTCTTCCCATGCAAGAGAACCCTTTTAGTGATCCTTGCTTCCTCTCCTTGGTGGCCAACCTTGAGCTTGAAGATCACTCTCCCTTGGAGCTTGGTGGGCGAGCCTAAAGCTTATGGTGCTCTCTTTCATCTTCTTCCTTAGTAAATCATGGTTTTCTAGCTTTCTTTCTCTCCTTCTTTCTTCTTCTCGGCCATGGACCTTGGTATCTTCTTTCCTCTCTTTTACTTTCTTAACCATGGTCCTATCTTATCTCTTAGAGGTGTTGTGCTTGGAAGATCTTCTTCCCCTACCTTGAGTTTGTGAGCTTGGAGCTTGACCTTGGAGCTTAGAGCTTGGTGGCTATTCTTGAGACAGGTTATATAACTCTAAACCCTTTTTATTATTGTCATCTCTTTACTTTCTACGTTGTTCTTTCTTCTTGGCTCGATATTTCTCATATGTTAGTAACTCATTTGGCTAATTTAATGCTCTATTTTAGGGAAAACGAACTTTGTTTAGTTGCTACCTTGGTCTTGCACCTCTCTACCTTGCTTGCAACGTCTTTCCTAAGGTAGAAGATGAGTAGGCCGACACATATGAGGAGGACGATATGTAGGGTGAACCAATGTGCTTGAGAGACCGATGTGTTATGAAGGCCGGCATGCTTTTGTAGCTGATGTGTTTGAGTGGTTGACACGACCTGTGATGCCCCTGGCCGTCACGGACTAAGGGTGACGAACTAATACACCATGGGATGGGTTGTCACGACCTTGGAGAGACCTAGGTCGACACGTTATTAGGATGCTACTTGTTATGCTTTGCAGAGTGTTAGTCGTCACCCCTTGATCAATTTTCATGGCCTAGAGGTTCCCTAAACTAAGACGCGTTGCAAATTTAAACACATCGCTAACGGTTGCTTAGTTGGGTGTTGCTACCCGACATGCGTTGTCATTGTGATAGACTTCATGGCTAGACAAACATCTCAGGGAGTTGGAAACTAAACGTGATGCTCCATTGGGGTAGAGACCAATACACCACTAGAACAGTGTTGCCTGATACCCTAGAACTGTGAAGCCTTGTCAAAACCTAACATCTTGACGTCACCAAACACATCTTCATGTTGCCAGTCACAACTTAGGCATTGTTATGCCTGATACACCATGGTGATGATCGTCACACTCTCCTTAGATGGTAACCGATATACCTTTGTGTGGTTTCCCAATACACAATCAATAAGAGTGCCCATTACACTATCAAGGAGATACACTGATACAACCCATGTGTGGATATTTTGGCACCTCATGTATAGCTAAAATGTCACCCATTATAAATGGTGCACCCACCATGATGGACCAAAGCATATAAGTCGATACACCAAAAGAAATTATAAACTGATACCTAGAGTTTCTTAGGTGGGACCGAGACCACATGATGATGATTGAAGGGTATGCTTGGTTACTCAATGATGCACACATATGAGTAAAATATGATATATCAAGGTATCATTTGATATGGAATTAGTAATGATAATTGCTTCCCCTAAAGTTAGTACACTATGGAATGATGTTACTATGAGTGGTCCATCCTCAATTAATAGCTTAACCCTAAAACTCTCCAACCATGTGAAGGATAATGGATGTGGGGTTTAATGGTGGTATAACCATATAATAACCTTAATCATGGAATAATATGAATCGTGTGTTCATCTTAGGAAAATGTGATAACCCATTGCAAGTGTCTTTTATAATTCCTTTCCATATAATCTTAACTTGGGGAGTAAGGATAAGGATATAATTATGTGTATACAAATGAGGGTGGTGATAAGTCTTGTTGAAATACATGGTGGTAGCCTTGGTGCAAAAATCGTATAACAAGTCTAATGCCTTGATAGGTGCTTTGTGGATAGCTTGAAGTGATACCCTCTACTTATGTAGCTTATGGTTTGACTCTCCTTGGTATGATATGTGATTAGTGATTTGTAAGAACTGATAATATGTGGGACACTTAATGTTGAAGCATCTCACTAGTGCAATGGTCAATATGTTATTGTAATGTAAGCCACACATAATTTGATGAATATTGAACCACATATGCATTTATAAAATGGGCGATAAATGGTATGGTAAGTGATCCATATTTAACTAATGTTGTTCAAATATAATAAGTTCTAGTAGGATGGGTTTCAGTGTGATTAGGGTTTGGTGGTGTAACCATGAAGTGAATCCCTAATTGGTACCTTGTGGTGGTATTTGAGACAAACCATGTTGATGCTAGGGTATCATAGTGATGATGTGATACTCTATGGAGCAGTTGTAAGTATAATGTGAAGGTTAGGTTTCTATACTTCATAATGTGTCATATAAAGATAAAGAGAAACATGCTTCTATGTCTCATAACATACCTCATATGACAATGGGAGCAATAATTTAAGGAAGGTGGCTGATTCAACCATGTAAACCCTAATTGGGGAAAGAGAAACCCTATTTGTTATGATGAGAAATGTGTGATGCGATATTTATAGCATAAGTTCTATGAGATGATGATGCTTTGCCTTCTTATTATCATCTTCTAGCCATGCAGGTGATACTGATTGATGTACATATCCATGTATGAGCTATGGAGGTTATGATGTGATGGACATTGGTCCTTGTGAAAGACATTGTTCCTTGTGATGGATATTGGTCTTTGTGATGGACATTGGTCCTTGAGATGGACATATAATGAATAACATGCATAAACTGATGATGTGGTGAAATTCTACCTACTATGTTTCAGTTTTTTTTGGTGATAAGCTATGCCCTATTTAAATAGATCTTGTTTAAAGGTTATATGTTATAACTTGATTGATGCTTAAAGATGTTTAAATTGATCTAATTAATCAAGTGAAATCCAATAGTGTAGTTGCCCTGTGCCATAGATCCATTCAAGTGTCAACTTTATTACTGGATGGTGAAACACGTTTAACTCCGAGCACATATTTTTGAATATACGGGGTATAAGTAGAGTAATTCCTTGTATCCTTAAAAAAATGATATGTGAGACGACCATGCGTGAGCCAATCTCATTGTGATATGGATGGCCATGCGTGAGCCACTCCTTTTGTTAGAACGACCATGTGTGAGCCTATTCTTCTAGCACTGTACCTGTACCAAGGTGGGCTAGTTATGATTATATATGTGGATGGCCATGAGTGAGCCAATCCCTAATCTTGACTATATGTCATTTTTGTAGTTGAGTGATATGTCTATAAGGTGTTTTCTCTTATGCTGACCAATAGGTGTGGTGAGGTCGTGGATTTCGGATCTTGCATTGACCTTGTATGTCACCAATTTTGACTTAGTAGTAGGTGGTTGGATTTGGGTGGTACGACTCAAATCCTCGAGGAATAATGTAATGCATAATCATCCATGTATTATATTTATATAGGATTAAATCCAAAAACATTGGTTGAGGCATTGCTTGATCTTTATATAATGTTGTTGATAGGAAATATACATGTTCTTCATACTCCTTTCAAAGTATTAGATGTTCTATTATTCATTGGTAGGTGCATGATACTGCTCTAGTTACTTCATCCATGAGATATATGTGTCTTTTGGTTAAATTCTATTGAATATGCTCAGTATGTTAATATATATGCTTAGTTATCTGTGATAATAATAGAGTTGGCAGAGAGTTATATCTCTCACTGGGACTGTGTGTCTCACCCCGTTGGTTAAATAACTTTTTTAGTGGTCGTGCATGCTGAGTTAAAGATCATGCGATTGAAGATGATACGAGAAGAAAACTACACCTGGACAACATGGTATATGGATAGTGTCTAGTAATAGAGTCCTAAGTGTCGTCCCTGTACACTCAGGTCCTTGGGGGTGTTTTTGATGTGTTTGTAGACATGATGCTGGACATGTGGTTTTTGGATGTCGTGTCTCTGGTAGTATGTATAGATATGTGGAATTGTTATCTTATGTATCAGAATGTTTGGAATGTGATGATGTAACACCTTGATTATAAGTTATGAAATGCAAGTTTTGGTTCTTGTGTAATAATTCTCAATTCATGGTTCTTGTTGCAAATCGGTTTTAATTTCCTGTGATTTTTGGTAATCTGTTGTTAATGGTTGATCGTGGTTTAAGTTTTGAGTAATCTCACTTTCTGTGACAAAGAGTGTCACAATGTCAACAACACTAAGTATCACATCATCTACATGTGCATGTGTACCATTTCAATATGTTATGCATGTGTTACTACCATGTAGCATGTATGTGTATTGACCATACACTAAACAAACATGTGTCATGACAATAAACCATCCAAGTGTCTCGACCTCAAGCCAACCAGGTGTCTTGAGCTAGATAAGGGCATGTGCCTCGACTACCATAAGAGTAGGTGGCTCGACCATGCACAAAACAAGCATCTCGACCATGACCAAATACATGTCTCGACCACCCATGAAACAAGAGTCTTGACCACAAAAAACTATGTGTATCGACCTCTACACACATGGTATCTCGACCACCAACTAACTTGGTGTATTGACCACCATCAAGGGCATGTATCAACCCCAAAAAAACCAAGGATCATAGTCAAAACAAGGCATTCATCCCAACCCAAAACCAAAACATAGGTCTCATCCAAGAATAACACACATGTCTCGACCTAGGCAAGATCAAGGTGTAGCGACCACCAAGGTCAAGCTGACCTAACAATACTTAGCCAACGTCAAAATAGAGATAAAACTCATCCAAAATAGAAGGTGGACATTAAGGAAGATCATCATCAACAAGGTGGAAAAACTCCATGCAAGAAGCACATAAAAACCATGAAAACCAAACTTCAACACAAACACCTTCAAGAACCAACTAGGTGGAAGAAGACCAAGCTTCAACCTCAAGAAAACAAATGCAAAACCTCAAGAAAACACAAAGACCGGACCGAACCAAAGCATGGTGATAAAACCAAGAAACATGATGCATGTATCAAAATAACCTCAACCAACTCATAACAAGTTGGGTACCAGAATTAGGGTTTAAGAAAGAGTGTAATCTACATGAGAATACTACAAAGTCTTAAACCTTAAATCATGGAAACTTCATATAGCATATTATCATCAACTTTAGAGATCAAAATAGTAACATGCAAGCATGGTTAAGGTGAAAGTCATAGAATAAGGTAGAGAGTTATATAACCCACCTTAAGAGAAGGAACAAGCTCCAAGTTCAAGGCTCCAAGGAAGAAGATGAAGCTCCAACCAAGGTCAACACTTCAGCCACAAGAACACCTCAAAAGAGAAGAACACCATGGTCAAAAGGATGCTCAAGAAAATAGGGTAAGAAACCCTAGGCCGAACCAAGAATAAAGAAGAGAGAAGAGAAGAAAACTCCCTCACACTAGGGTACCACCTTGTCAAAACATGTCCTCCGACCCTTTGTGTTGAGGAGTTATCTGTCAAGATGGCCACCATGGATAGTCCACAATCTACAGACAAGAAAGGAGAATAAGAAGGGAAAGGTTCCAAAGGAAAAACCTGATCAAGGAGAAAGAACAACTTACCAAGGAGAGAAACGACCATGAATCACCACAAGGAAGGTGATCAAGCTCCAAAGCACCACATGCAAGGTTGGATGACCTCCAAAGCACCCAAGATCAGTCCTTCTTGCTCCTCAAAGCTTCAAGGACGAACACAAGAGAAGGGAGAAGAAATAGGGCCGAAAAAGATACTTGCATGAAGGAGAGAGAGGTTATACTCAAGGAGGAGGGAAGCAAGGTAGGGGTGAGGTGTCAACATAAGAGAGCACTAAAGGGACACTTGTACACAAAAGAAACCAACATGCAACCACTATATACATACATGCAACTTATGGTGATAAAATCTAGGTGGGGACTTGACCACTTGGGTCACCACAACCCTAGGGGTCGAGACTAACACCAAGATACCTTGTCTCGACCTCAACATAAGGTCACCAAACAAGCCTGGTCTAGACAAACCACAAAAGACAATTGTCTCGACCCAAAAGCACCTCAAGACCATCAAGGTTGAGACAAAAACACCCAAGCATGGTGTGTCGGTAGAGACACACCAAAAACACACCAAAAGGTCGAGACATAGGTCGAGACACTCAACAAAGCTCATCAAGGTCGACACCAAGCAAACCCTAGAATCACCACATGATGCCACCTCATCAACCAAGGTCCAACAAGGCACCCCATAGCATCATTATCTCTCTCATTATGCAAAAGAACTAAGGGCACACTCCACATGTGATAAATTGCAAAATAACCCCTCAAATTTGGTAAATTGCTACTTGGTCCAAAACAAGCATACACAACTCAAACATCATCTAAACATGACCAAATTGAAAACATAAGATTTTCACATGTTAGATAAGCATCTAAAAGGATTAGGTTAAGGTTCTAAGCTTCTTATTAAGAAAAGCAAGCATACCCAAGAACTAAGATAGGTCAGGGGCCCTACATAAATTTTTGGACATGTGAATTTTGTTGTTCAAAATCATGACTCTCGATATTGATGTGCAAAATCTTGACTAGTGATAATTCATCTCGATATTGATTCAATGATCACCCTATTTGGATCTTGAGCTCACCCTTGATATATAATTGAGGAACTTCAAGTTCCCACATCTCAAAAAGAAAATTGAAATGTTATGTTGATTTATTCGATTTATGACTTAGGGATGATCTCTCATTTGGACTAGGGTGGGACCTTCCACTGATTTTGAACATGAAACAACAATATTGAAATATGTTGTTTGTCTCAAATTATTGATATACAAAAGTCCTAATAATTGATGTATAACCCCACCTAGGTCTAGTGTAGAAGCTAAAACTGTAAACATTGGGATTGAAAGTCATGCTTCACTCTTGAATCAAAGAGCTCTATTCATTTAACCTAAATGGTGATCTCTCCAAATTTGATCTTTTCATGAGATATATAACTATGCTTGGATCTTGGTGTTGTATTTCTTGATTTGGAATAATGTTTGTGTTTGAAGGATGATTATGTGGAGTATTATGATGGATGCAATATGGAATACAAAGTCCTAATGTCATTTGAGGACTTTCTATGCTTTTGGGGACAAAATTCCTTTTAAGGTGGGGAGGATGTAACATCTTGGATTTTATCTCTCCTCCAACTGCACACATATTGACTCTTGAAATTGATTATGAATGACCTTCCTCATCATCAATTGTATGTTTTGGAACCACTTGTTGCTCAATTTATGAGTTATGATGACTAATTGCAATTTTTGAACTCAATTATGCAATGTTGAGTGACCTACTACACATTGATTAAGTTGTGAATTCTGAGACTACTCAAAATTATTATCTTGATCTTAATCCTTTTCTATTAGATAAAGGATGAAATTTGATCCAATGGTGAATATTTCACCCGAATCGGATAACCGAGGTGAAAGTTATGGTTTATGCATATTTTACTCCTTTTCTAGTCTCTTTTTGACATTATTTCTCTTTTCCTTGCCTTGTTGGGCTTTGATCCTCTTCTCTTCTCTTGGGCCTTGACCGGCCTAAATCACGCGTCCTAAAATTGGAGGCGGATTTGAGGTAGTCGAGCTTTTACATTTATAGCCCGAATCCTTCTAGGCCCCCACAACTTTGCTTACGGGGTCAAAGTAGATATACGGGGTCGAACACAGGGACAAGGGTGGTAGTGTTGAGAACCCAGAATCGACACGCCACACTCCGGAAGGTATGAAGAGATGGTAAATTCCCAAAAGGGAAACAACAAGATGTCACAAACAGGGCAAAGAAAACTATCTCCAACTTGAGCTACAAGAAAGATTTAAGGTTTTAGTCATTTAATAGTTTTTAGGGGTTTTCATGCAACAGAAATAGAAAGATAAAACTAGAGCTAGAGCAAGGTACGAAGGATAAGACTTCAGTAAAACAAGCGGTAGCAGTAACATCCTGCACCCCTCCTCTCAGAGCAGGTACCTCTAACCGAACTGTCTTTTCGGCTTCCTGTAGTTGCTATTTATAGGCAGCGGTTGGGGGAAGTTATGGTTCTCGAAGCGCCACGTGTCCTCCTTATTCGCGGGTCGGTGGGTGGCCGATACTGGTATCACTCAGCATATGTGTGTTGGCTGTCAGTCACGTGATGGGCGGCGCCTGCCGGTGGGTGGCTGTGTCGCGTGACAAGCTTGGGTTGTCGTGGCGAATTTGGCTCCCTGTCGGGTAGAAGACGTGTCGTCCGTCAGTTTCTTCTTGCGCGACATCCCCTTGTCGTGCGTCGTTGTGTCGCTCCACCCTGTCGGGCAGAGGTCGTATCAGGCATCAGGAAGGCGGAAAGCAGGTGGAGCTTATTTGTGGGCCGGGACGGCCTTATTGACGATAAACGTACCAAAATGAGGAAAAACTCTGCAAAAAATGGAAATATTGGATTAAGAGCGTGATTTGGCCAGTTATTGAAAAAGTACTTATAAAAGAGAGGAAAATAGTTTAAAAGGGAAGTTTTGATAACAAAAAAATAGTCTAAAATATCACAAAATTTGGTGTTATCAACTCCCCCAAACTTAGCATTTTGATTGTCCTCAATCAATATTTAAACTTTATTTAGTGATGCTTCTTCTGCTCGGAGTAGCTTTCTGTTCAAAAGGTGAAACAAGAATCACAATGCCTTAGAGATAATGCTGTCTCACTACAAACAAAAGACTTTGTTTTTCCTACCTTATTGTTTAAGATTCTTCTCTACAGCTTCGGTGAGACTTTGTTGTATGATTCCAAAGTTAGCTTACACACCAAACAACTTTATTTTTGGGGCAGAAAGTTGTGTATAGGGTAGGCTAAGGCTTTTTGGGGTTTTTCTTGTTTCCCATCAGTCCATCCAGGTAAGGGTCCGTTAGCGGGCAAGTGGTCCCTATAGTCCAAGCCAGTTGGCTTTAGAGTAGTGATTTCACATCCTACGTACCACTGCCCCAGATCTACCATGCCTAAAGATGGGTACTTTTGGAAAACAAGTATATATATATATATATATATATATATATATATATTTCTTACTGGGCACAACTCTCATGCTTTTATTCACACTCATAAGGCTTCTTTCTCTTTTTGGGACTTTGTTGGGTGAGGGACAACAAAGAGATTTCTGCTGTTTGGGCAACTTTTTCCTTCTCCATACTCGTCTCTTAACTGTTTGCGAGATTATTATATATATATTTTTTTCGGCATATTAAAACATAATATTTTATTCGTTTGAGGCAACATTATCAAAAAGATATAACAAAACTTGTATCTCGTTAAGTACATAGAAAACAAACTTTGCAAGAAGTCGCAACATGTTTTCACTATTATAGCAACTTTGTACATATGCATGGGAATAAAAGCAAAAATTTTCAAAATTTTTTATATGATCATGACATTTTATACGAGCATGGGTACATACACATGATAAAGAGCAAGAACAAAATGGCACAAAGGGTGGAGGTGAAGAAAATTTTTATACCTCCTTCACTGGTACATGGGTACCCCCCCAAACTTACTCTGCACTTTGTCCCAGAGTAGCGAAGAATACAGGGTGAGGTCATGTTAGCCCAGTGAAGGTTATCTAGCGGGTTCGCTTGTGCCTTATAGAAGCTGCAATATGCTTCTTTGCTGCAACCATTTTATTTCCCCAGTTGGAAGCAGCCGGAACAAGTGCAAAGCTCTCAAGAAGGAGGCTCGAAGCTTGTGCATGGTAGATAGAGAGCTCTTGAAAACACTTGTGGATGCTTCCCCCCTTTTTAAGAGGATGGAACTAGAATGCCCATACTTAATCTGGAGGCCATCAGGGTAAGACTTGTGCTATCTCTAGAGATGGTCCTAAACCACCACAGAAGACAGACTATGATAAGGAAGTGATCCTTTTTGGGTTCTGACGTTTCTATCCGACAGTTGTTGCTTCAGCTACGGCCAGAATTCTGATTCTTGTGCCTCATTTGTCAGCTCGGCCGGAGGTTTGCCTTGTATGATCCATACCTGTTATCTAGTTCATTAACCATGTTAGGTAGGAAAAACAAAAGAAACTCGATAAAACTTGACTTATTTCAAAATCCGGGTATCGTCCATCAAAAGAAAGCTCGAGACGATATAGGATTAGACGATACGAAGAGAGATGCGCAGCACAACACACTGCCCGACACTGGCATGTCGGGCGATACACAAAAATCAACTAAGCTCGTAAATTCGATAAGCAGCGTACGATATGAAAACTCGTGTCGAGCGATAAGTCTATCGAGCTATACCCTTGCTCTTTGGAGCCATCACCCGATACAAGGGTGAAGGCAATCTGGCCGATACGCGAGAAAAAGCGGATTACTGAAAGATGCGGGTGGCTAAAAAGAATAAGTGTGATGGCCCGACACAGTAAATCCACCTTACTATATATAGCAAACTCAGCTGGGGGTAAATCGGGTAGTCCTGGGGCACACAATGGCTGTTAGGGCAACTCGTAAGTCGGGCAAGTCCATCCGTCGGCACGACCCTTGCGATCCCCGAAATTCCACTACCCGATATGGGCACATTCATAGCACCGGTTGGGTTGCTTTCCGATACGTCATGAAAACAAAGCGGTTTAAACTGCGGCTGATGAGTAAAACATCATTGGCCTAAGACTAAGCTCCCAACCTCAAATGGTATTACCCATCACGGTTAATAAAGCTAAAGCGGTGACCCCTAAAACATAAGAGTCAGCGCATGTGGCGCATGCATTGACTCGGGCCTTATTACATCCCAAAATGTTTGTAGTGTTTTTCATTCAGAAAAGTAAAAGCGTCCTATTCTAGGAATTTAAAAGGCAGCTCGGGTTGCCTCCTGAGAAGCGCTACATTTTCTGTCTTTATCTGGACGCATTCAGCTTCTTCATCCTACATCTTCATCTTTGCCTCTGCGGTCACAGACCTGTCTTCTTGGCAGTCTCGATATTCGATGGTATCTTCCCTAATGGGTTCTTTATGATCTCGGCGAGCTGAGCTAGCTGCTGGTCAATTTGGCGTTGATGTGTATGCATGTCTGCCAACTGTACCTGCAACGAGTTCAAAACACCAGAATTGGATAGCACACTTTGCGCTAGTTGGTTATTGATGGTATCCTGTTTCTTAACGAAATCAAACAACTGGCCAATCACATCAGATTGGCTTGCTCCTTTGTCCTGTTCTCGGTTTGGGCCCTGGTACTTTCCCGGTGCTTGGAAATTGCCTTTCGCCGACTGGAACTGGTTGTTCTTGGTGTATTGACCATGCCCCCCTCTCTTCTCAAAAGCTTGTGTCGGCTTGGACGAGTTATGCAGCTGATGAGAGTTTTCAGCTGCATCCTTGTTGCCGTAGTTAAAGCCGGGGTGGTCTGGCCTTTTGTAGTTCACGAAAGAGACATTTTTAGTCCTTCTGTATTCCGAGTCAGAATCACTGTCCACATCCGGTCAGGTGTAGACGCAATTGTCTACCCCGTGTCCTCCTTCACCGCAGGTTACACATTTCATCACCTTCTCAACTGGCTTCTTGCCTTTCCCGCCAGCTTCCCGTAGTTGCTTAACATCAGTGGCAATTCTTTGTATCTGCGAGGTAATGGACTCCAGCGCTTTAGACTTAAGAGAGGGCCCTTCACCGACCTTTTTGACCTATCCTCTATCGGATCTATCGTAATCAGTGCTAGCTAGTAGCTTGGCCATGTTTTTGATGATCTTTTCGGACTTGCTTGGTTTCTTCCCAAGGAAGTCACTGCCTGCCGCCGCATTTAGTGACACCCTTTCATCGGGAGTCAGGCCATTGTAGAAGGTGGTGACAAGGAAGCCCTTCTTATAATTATGATGGGGGCAATCCCTCTGGTATTCCTGGAATCGCTCCCAGGTGTCATGGAGGCTTTCATTCGGCTTTTGCATAAAAGAGGTTATTTGCTGCCTATTTCTGACAGTTCTTTCAGTGGGGGTAGAACTTGTTCACGAATGCATCAGCCAGTGCTCCCCATCCATTCAGAGATTGGTGAGGCAACCCAAGATACCATGACAGAGCTTTGTCTTCCAAGGAGAAAATGAAGCCCTTGTAATATATGACCTCTTGGGGGACCCCCCTCATCTTTATGGTATCACATATATTTTTGAAAGCATCCAAATGGTGGTACAGGTTGTCATTCTTAGAACTTCCCCTAAAGCTCTTATTCTGGATCATTGAGATAACTGACAGCTTGAGCTCAAAATTTGCCGCGTTGAAACGAGGGACAATGGTGGGGCATCGGGAGTTGTTGGCCTTCGTGGACGCTAACTCCCTCAGTGTTTTCTCTTCTTCCTTCGAGTCGTCGCTGTCGCTGGCATCATGCCGTCATTCCTGATTGTTGTGATTCCTTCTGTGTCTCCAGTGGTGATGACGTCTATCGCAGCGATGTATTTCCTCGTGCTCTCCCAATTCTAGATCTTCCTGTTGAGCGTTACCGTCGTACCAGTCGTCGCCTTCGGGTGGCGACGAGTCAGGCCTCCTCCCTTGGCGTTCGCCTCCAGAATGTTGGGGTTCGATGTGAGGAGGCATATTGGTGTTGGTGTTTGGCGGACTAGATCACCATACTTCAGAGTTCCTGAAACGGCACGAAAAATCAACTTTAGAAAATAGAATTATTTATTTTGTGCAATGAGTAATGATAATAAAATAACAAAAGCAAAGAGTGCTGTCAAGCTCATTTCTAATCTTGAGGTACGGGAGTGTAGTTAGTGGATTCGGATTCGTCAACAATGCCGTTTTTGCCTTGTCCCCAGCAACGGCGCCAAAAAGTTGACCGGCCTAAATAGCGCGTCCTAAAATTGGAGGCGGATTTGAGGTAGTCGAGCTTTTACATTTATAACCCGAATCCTTCTAGGCCCCCGCAACTTTGCTTATGGGGTCGAAATAGATATACGGGGTCAAACACAGGGACAAGGGTGGTAGTGTTGAGAACCCATAATCGACACGCTACACTCCGGCAGGTATGAAGAGATGGTAAATTCCCAAAAGGGAAACAACAAGATGTCACAAATAGGGCAAAGAAAACTATCTCCAACTGGAGCTACAAGAAAGATTTAAGGTTTTAGTCATTTAACAGTTTTTAGGGGTTTTCATGCAACAGAAATAGAAAGATAAAACTAGAGCTAGAGCAAGGTACGAAGGATAAGACTTCAGTAAAACAAGCGGTAGCAGTAACATCCTGCACCCCTCCTCTCAGAGCGGGTACCTCTAACCAAGCATCAACACCCCTCTCAAGGTTCCTGGACTTAAGTTAGAGTGGAATGTTACTGAAACAACTCCGTTCTAGGCACTCTCGTACTCCAGAATTGGACCAAACACTAGAGCCACAACACAACTCTCGAAGTTGTTGCAACGGGAAAACACGATTCGGTAGCTAAGCGAAACGTGATCCAAACATGCAAGCTAGAGTTCAGATATCAAACATAGCAGTCATCCACCATTTTGCACCAAGCATAGAGCAGCAAGTAATTAAGCTTTTCCATTCCCATAAACATTAAAGATCTTGATACATTGCATAAGTAAGGAATTAAATAACATAACTAAAGATAGATGTCACCTTCTTGATGTAGAAGGACGACAGGCTACTGCGGCTCTCCAGCCCGATACCGGTCAGGGGCCTAGCCCGATACAACAGTTTCGGGCGGCACACTATGACGGTCGACTGAATCACTCAAGGACCCTGGCCGATATGCTCATGTCGGGCGGCGCACCCTCTCGGGCGGCACGCATGACAGGTGAAGCGTATCAGTTTCGATATCGTGTCGGGCATGGAGTGACGCATTCTACTGTCGGGCACTTGTGTCGCTCATCTACGTTGGTCGGTGTCAGCCCGCAGTGTCGCCCAGGACGGTCCTAAGTAAACCATCCCATCCCTCTCGGGATGAGGAAGAGCTCACCTAGAGTTGCCCGACACGAGCATTGGGGTGCGATACTCTTGCTCTCGCAGTTTTCCTCCGAAGATCACTCAAAGTTCCCAACTGTCTGAACTATCTTTTCAGCTTCCTGTAGCTACTATTTAAAGGCAGCGGTTGGGGGAAGTTATGGTGCTCGAAGCGCCATGTGTCCTCCTTATTCGCGGGTCGGTGGGTGGCCGATATTGGTATCGCTCGGCATAGGGGTGTCGGCTGTCGGTCACGTGACGGGCAGCACCTGCCGGTGGGTGGCTGTGTCGCACGACAAGCTTGGGTTGTCGTGGCAAATTTGGCTCCCTGTTGGGTAGAAGACGTTTCGTCCGTCAGTTTCTTCTTGTGCGGCATCCCCTTGTCGTGCGTCGTTGTGTCGCTCCACCCTGTCGGGCAGAGTTCGTATCGGGCGTTAGGAAGGCCGAAAGCAGGTGGAGCTTATTTGTGGGCCGGGACGGCCTTATTGACGATAAACGTACCAAAATGAGGAAAAACTCTGCAAAAAATGGAAATATTGGATTAAGAGTGTGATTTGGCCAGTTATTGCAAAACTACTTATAAAAGAGAGGAAAACAGTTTAAAAGGGCAGTTTTAATAACAGAAAAATAGTCTAAAATATCACAAAATTTGGTGTTATCAGGCCTAGACCATGCTCACACCTATAAATCCTAACCCGTGCTATGGAAAGAGGTTCCTAGCCGAAAGATCATGCACCCATGGATCAAGGCTGATCCAACGGTTTTGGAGTCATCCCCAACCTTGAGTAGGAGTCAAGAAGCTAAAGCTTCTAGCCATGTCTATGACCACCAAATTTTTGGGCTTTTGACCATGTTCTCACCCAAATTCATCACACAAGTCCTCACCCATTCTCCTACAACCCATCCCCTACTCTTTCCTAGAAAAATGGTCCATGATAGAGGCATGGAGCACCCCTCCAACCATGGCCGGCCACCATGGCCAGCCACCATGGCCATGACCATGATGGATGGGGTTTTCACACACCCTACAACCTCTTTTTAAACTGGTCAAGTCCACCTCACTTCACCCTTTTATTTCCCTCTATTCTCTACCATTTTTAAATGATGGAACCCCACTTCTATCTTATTCTTCCACCTCCAACCTTAGCAGCACCCTCCTTGGCCACCTCGGCTATTTATCATGCTATGACTCCTTTTCACTTTTATAACTCTAATGAGTAACTTATGCTATTTGGTACTATGATAATCAAACTCGAGCATAATTACCCTTATGAATGATTATATGCACTCCAAATAATCAAGTTCCATATAAGCAACGGTAAACCCCCCCCCCCTTCTCTCTAGTCACCCCCGGCAGATGCCACTGGGGGGAGGGGCATTTCTTCCTTGGCGCTCCCTCCCCCTGGCCTTCGTTGATGTGTTGGGCTGCTTAGGGGCTCTTCTATAGAGACGTGAGTTGGTCGAAGTGGCTGGAGCCTAATCGGAAGTCTGGGGCGGAGGTGTGACGTACCGCGAGAGTCGGTTTTCGGGCAAGAGTTGGCGAGTCGACCATGTCGAACTCTGATCCGTTCAGGTGTGACGGGTGGAGGGAGGCCACTCTCAGATGATCCGGGATCACATGCTGCTCTACTGCGCTAGGGTCGAGTTAAGTTTCCTCTTTCTTCATTGGCGGAGTAAGGGGTCCCCCGCTCCCCCACTATGCCTATACCTTCTTCCTGATCTAGGCTCGGGATTCATCCACAGCTACGGTGGCGCTGCGGCTTCAGCCTCAGATTCACCAGGCTGTCAGCGGCGCACCCTTCTTGGCAGCGTGTGATGCTGGCCTTGGGGCCCCAGATGGCTGCTCGAGGTCAGTTGCAGCGGTTTAGCCGGAGTTTGCGGCGGTCGCTGGCGACGCTGGTCGGGTCCCCCATCCGCCTTCTGTTCCTGTGCTACGGCTCTGGGCGGAGGTGATCGGGCCCTTGGTTCAGTCGGCTGGCAGCCTTTGGCCGGAGCATTGAGGCTTACTCGTGACACAGCTAGCTGACGGGTGGTGGTGGAGGCCTGCTTGGTATATGCTTCCCATCGACATCCATGACAGTGGAGTCCATGCCTGTAGGAGCTCTGCTTGTCGCTGGCGTAGGGGTTCTCTTTGGCCAGTTGATCCCAGGAGGTTCTTTACAGGTGTGGTTGTTTGTCTGTTGCGGTGAGGGTGGCGCCCTCAAGGTGTTCGACAAATGCTTCTCTGGGTTGCTCCTGATCTAGACTACAACAAGGTGCTATTGGGTTCGCTTCCTATGTTCCCCTTCCTTGCTGTGTGTAGGAACACCCCTAGGGTGGTTTTGGTTGTTAGGTCTATTGCAGGACATCAGTAGATTGGTGCCTGGTTCGGATGCTAGTTGAACCCCAAATTCTTAGCATAGGACCACACATTGTGGGTGCATCCATTAGATAGATGGCACCGTGCCAAGAAGGAAGGGTTGTTTCGAACATCTTAGCCTCGCAGTTCTGTGTTGATAGATCGTGATGGGTCTGGCGATTTGGGAAGATCTGAAGCTATTGATGCTGGTCCAGGTAGGGCTTCCTGGTGGTTGTTTGTTGCAACCTGTAGTTACTATTTGTGGGTGGGCTTGTTGTATGTATCTACATGTTGTTTTCAATCGCTCTCCTGGTAGGAATGTCTGGTATTAGTCTTGGAAATTTGATGTTCTTCTCGGTTCATGGTATCTTTAGGTCTAGTGTAATACCCCCTGCGTGGGGTTTTAGATCCTTGGTCGAGCTCTTTAGCTCCTGTTCATGTAAGGGGGTACTCAGTGCCCAAAGTTTTGGATTATAGTAACACACTTTTTGACTGACCAAAAAAAAGTTCCATCTAGATCAGTAACTTATATCCTTGATGTACCAATATCCTATATGTTCCATACTTGAAATCTATTACAACTTGATATTATGAACAATGACATTAGATGGAAAATTTATGTACTTATCATGATGGTCTTTAAAACCTTCTGCTAATGTTGACCAAATATGATCATAACTATATCTTTGCCTTTATATTAGTGCTAATGATGATTTGTAACACAAAATGGCATGTGGTACACTCTTTTTCACTATTATGCTAAGTGATCTAAACATGACATTGAATGTTACCTAATGTGCATGTCACAAAATTGGATATCTAATCTTGTACACGTCTCAACCTAATGGTCACACATGCTATTACATCCTTCAAACTAGTAAATGTTTGATATGTATGACACTAAATCAAGTTTGATCACTCTTGTACGCTAATGTTTATCATATTGCAAGAAAATGACTCAATATGACTAGCTATGACAATGTCGATGCTTATGTTGACTAAGCTCACATAAATCTTATACTTTCTCTATTTTGGGATCTTGAAAACTCTAATCATATATCCCTGATCTAGTTGTCATGTGTCACTCTATGTGCTAATAAATCCATGAACTAGTATGTTTCTTGATAATGATAATGCATGACCTAGTTTGAGAAATTGAAATCAATGATGAATGATAGGATACCTAGATCTATTTGACACATCCAACCACCTTGATAATGATTATTGATACCTAATCTTGCTGATATTAATCCAAGTATACTTATTTGTAATCTCAGGATCAATTGGTTGACTCTTTGCCAAGATCTAGTCACACTTGCTATATATGGCCTTCTAAATAAAATGCTTAATCTTGTGCTCATATCATGGCATGATTTATCCTCCTATTAGCTAGACTAGTGGTATTGAAATTGCACGTATGTATGTAGTATAAATGCTTGGTTTACTATACTTGTTTGAGCTACATGTTCCGTAACGAACCGTACTTTTGAGCGTCTAAAAGACTTTAAAGTCGCGAATCATTACTCATAAATTCCAGAATCAGATTCAAGAAATAATACAAAATAGTAAACAATCTCCATTAATGAAAAAATAGTTACATATGTTTGCGTAAAAATATCCTCTAAGGAGTTACATAAATTTTAGAAAGAATTAACATGTACATGTATGATGATATACCATTATATCTAAACCTTCATGAATAACTTTAGTGTCTTCAACATCTTTTATCCATAACCTCATGTCCATGAATCAAGTATATCTAATACCTAAAATGCCGACAAACAAATACACGATCAATATATTTATATACTGGTATGTGGGTTCATCCAATAATCACACATACACATATAAGAAAACATCTTTATCTTGCACATAAGAACATAAACTTGTTTTCATTTTCTAACCCATATATGGTCTACTACCTTAGGTGTAATCACTGTCCCTCTGGGGCTCGTGTGCATTACCCTTAAGATAAGTCTAACCCAGGGTTCAAAATATTGTTATTTACTTTACATGATACTCATAGGACCTTTATAATTTGCAAGAAGTAAGTAAACAAGAAAGTAGTTTATCTTTCATTCAATCTCATCGAGAAACCTCGACAAACTCCACATGTATTCATAAGCATAACCACATACCTTATTCCATTGCAGAAACCATGCAAAATATATCATGTACTTTAAGAGTGCATCCAAACATCCAAGCAACAAAGTATTCAATCTGAAATATACATACTATATATGTGTCACCATGCATTCACATTACATTAATCAGTTCTAGATTCACCCCTAAACTATGGTTTAGGGTTATCTTATGTTTGGACTAGGGATTAGGGTTACAAACCCTAATTCCATTGTATCATGGTTTCTAAGATTACAACCTTTAGTTATGCATATTAGGTTAAACCCTAATCATCATCTTGAACATATTAGATTATCCGTGATACCTACATCATATTACTAGCATTAAGATCATAACAAGGTATTCACATCAGTTTTAAAACCCTAAATCAACATGTACATGATTATTAATATAGAAACATCAATAATTCATCATCATCAATGATTCGTTCATTATACATGTCTAGATCAAGTATTATCACAACATAAACGAATCTACTTAATTAAGCATCAGTTTAAATGAATCTAGGTTTTCCTTTCTATTAAACACATTAGAACATGTTTTGTATATAATTTTAGAATAGGAAGCTTAACTAGGTTCTACAACTAATTTATTTAGAATCCTGTTGTTCAGATGATAAACTTTCATATATTATACGTTGCAATCTGAGTTACCTATCATTTACTATGATTTTTGCAAGATTAACATTGTTGGACCAAGTAAAAGGTGCCACGTTAGCTAACTTACCTTATCCATTGCTAATTCAGCTCGAATCCTTATTAGGGGAAAAAGACTTCTCCACCCTTGGGGCTTGAACACGCATGGTGTGGCAGAAGAGTCTTTTGACTCTTTTCTTTTCTTCCTCCTCGTGTAGGTCTTTTCCCGCCTGATGGGCGGCTCTGGTTGCACATCTTTGCATGAGGGGACCCTATCCTACGTGATGCAAGGTGTGATGGATCAACACCCACCATAGAGCAAGTGATGGACCCTATCACCATCCTTTCATATTTTTATCTGTCGCCTGCAACTCCTCCTCCAACCTCACGTGTCAACGGTTCTCAATGCACACAAGTTGTGCTGCAATGTTCCAACCACCATTGCCACTGCTACAATGGGTCAAGGATCGCCGAAGGGCCACCTACCTTCGCACACCACCTCTACCTTGCCTTGAGTCATGATATCCCTCATATCCGCGATCCCTAGTTTCCAACTGTGTACGTACACCCGTACGTCGGTGGTGTTGTGAGTTGAGGTAGTTGCTCACCTCTGTAGCAAGGAGATCAAAGCGGCACTATGTCGACAGGGTTTCAGATGCTGGCTGCAAACCACCCCTATTCCCTGCCTGGCTAGTATGGTTCTAACTCAGTGGGGTTCCATTGTCTTCACTCTCATGCAAAACCTTCGCGTGAATTGCCCAACTACACATCGGGATTCTGGCTCCCGTGGGAATGGCACCACCAGAGCCACCACCTCCCTTTACGCATGTACCATCCACTGCTGGAACAACCCTCTCAGTACTCTCCACATACCATTGGTTTTGTTCTTCAGAATCAGCTGCCACAAGAGCCGACATGTGCCGTGATCCCCAACTTTGTTATTAGTGCCTGACCTATTGTGGTTGGGTACGTTGATTTAGTGAGAGTTCTCGTCCCCAGGCGCCTCCTCCTCATGAATCCACCTACTATCCATGCTAGGGCTAGGTTAAAACCATGATGGTTGGGAACCATCTACTAGACGCTGTTGATGCAATGATTTTGAGTCACATTTGTAGACCTGTTTCATATGTGTTTTATGCTTTAATTAGTCATTTTGATGTTTAATATCGCATAATTCATCCACTTTGGTCTTTGTTGATATTTTATGTCAAATCCCCCTTAATTCATTGTTTTGAGCATTAATTGTCAAAATATTATTATTTGTGTGAATTTATTTGGTTTCATGTTTGAATTTAAGGAAAAATGAGTATCTGCTTCCGTCGATACCATCGACGGAAGTCAATACCATCGACATGATCACAGGTTGCCAGCCGAAAGGAGCAGCAAAGTGTCGATACTATCGACAGGGATGTCGATGGTATCGAGTCACCTTCAAGGTTGCTGGAGAAGAAGCAGTCGATAGTATCGACCCCAAGTCGATACCATCGACGCATGGAGGCTACAACGACACAAAACGACAAAACCGTCGCTACAGGGTAGTCGATACCATCGACCCGCGTCGATGGTATCGAGACTACATTAGGCACTCGGATGAAAAGAAAGAAGGGCTGCCGCTACCACACTGGGTCGATACCATCGACCCGCGTTGATGGTATCGACACCATCAGATATGCGTTTGATTCAGATTGATCCCAATCGAACGGCCGTGGTTAATTAGCAACCTAATGAGGGAATTAAACCTAATGACGGCCGCCCAAGCCAAGGATGATCTCAGGAGCCATTGCACAAATACCAAGGAGGAGTAGAGAGGATAACGGAGGCTAGAAGCTCATACCAGTTGATTCGGACACCGCAGAAGACAAATTTCACCACCAAAAGGCGGGAGAGCATGTGTTCTATGCAAAGGATCAACCGGTTCTTCTCCGTTCAGGGATTTCACCTCTCAATTCACGTTTTCTACATGATTTCCCATATCTCTACCTTGTACTTGGATGAGATGAACATGCGGGGCTAATCCCCTTTGTCTTTAGGATCGGGAGTAGCCCAGGAATTCATTGTATGACAGTTTTATAATAGTAATTCATATTTTATCTCTTAAATCCGTGGTATAGTTTCGTTTTCTCCATATATTGTTATGCTTGATCACCATAATAATAACCTAATGCCTTTAATCACTTTGAAAGAAGGATTAACGGCTGAAAAGAGACGAAATCTACATTAATCGATAAATCCCTTGACCAAGGTGGTGTAAAATTAATGGTGGATACTGAGAGATCGTTCATAATGCACCTAGTTTAGGATATAGGTTACTACGATGGTGGAACCAACCTAAACCTAGGTAGTGAATTGCACCACGACAGTGGGTAATTCTGTTTTCAGGCCACTACCCAGATAGAGAGATAAAATTGAGGCATTATATAAAATCTAATACAATGAAAACCCACGGTGAAACCGCAATCCTAAAGATACCCTTTTGAATTGATTAAATTAACATTTAATCGATCGTTCGTTTTGTTTTTGTTTTTATTTTCTTTTAATTTTAACAACAACCCTCAATTTGTTATTTGGTTTAGATGATCGCAAATAGTTAGTAGGAGTCTCCAACAATTCCGAGTATCCATGTGTTCGACTCGGGCCTCACAAAGGTCTGTACTACTCGACGCGTTCACTTGCGTTTAAGCGCACAGTAAAATTGCGTCAAGTTTTTGGCGCCGTTGCCGGGGATACGGCGAATTGTTGGCACTTTGAGTGCTACTAGCGGCCACTCTAGGCCACAATTTTTTTTATTTTGAAACAACTTCAAATATTTTCTTTCTATTGTTCGTTAATTTTTTTTTTACTTGTCAAAGCACTATACTGAACTAAATTTTCCTATTTCAGGTACGTTGCATGGTGCAGACGCGTAGTACTGACTACGCGAATCCTGCACCCAAGGTTCCGCTGTAGGGACCTGAGGACGAGGATTATCATGAGCAAGAGCAACACGAAGAGGTAGATTCCGAACTTGAACAGGAAGAGATGGCCGAGCCACAGACTATATGGGAGAAGATCAAGGCTTCTTCCTCATCAGCTTCCAAAGGGCCTATAAAGAAGCATGCAATCAACATACCTACATATAAGATTGATTTGGCGTTGATAAATCTGGTGAAGTCAAATGCTTTTCATGGGCTTAAGAATGAGGATCCCGTCGCTCACATCAGCCAGTTTGTTGAGAACTGTGACATGGTTAAAATCGACAGGTTTCCACAAGATGCACTTTATCTTAAGCTTTTCCCGAGTTCATTGGCAGGAGCCGCACGAGAATGGCTACACAATTTAGATGATGAGTTTGTGGAGTCCTGGGACCATATGGTGGAGGTCTTCTTTGAGAGGTTCTTCCCTCCTGAGAAGACTAACGGCATGATCCGGAAGATTCATAATTTTACCCAACAGACCGGTGAGACATATTTTGAGACTTGGGAGAGATTTCAGGTCATGCTGAGGAGGTGCCCACATCACGGGCTGGATAAAGAGACGCAGGTGAAGATCTTCTATTTTGCTCTCTCCGAGCATGATAGGAGTAATCTGGATTCCTCTGGGTCAGGATTCTTTCTGAACAATACAGACACCAGATGCTGGGAGATACTAAAGAATATGTCTAGAAAACAATCATGGGGTGAAAGAGGTGCCGTGGAGTAGGTTCGAGTGACAAGAGAATCAAAAGCGATAAAGAATCTGAATGAGAAGATGGATCTTCTCGCAAAGAAACTGCTAGCAAAGTAGGATGATGCATCTGAGGATGAGGAAGCCCAAGTCAAATTCATGCAACAACAAGGCTATAGAAACAATGACTATGCATGGAGGAGAGACAAAAAGTTCTCCTGGAAGGATCCTAATAATTTCCAACAAGACCCGGAGACAAAGCCACAACCGAGAGCTGAGGATAAGAGCACCGAATTACTTAGTCAAATGGTGCAGCAAAATCAGGAAATGATGGCTAAGTTTGGTAAGCAATTGCAATCTCAAGGTGATATTTTAACCAAATTTGGGCAGATGCTACAAAGCCATGGATCACAGATGCGGGCATTGGAAACCACCGTGGCTCAGATTTCAAGTGAAGTGGTGGCCATCAAGCACGCCAACCAGCAGAAACCAGCCGAGAATGCAAATGTGGCCCAAACACACCATCAAGTGAAGTACATGTCTGTGGTAAGCAATGAGGAGGAATCCCAGGTGTCATAAGCAAAAGATCAGAGCAAAATGAGGTTCGATACGAGAGCAACACCGTCGATACCGTATCCTCGCAGTTATTATGGACTGCCGGGCAGAAACCCTCTTTTCAGGAAATCCCGCCAAGGACCCATTATAGTTGCGTCCTCGCCTAGCCAAGAACAGCAAGTTAAGGCTGCATGTCACGGTGCGGATACATCTACTGTGAGAGAAGAGCCACAACAAATGATACATGTTGTTGATGTTCCGACAAAGCCTATGCCAGAGGGAGTAATGGAAGCAAGCTTAGGGGAGATGGCCCCGAAAAGCCCATATGTGCCACCCCACAAACGTGGTAATGCGACAGTGGAGTCAAATTTGGACAACTCGAAGCCGAAGAAGGAGCACAGGCATTATAGAAAATTCTTAGAGATATTCAGAAAGCTACATATCAATATTCCGCTGGTGGAGATGATTGAGAAGGTCCCCGCCTATGGGAAGTTTATTAAAGAAATAATTAATAAAAAGAGGCGGATCAAAGATACTGATGTGTGTAGGATGAATGAAATGGTAAGATCAATGATCCTTGGGAAGTTACCAGAGAAGAAGAAAGACCCGGGGAGATTCTATATTCCATGTTCAATAGGTGATCAACACTTCCCATGAGCTCAATGTGATTCGGGCGTGAGCATAAATCTCATTTCATTGCCCACATTTCAGAAGCTCGGGTTACACGACATAAAGAAATCAGCGGCAGCCAATTAATTAGCAGATGGATCTATTGTAAGGCCACATGGCATTTGTGAGAATGTTCTTGTCAAAGTGGACAAATTCATTTTTCCTGTAGACTTTGTAATCATGGACATGCCGCAGCTTGAGAGTTGCGAGATGCTATTAGGGAGGCCGTTTCAAGCAACGGCCGATGTAGTGACTGCAATAGGGAAAGGTAAGCTCATGTTGGGAATTGGTCAAGATCGCGTGGAGTTCAAGTTGCTGCATGATCCTTTGAGCACCTTCTCCAAGGTACCAAGTTGGTAAAAAAATGCCAAAAGTCGTCTAGCCTAAGACGTTAAATAAGGGCGCTTGTTGGGAGGCAACCCAACCATTGGTGCCTTAGTTTAGTTCATTTACATTCATCGTTTAATTTGTTTTTACTTAGTTTTTCATGTAAAAAAGATACCGTGATCGATGTGTTCTTTGTGTAGGCTGGGGCAGAGTCGATACTATTGACGCACTAGTCGATGGTATCGACCATGGAACAAGTTGACGACTACAGATTTCGCACTGCGTCGATACCATCGACGGCCTCATCGATGGTATCGACATACCTATAGGAAGATCGCAAAATCAAGGTTGATGGTATCGACATGCCAGTCGATACCATCGAGATCTCTGAAGATTTACAGAAGAAATTGACTCAGTGAAGTCGATACCATCGACGGGCGTGTCGATGGAATCGACACTTTCAAGTGAAAAAGGCGGCGGCCAGTCTCGTGAGGATTTACCCTAATCAGAAAAGTCGATACCATCGACTCGCGTTGATGGTATTGACCATCCACGTCACCGATCTACGCGAACAAATCAACGGCGATCGCAGAAGCCACATCATCGATCCGGGTGAAGCGTCGATACCATCGACCCATGTCGATGGTATTGACACGTCAGCGATCCGGGTTTCAAGATCCAGGCATCGAAAAACGTCGATACTCACGATGGGGGCGGATAGCATCGACTAGTGTCGATACCATCGACTCACGTCGATGGTATCGACGGGTCAACAGTGGCACCGGCCAAGTCTATTTAAGGAGATTCATTACGTCAGTTGACGTCACACCTTCAGAGCGATCTCCTCCCTTTGCGCCGAGCACTCCCCCAAGCCGTCCAAGCCCGAAGAAGAGCAACAACGAGCGAAGGTCTTCATTGAGCAGAGATTCAACTCTCCAATCTTCACCGAGCTCTCCTTCTGATCCCCATTTCTTGTCGCCAATATGGTGCATGTGGCCGGAGCTTCATCCTCGCGCACGAATCCGATGGACATTCCGGAGTTCGTGCCACCACCGCCATCATCGATTTCACGTCCTCGACTTGTCCATCCTTCCTCAGAGGTCCAGAAGATGTACGAGGAGATCATGCGGAGGAAGATAGAGCCCACCCGGTATGTGGACCGGGAGATGATCTGAGATCTCAGATTCGAGGCCAACTTGGCCTATGTTCTAAATGGGCAGGCCCGTCACACACCAATAAGGCCTGGCGAACTGGAATTTCACCAAGATGGCCAGCCGTTCTTCGGTGACTGGCCCACGTACAAGGAATTGGTGGAAGAATTCATGGTGTCACTGGATGTATGCATCGTGCCCAACGACATTGTAGCTACCGACCGCGAGTGGATCCAGGGTCGGGTGTCTTTCCGGCTGTTCAACATTGACTACACCCTGACACTCCGGCAATTCAACACGATCTTCAACTGGAACCACTCGGCATATGAATACCGGCGGCCAGACAACCGCACCAACTATGACGCAATCTTCACCGAGCTGGTGATGGTGCCGCAAGGAAAGTCGGTGAGCTACCACAATGCTGCGGTAGCCGATTTCGAGCACCCTTTCGTCCGGGTCTTGCACCGGATGCTCAGTTCCACAGTTTTTTCTCGGGGTGATATGGCCCTCAGCAAATTTCAGGGGTCAGATCTTTTTTTTCTGTATAAACTCCTAAAGAAACAAGAATGCAATTGGGGTGCTTTCTTTCTGCAACGAGTATTGGACATGAAGAGGAGTACAAGGAAAATGCCGATTCACTTTGGCAGGCTCATCACCAAGCTGGCTTCATACCTCGGCTTGAATTTCTAGACCCTCACTCCTCTCTCTACAAGAAGCAAGGTGAACTTGCAGCATCTACACCGGTCCAATCTGTTACTTCTCCGAGATGGCGTGGCGTTTGCCCACTGCCACGTAAATCAAGCATATCAAGAATGTTCTCTTCTCGATCCCGTTTTCAACATCGAAGGTGCGCAACATTTTCGGTGGCCAATCATAGCCATCGCCGACTCCGATGAAGAAGGCGGCGACGACGGAAATGATGATGAGGTTGAGGAGGAAGAGGAGGCATTTACACCTCTTCGAGCACGAGTGGCACCACGGAAGCATCCTCGGATGCATCCAGGTGCATCTTCATCATCTCACCCTACTCCGCCACCACCACCGCCCTCACATCCAAGCGAGGATGTCTATTCCATGCAGGGCATGTACACTATGATGCACGATATACATCAGTCGCAGTAGCAACATATGGCAATGTATTCCGGTATTCAAGACACTACGAACCGGATACTGGACAACCAAAGGGCGATGTTCGAGAATGAGCGTCTTCTCCTTGACAACCAACAATAGATACATGATCGGTTGTATCAGATGGAGATGCAGCAGGAGCCCTTCTACGACTACTATTGGAGCCAAAATTATTTTGGAGGTTATCCACAACCTCCACCAAGGGCCCAGTTTGATCCAAGCTTCCAGGGGGAGTATCCTTCGTGGGACCCTACAGCTCCGCAGTACCCGCCTCCACCACCACAGGAGTGATCTGGTATCACTGTTCCAATCTTTAAGTTTGTTTTTGACTATGAGGCCATAGTCGAATTCAAGCTTAGGGGGGTAGTTGGAACAACTTTATCTTTTATTGTTTTTAGTTTTTAACGTTATTGTTTTTGTTCTTGTTATTTGTTTCTTGCATTGTTAGTTTTTTTAGGATCCACATGCTATCTAGTGTAATCATGGATGTCGTAAAGTTTGTGTCATCTCATTAATTGTGCATGGGAAAATCAAGGGAAATTTGAAATTTTTCTGTGTTTGGAAAGCTTGTCGTGTTTAACCTTGGGCACATATCCTATGAAAATGATTGGTTTTGTCAACTTTAAAACAAAATTTCACAACTAGACTCCTAATGATTCATGAAAGTGGACGGAAATGGTTGTTTGAGCCCAAACTGACCAAATGGTAATGAGACTCTAATTGGATGTAAGAGAGAGAAACCCCTAAACTACTACACAGGTCAGTAAGGAGGGACGCATAATATCTTTCTAAGGTTCAGTCATCTAGTCTTATGATCGTTCCACTTCATTGTTTCCATAATCCACCCAAGAATTGGAAGTAGAGTACAGTTTTAACTCTTTTTGATTACATAGCATCTAGATAGGACTTGCATTGCAATTGTCTATACGTTCTGCATAAAAAGAAAGAACAAATTAGAATAGTGATACATGTACATTACCCTTAGGTGCATGCCATGTAGCTGCATTCATAATTTCCATGCATAAAGTATATCATGTATCTCAATTTTCCTCCAATGGTGAATTAAATTGTTCCATACCTTCTAATTAGTGCAAATTTCTGAGTATGAAGAAAAATAAGCCCAATAAATATTCTTTATCAATTAGGGATATAAGGGCTGGAAAATGAAAAAAAAGAGAAAAATCTGAAAAATCTGCACAATGAAAAAAAGAGAGTTAATTAGAAGAAAGTAGAATAAGAAGGAGAAAGGAACATAATATCACCTGCATTTCAAGAATTATTGAGTACATGATGTAACTTAATTAGATATCCTTCTCATGTTGAGACGGATGGTTAGTGCATGCATCATTCCACCCAATTTTAGGCATTAGGGCATTTTTCATGTGCATTTGCATCATGTAGGACATTTTTGTATTATGCATGTTGAAACAGTACAATAATTCCACTTTCTTCCATGATCCACCCATGTTCATCCACCAATTGCTCGGATTGGTAGGCCATCGTGAATTTCTCCTCACCAATGTATATCAGGAGAACTGCTTTCATTTAGATGGTAGTCAGGGCGAGCAACATAGTATAGGAGATCACAAGATGCACCAAGTCTGAACCAGCGAGTTTTATTATGTTAACTGCCTTACGTGATAGTGTTCATCAGTTTTGAGGTCAATTTCTCTTATGGATGATTACTGTCGCCTACATGGTAATTACCATTCTGTGGTTAGAGAGGGCCGATATGTGATTGTTAGGTGGGAGTCATTTGGATGTTGGTTGTGATGCGTTGTTCTTCAGTTGACATTGGCAATTCTATTCTAAGGATTAGTTGCTCAAGGGCGAGCAACGTTCAAGCTTAGGGGAGTTTGATGCGATGATTTTGAGTCGCATTTGTAGACCTGTTTCATATGTGTTTTATGCTTTAATTAGTCATTTTGATGGTTAATATCGCATAATTCATCCACTTTGGTCTTTGCTGATATTTTATGTCAAATCCCCCTTAATTCATTGTTTTGAGCATTAATTGTCAAAATATTATTATTTGTGTGAATTTATTTGGTTTCATGTTTGAATTTCAGGAAAAATGAGTATCTGCTTCCATCGATACCATCGACGGAAGTCGATACCATCGACATGATCACAGGTTGCCAGCCGAAAGGAGCATCAAAGTGTCGATACTATCGACAGGGATGTCGATGGTATCGAGTCACCTTCAGGTTGTTGGCAAAGAAGCAGTCGATAGTATCGACCCCAAGTCGATACCATCAACGCATGGAGGCTACAGTGACACAAAATGACAAAACCGTCGCTACAGGGTAGTCGATACCATCGACCCGTGTCGATGGTATCGAGACTACATCAGGCACTCAGACGAAAAGAAAGAAGGGCTGCCGCTACCACACTGGGTCGATACCATCGACATGCGTTGATGGTATCGACACCGTCAGATATGCGTTTGATTCAGATTGATCCCAATCAAATAGCCGTGGTTAATTAGCAACCTAATGAGGGAATTAAACCTAATGATGGCCACCCAGGCCAAGGATGATCTCAGGAGCCATTGCACGAGTACGAGCCATTTCACGAGTACCAAGGAGGAGTAGAGAGGAGAACGGAGGCTAGAAGCTCATACCAGTTGATTCGGACGCCGCAGAAGACAGATTTCACCACTGAAAGGCGGGAGAGCACGTGTTCTACGCAAAGGATCAATCGGTTCTTCTCCGTTCAGGGGTTTCACCTCTCAATTCATGTTTTCTACATGATTTCCCCTATCTCTACCTTGTACTTGTTTGAGATGAACATGCGGGGCTAATCCCCTTTGTCTTTAGGACCGGGAGTAGCCTGGGAATTCATTGTATGACAGTTTTATAATAGTAATTCATATTTTATCTCTTAAATCTGTGGTATAGTTTCGTTTTCTCCATATATTGTTATGCTTGATCACCATAATAATAACCTAATGCCTTTAATCACTTTGAAAGAAGGATTAACAGCTGAAAAGAGACGAAATCTACATTAATCGATAAATCCCTTGACCAAGGTGGTGTAAAATTAATGGTGGATACTGAGAGATCGTTCATAATGCACCTAGTTTAGGGTATAGGTTACTACGACGGTGGAACCGACCTAAACCTAGGTAGTGAATTGCACCACGACAGTGGATAATTCTATTTTCAGGCCACTACCCAGATAGAGAGATAAAATTGAGGCATAATATAAAATCTAATACAATGAAAACCCACGGTGAAACCGCAATCCTAAAGATACCCTTTTGAATTGATTAAATTAACATTTAATCGATCGTTCGTTTTATTTTGTTTTTATTTTCTTTTAATTTTAACAACAACCCTCAATTTGTTATTCGGTTTAGCTGATCACAAATAGTTAGTAGGAGTCTCCAACAATTCCGAGTATCCCTGTGTTCGACTCGGGCCTCACAAAGGTCTATACTACTCGACGCGTTCACTTGCGTTTCAGCGCACAGTAAAATTGCGTCAGCTGTTGTGATCCTCGGGGATAAGGTGCTCTCCCGATGATAAGGCTCTCATGGTAATATATATACAATCCCCCAGGAGGAACCCTAATGGTCCCTAGGAAGAGAGGAGGGGAAAGGAATAGAGAGAGCAACCCTTGAGCATAAAAGTCGACCTTACTTTTCTCATACACCCATGGGAGAGAGAAATATACTTGTATATCATGATTCAAAGGGAAAGCAAGGTGATTGACACCTTACCCACCGACTCCACATGCCTTTATCTCACCATAAGAAACCGTATTAGGATTCTCTTTGGGATTTATCAATGTAACATATCGGATCTTGGACCCTACCCTAGAATTGTGACCTTTTGGGTTTGACCAAACAAGGTTAAGGTTAGAGTGATCCTAATAATCTAATGCATGAATAATGTAATATAATACATCAAATAACTCATTTGGTGATAATAAGATGATAAATAACTTAATTGGATGCATAATGATGTTAATGGGCCTCTAATGGGCCAGATGACAAAACCCATGTAAGAAATTCTTAAAAGTGGAAATAAACTCCAAATTCGTATTCTATACACAAAAATAAGTTTACATGTCAATTTTTATCTAATTTGGACCACCTTGGAATAATATAGTAAGATAGGATAGAGAAATTGCCTAAAAGGTGTAATTAATAAATAAATATAATTCATGACACCAAAAGTTGCAAATAATGCTAAATTCATGTTCAACACACTTAAGTTAACTTGTAGATGAAGTTTCACCTAATTTAGATAATCCTAAATCCATTAATGAAGGTGGAAACAAATATGAGTTAATTTATTTAACCCATTAAGAGTTTTCAAAAGGCAAAACTAAGTGTATATTCAGAATCTACATGTTTAACTTAACATATGTGCAAAATTAGGCTTAATTTGGGGTTCGTTTACACCCTCAAAAGAGGAAAGAGAAAAGGAATAATAATGCAATGTCACTTTATTAAATAAAATTGATTTTGTCACAGTCACGCTATGATTCTTTGATACTCGGATTTCACTTATGTGCTTTCTATCTCGACCGTTGGATTCTGATCCATGAGTAGGGAGATTGTCTCCTACCTTGGGTCGGACTTCCTTTTTGTGTGTGCAGGAGACGAGGTTTTCGATCTGAGTTTCCTTTATTTCCTTGCCTTCTCGTTTCCTTTTGTCTTTCCCACTGCAATCCTGATGCTTTTACGATTGGTTTGATCCTATATATATAGGGGTTTCATCGCCTCTTTCTACCAGATGATGAAAGTGCTCTGCAAAACTCAGTTCTCGCCCTGTTCACCTCTCCCATGCAATCTGGAGCCATCGGAGCACCGGGAACTTGGTCCTCGACCTTCACCGGTATCCCAGGGACATTTTCCTCCCTTTGGTTCAGCTTTGCTGGACCCCGAGTGTCCTTCCCCTTCTTCGGCCGCTCTTGCTTGGGATGTCAGGCTCGCTAACGTCTCCAGGGTCTATTCAAGCTCAAACAATTATGGTTCTGACTTCAGTTTAGCTTTGCGAAGGTTTTGACTCCTTCAATTGGGTAAGATGTTGGCGCCTCTTCTTTTCCCTCTTTAGATCTTCTTCCTCGCCGGATTATGTGCCTAGGGAATCTGAGGTGTTTTGGCCTCCATCCGTCTTGGTTTGCGTATCATCACCTTCTCCATGGTTTACTCAACCATTTTCGAGAGGTCTATTTTTTCTAAGATATCATTTTCTCCTTTCCCTACATTCTCAGCCAACACAACAGCTTGTTGCTTGCGTTCATGGCGAGGAGCAGTGGGAGGGATGAATCCCCCTGCAGTTAACTTGGTTCTACCCTCACCCTCTCTTCTATTTTGTTTTTTCATCTAGGGCAAAATAGTAATCTTGCCTCCATCTTTTCTTGTTTGGGGTGGGTCAAACCGGCTATTGACCCTGCAGCTTAGCTTTCGCTGGTTGGCCCAGGTCAGCGGGGCCCAACCCCCTTCTCTCTCTTTCGTGAGTCTATTGTTTACACTGATTTTTCTGATTGGTTGTGCTTAAGAAATTCATAACTAATTATTTACTGATAAAAAAATATAAATAAATAGTCGTTGGATTCAGAAAAAGAATGGCTTTCTTATGGTATATGTTTTGACAAATAAATCTAAGTATTAATAACAAGTGTTTTTAATGGATCTAATTAATGATGAATTAACTTGTAAAAATCATAAATAATTATTTATAAGTCAAAAAAATATAATAAAATATGTTTATGAATCCTAATAACCTAATATAATAAGTAGCATGGTTTTCATAACCTAATTTACACGTTAATAAAAAGGTGGTTTTTAGGATTTGAGTAATGAATATGAAATTGATACAAGATCTACCTATGTGCTTAATAGGTTCTTTGGATGCCTAGGCTTGGACATAGAAGTGACTTTGGGATCTTTTGACTCTGAAGTTGAGGTATGCATGTATCCTCAATTATTCTTCTTGAGCAATTATCCTATTTTTGTCTTACTCTTGGTCCTATGGACATTAGCCTACACATTGTCTTGTTCTTTTGAAATCATGCTTCATGTGAAGTATCTTATTTTATTATTGATCTTGTGATCATGGATATTCTCTTGGAATCTTATCTTGTTGTATTGGTGCAATTTGGACTTTTGATATTATATGCCCACTGTGATGTAGATTTTTACTTGTTGATATGTGCCCACTTTGAAGTGGATGTTTATATGTTTGTGTTGTCCATTGTGTGATGGTGACATGGTATAAATCTAACTATACTTCTTACTTGCCTCTAAATTTTACATGCTATATGATTCAGTAGCACTATAGTAGTGTAAATTGCATTGGTTTTGTTTATAGCAGATGTGATATTTCCTGCGCTTTTTGGGATGACAAGGAACCTCGTACCCTAGGCAAGATGTGTGTCTTGACCTATTTTATATATATTTGGGAGATTGGCAGTATTCCTTTCTCTATCAGCTTTCAACTTTATGAGGGTTGGCCACCAATTGTTATTTATATTGTTCTAGGGATATGCTTATCTCACATGTATGCATGGTGATGTTTATGGATTATGGGTTATGGGTTATGTGCCCTAATTTCATAAGTGCTTATGTGGCACCACTTTTATATGTTATTTTATGGCAAGTATCCCTTTTTTTATAATTCTTTTCTCTTGATACCTATTTGGGTGGTACTTATCTCTTACATGGGAAGCCTTTTATGTTTATGTCCCTTATATATATATATATATATATATATATATATATATATATATTGCTCAATTTGCTTTTTAGTATGCACATACCGACCTTTGCTGATGTCTCCTATTATTTCTCTTTTGCTGGAATATGCTTCCAACCCTAGGTGGAGGACTTGGATGATAAGGCTTGATGACCTGGACTTAGATTGTGAAGTTAAAGCTTGGAGACAATCTTGAGGTGGTTTAGATTTCCTCTACATGGATCTGTATGATGTAAGATGTAACCCTTTGTTTTATAATTGAATATAGTTAAGTTTTATTCCGATTCTATACTTTGGTCTTTTGTTACCATTATATGAAGATTTGAAAATTTTACACCCACTCCATCATACTTTCTGAGTGTGTTTGGATTGGAGGTTTTATTGTTCAATTTTTTTAGTAGAGAAGTGGTTTCACTTCTTTACAACATGGTATCAGAGCCCATGGTACTCAGAATATGACTATTTCAATTTTGTCTCCCTAGTTATACCCTTGACTTAGATAGTTGCCTATAAGTGAGATGTTGACCCTAGATTTGATCAATGATGATCTTTAATGCAATAAGGTTTTTTTAGGATAAAATTAGGTTATGAGAAGACCATTATGGAAAACTTGTGACTTGGTTTTCGCATTAAGTTTTGGACAACTATTTGTTTTCACCTTGTAATCATTCTTATCTCCAAAAAATTATTTTCATTATACTACTATACATACAAAAGTTTTCTCAGGTTTGTCGATGTTTTCTTGAACTAACTCACAATGAAGATGAAACTCTAGTTGAGTAGAATCTAACCCTAGTTTTGTGACTAGGATTGATATAAATGTGTAGTTGACCTACCCTATGACTTTTTGGATGTTCATGTAGGGTTGATAGGTTAGAAACACAAGGACCTAAAACTCAACCCTAGATCGTGACTTTAGTTGGATACATGAGAAACATAAATCTCTAAAAATTTCACAACTAAGAGATGTGGGTAGCTATAAAAAGTTGTTTACTTTGACTTGTTAGGTTGAACCCTTTAAGCGGTGGAGAGTAGTTAGTTGTTGATGTTTGGATCAATAGATTTCGAGGACGAAATCCTTTTAAGGGGTGGAGTGTTGTAACATACCGGATCTTGGACCCTACCCTAGAATTGTGACCTTTTGGGTTTGAGAAAATAAGGTTAAGGTTAGAGTGATCCTAATAATCTAATGTGTGAATAATGTAATATAATACGTCAATAACTCATTTGGTAATAATAAGATGATAAATAACTTAATTGGATGCATAATGATGTTAATGGGCCTCTAATGTCCCAGATGACAAAACCCATGTAAGAAATTCTTAAAAGTGGAAATAAAATCCAAATTCGTATTCTATACACAAAAATAAGTTTACATGCCAATTTTCATCTAATTTGGACCACCTTGGAATAATATGGTAAGATAGGACAGAGAAATTGCCTAAAAGGTGTAATTAATAAAAAAATATAATTCACGACACCAAAAGTTGCAAATAATGCTAAATTCATGTTCAACACACTTAAGTTAACTTGTGGATGAAGTTTCACCTAATTTGGATAATCCTAAAGCCATTAATGAAGGAGGAAAGAGAAAATATGAGTTAATTTATTTAACCCATTAAAAGTTTTCAAAAGGAAAAACTAAGTGTATATTCAGAATCTACATGTTTAATTTAACATATGTGCAAAATTTGGCTTAATTTGGGGTTCGTTTGCACCCTCAAAAGAGGAAAGAGAAAAGGAATAATAATGCAATGTCACTTTATTAAATAAAATCAATTTTGTCACAGTCACGCTATGATTCTTTGATACTCGGATTTCCCTTATGTGCTTTCTATCTCGACCGTTGGACTCCGATGCAAGAGTAGGGAGCTTGTCTCCTACCTTGGGTTGGACTGCCTTTTTGTGTGTGCAGGAGCCGAGGTTTTCGATCTGAGTTTCCTTTCTCTCCTTTCCTTCTCGTTTCCTTTTGTTTTTCCCACCACAATCCTGATGCTTTTACGATTGGTTTGATCCTATATATATGGGGCTTTCATCGCCTCTTTCTCCCAGACAATGCCAGTGCTATGCAAACCTCGGTTCTCGCCCTGTTCACCTCTCCCATGCAATCTGGAGCCATCAGAGCACTGGGAACTTGGTCCTCGACCTTTGCCGGCATCCCAGGGAAATTTTCCATCCTTTGGTTCAGCTTCGCTGGACCCCGAGTGTCCTTCCCCTTATTCGGCCGCTCTTGCTTGGGATGTCAGGCTCGCCGACGTCTCCAGGGTCTATTCAAGCTCGAACAATTGTGGTTCTGACTTCGGTTTACCTTTGCAAAGGTTTTGACTCCTTCAATTGGGTAAGATGTTGGCGCCTCTTCTTTTCCCTCTTTAGATCTTCTTCCTCGCCGAATTATGTGCCTAGGGAATCTGAGGTGTTTTGGCCTCCATCCGTCTTGGTTTGCATACCATCACCTTTGCAATGGTTTACTCAACCATTTTTGAGAGGTCTATTTTTCTAAGATCTCATTTTCTCCTTTCCCTGCATTCTCAGCCAATGCAATAGCTTGTTGCTTGCGTTCATGGCGAGGAGCAATGGGAGGGATGAATCCCCCCACAGTTATCTCAGTTCTACCCTCACCCTCTCTTCTATTTTGTTTTTTCATCTAGGGAAAAATAGTAATCTTGCCTCCATCTTTTCTTGTTTGGGGTGGGTCAAACCGGTTGTTGACCATGCGGCTTGGCTTCTGCTGGTTGTCCCAGGTTAGTGGGCCCCAACCCCTTCTCTTTCTTTCACGAGTCTATTGTTTACATGGATTTTTCTGATTGGTTGTTCTTAAGAAATTAATAACTAATTATTTATGGATCAAAAAAATATAAATAAATAGTCATTGGATTCAGAAAAAGAATGTCCTTCTTATGGTATATGTTTTGACAAATAAATCTAAGTATTAATAACATGTGTTTTTAATGGATCTAATTAATGATGAATTAACTTGTAAAAATCATAACTAATTATTTATAAGTTAGAAAAATATAATAAAATATGTTTTGGAATCCTAATAACCTAATATAATAAGTGGCATGGTTTCCATAACCTAATTCACATGTTAATAAAAGGTGGTTTTTAGGGTTTGAGTAATGAATATAAAATTGATACAAGATCTACCTATGTGCTTAATAGGTTCTTTGGATGTCTGGGCTTGGACATAGAAGTGAATTTGGCATCTTTTGACTCTGAAGTTGAGGTATGTTTGCATCCCCGATTATTCTTCTTGAGAAATTATCCTATTTTTGTCTTACTCTTGGTCCTATGGACATTAGCCTACACATTGTGTTGTTCTTTTGAAATCATGCTTCATGTGAAGTATCTTATTTTATTATTGATCTTGTGATCATGGATATTCTCTTGGAATCTTATCTTGTTGCCTTGGTGCAATTTGGACTTTTGATATTATATGCCCACTGTGATGTGGATTTTTACTTGTTGATATGTGCCCACTTTGAAGTGGATGTTTATATGTTTGTGTTGTCCATTGTGTGATGGTGACATGGTATAAATCTGACTATACTTCTTACTTGCCTCTACATTTTACACGCTATGTGATTCAGTAGCACTAGAGTAGTGTAAATTGCATTGGTTTTGTATATAGCAGATGTGATATTTCCTTCTCTTTTTGGGACGGCAAGGAACCTCGTACCCTAGGCAAGATGTGTGTCTTGACCCATTTTATATATATATTTGGGAGATTGACATTATTCCTTTCTCTATCAGGTTTCAACTTTACGAGGGTTGGCCACCAATTGTTATTTATATTGTTCTAGGTCTATGCTTATCTCACATGTATGCATGATGATGTTTATGGATTATGGGTTATGTGTCCTAATTTCATAAGTGCTAATGTGGCACAACTTTTATATGTTATTTTATGGCAAGTATCCCTTTTGTTATGATTCTTTTCTCTTGATACCCATTTGGGTGGTACTTATCTCTTACATGGGAAGCCTTTTATGTTGATGTCCCTTATTATATATATATATATATATATATATATTGCTCAATTTGGTTTTTAGTATGCACATACCAGCCTTTGTTGATGTCTCCTATTGTTTCTCTTTTGCTGGGGTATGCTTCCAACCCTAGGTGGAGGACTTGGATGATAAGGCTTGATGACCTGGACTTAGATTGTGAAGTTAAAGCTTGGAGACAATCTTGAGGTGGTTTAGATTTCCTCTACATGGATCTGTATGATGTAAGTTGTAACCCTTTGTTTTATAATTGAATATAGTCAAGTTTTATTCCGCTACTATACTTTGGTCTTTTGTTACGATTATATGAAGATTTGAAAATTTTACACCCACTCAATCATACTTTCTGAGTGTGTTTGGATTGGAGGTTTTATTGTTCAAATTTTTAGTAGAGAAGTGGTTTCGCTTCTTTACAATCAACTTTCCTCATAGAAGGATGGGTTATAAAACCCAAGATGAGGAAGGTGTACCACTATTTGACACATATTGGATTATTATCATTATCCTTAATACAATCCACAAAAAAGGGCATAATCACTCCTTTCTATATTTTTTCCAATAATTGGATACCAACTAGGAAGGATTATATTCCTTCTCCCATCTTTTCTTTCTTATGGTTAATACCAACCACGCATGGAAAAGTAGGACAATATATTAAATAGGTTGCCACAGAGATCCTTACTTGTCCTCCAAGTATTCCTTTAATTACCTAAACACCATGCATTTTATTTTCTTATGGCAACTTCATATATTATCTTATAATTCAATTATCCAGTAATTCAAAAAGCCAGTAATATTTACTTATGTAAGAAATCTATTATTTCTTTATCTTGTGGCTCCAAGTCCTATTTTCAAAGAAGATAGCCTCATGGGCCACACTCGTGTCATGCCACAAAGTGAATGGCTTTATTTTATATAATTCAATTTTTTATACAAAAATTGAGGATATAACATGTTCCCTATGAGTACTATGTTCTGGTCTTGATTACATATGCTGAAAAAACTTGAAAACATAACGAGAATTGTCCATTATACAACCATGTGTACCTTCTTATATTCATAGGGTAAGGACACAAGGCTTGACATCCTACTTGAGTTGTCAAGATAGGGAAGACCATGTTGTTACAAGAAATAGCTTTTGTGATGGGCTTGAGGTCCCTTATAAACAGGGTTAACTTTTGACGTTCGATCTTGTAGTCTTTACATTGAAATAGGGTTGCTAATCTTGAGAACCCTCACATACCCCTTCTTTTGATAATTTGGTCAAAGTTCTTATGATACTGTTGGTATAAAAGAAATGTACATGAAATATGCTTGCATGTTAAGAAGAAAGTCTTCAAATGTTGTTGTTCCATTTCTTTTTATTATATTATTCTTTTTCCAAGAAATATATGTTCTATTAAGCCTGTGATTTTATATGTTTGCATAGCGTACTTAACATAGTTGTCTTGACATGTACCCATTTCATGATTTTAGGTAGTATGTACACTATGAATCTCTAACTATGATCAATGTGTCCACACTTATGATAATCTGCTCGTACTCTGATGATATATATGATGGACATGCAAATGGAATATAAATGGTTGATATATGGGACCTATGATCATATCAGGGATTAATTTTGCATTATTTTATGCTTTGTTGTCTCATACCTTATTTGTTGTTTGTGGTTTTATTCATGCATATGTTATGTGATCCATTTTATGGACCGACGCTTGGGTCCTCTTGTCTTTGGATTTCTATCCATTAGGAGTGAGGATTTGGGTAACAAATGGTTTAGGAACAAAAGGGATGGAAGATGATCCAGTTAAAATAGAGGTGATCTCCAATCTACCTTCACCATCTTTGGTGCAAGGAGTCTGGAGCTTTTTAGGTCATGATGGGTTTTATCTATTTTTCCTAAAGGAGTTTTCATAGATTTCTAAACACTTTCCCAGCCGTTGGAAAAGGATGTCGAATTTAATTTTGACAAATGGTGTTTGAAAACTTTTATGGTTTTAAAGGAGAGGTTGATCTCTGCACCTATGGTAATGGCTCCAGATTGGAACGATCCTTTTAAATTGATGTGTAACACATCAAATTATGTGGTTGGAGCTATTTTGAGCCAACACAAATATTGTGCTCTTTCTATCATTTAATATGCATCAAGAACGATTAATGATGGTCAACTTAATTATACCACCAATGCAAAGGAACTTTTACCAGTTGTTTTTGCTTTTCATAATTTTAGACAATATTTAATAGAGACAAAGTCAATTCTTTGAACTAACAATGCGGTTATTAAGTACTTATTAGAGAAGAAAGATATAAAACTAAGGTTTATTCAATGATTTGATAAGAAGTTAAGGATAAGACTGGAGCGGAGAATCTAGTAGAATGAACCGGGACTAGATATACCTATTGTTCAGGATTTTCCCAATAAGAAACATTTTTCTATGAGAGACAAAAACCCTTGGTAAGCATATATAGTCAATTACTTGACGACTGTAGATTTCGCACTGCATCGATACCATCGACGGCCTCATCGATGGTATCGACAGACCTACAGGAAGATCACAAAATCAAGGTTGATGGTATCGACATGCCAGTCGATACCATCGAGATCTCTGAAGACTTACAGAAGAAATTGACTCAGTGAAGTCGATACCATCGATGGGCGTGTCGATGGTATCGACACTTTCAAGTGAAAAAGGCGGCGGCCGGTCTCGCGAGGATTTACCCTAATCAGAAAAGTCGATACCATCGACTCGCGTTGATGGTATCGACCATCCACGTCACCGATCTGTGCGAACAGATCAACGGCGATCGCAGAAGCCACATCATCGATCCGGGTGAAGCGTCGATACCATCGACCCATGTCGATGGTATCGACACGTCAGCGATCCGGGTTTCAAGATCCAGGCATCGACAACCGTCGATACTCACGATGGGGGCGGATAGCTGTCGATGGTATCGACACGTCAGCGATCCGGGTTTCAAGATCTAGGCATCGACAACCGTCGATACTCACGATGGGGGCGGATAGCATCGAATAGTGTCGATACCATCGACTCACGTCGATGGTATCGACGGGTCAACAGTGGCACCGGCCAAGTCTATTTAAGGAGATTCATTACGTCAGTTGACGTCACACCTTCAGAGCGATCTCCTCCCTTTGCGCCGAGCACTCCCCCGAGCCGTCCAAGCCCGAAGAAGAGCAACAACGAGCGAAGGTCTTCATTGAGCAGAGATTCAACTCTCCAATCTTCACTGAGCTCTCCTTTTGATCCCCATTTCTTGTCGCCAATATGGTGCATGTGGCCGAAGCTTCATCCTCGTGCGCAAATCCGATGGACATTCCGGAGTTCGTGCCACCACCGCCATCGTCGATTTCACGTCCTCGACTTGTCCATCCTTCCTCGGAGGTCCAGAAGATCTACGAGGAGATCATGCGGAGGAAGATAGAGCCCACCCGGTATGTGGACCGGGAGATGATCCGAGATCTCAGATTCGAGGCCAACTTGGCCTATGTTCTGAATGGGCAGGCCCGTCACACACCAATAAGGCCTGGCGAACTGGAATTTCACCAAGATGGCCAACCGTTCTTCGGTGACTGGCCCATGTACAAGGAATTGGTGGCAGAATTCATGGTGTCACTGGACGTATGCATCGTGCCCAACGACATTGTAGCTACCGAACGTGAGTGGATCCAGGGTCGGGTGTCTTTCCGGCTGTTCAACATTGACTACACCCTGACACTCCGGTAATTCAACACGATCTTCAACTGGAACCACTCGGCATATGACTACCGGCGGCCAGACAACCGCACCGACTATGACGCAATCTTCACCGAGCTGTTGATGGTGCCGCAAGGAAAGTCGGTGAGCTACCACAATGCTGCGGTAGCCGATTTCGAGCACCCTTTCGTCCGGGTCTTGCACCGGATGCTCAATTCCACATTTTTTGCTCGGGGTGATATGGCCCTCAGCAAATTTCAGGGGTCGGATCTTTTCTTTCTGTATAAACTCCTAAAGAAACAAGAATGCAACTGGGGTGCTTTCTTTCTGCAACGAGTATTGGACGTGAAGAGGAGTACAAGGAAAATGCCTATTCACTTCGGCGGGCTCATCACCAAGCTGGCTTCATACCTCGGCTTGAATTTCCAGACCCTCACTCCTCTCTCTACAAGAAGCAAGGTAAACTTGCAGCATCTACACCGGTCCAATCTGTTACTTCTCCGAGATGGCGTGGCGTTTTCCCACTGCCACGTAAATCAAGCATATCAAGAATGTTCTCTTCCCGATCCCGTTTTCAACATCGAAGGTGCGCAACATTTTCGGTGGCCAATCATAGCCATCGCCGACTCCGATGAAGAAGGCGGCGACGACAGAAATGATGATGAGGCTGAGGAGGAAGAGGAGGCATTTACACCTCTTCGAGCACGAGTGGCACCACAGAAGCGTCCTCGGATGCATCCAGGTGCATCTTCATCATCTCAGCCTACTCCGCCACCACCACCGCCCTCGCAGCCAAGTGAGGATGTCTATTCCATGCAGGGTATGTACACTATGCTGCACGATATACAACAATCGCAGTAGCAACATATGGCAATGTATTCCGGTATTCAAGACACTACAAACCGGATACTGGACAACCAAAGGGCGATGTTCGAGAATGAGCGTCTTCTCCTTGACAACCAACAATAGATACATGATCGGTTGTATCGGATGGAGATGCAGCAGGAGCCCTTCTATGGCCACTATTGGAGCCAAAATTATTTTGGAGGTTATCCACAACCTCCACCCAGGGCCCAGTTTGATCCAAGCTTCCAGGGGGATTATCCTTCGTGGGACCCTACAGCTCCGCAGTACCCGCCTCCACCACCACAGGAGTGATCTGGTATCACTGTTCCAATCTTTAAGTTTGTTTTTGACTATGAGGCCATAGTCGAATTCAAGCTTAGGGGGTAGTTGGAACAGCTTTATCTTTTATTGTTTTTAGTTTTTAACGTTATTGTTTTTGTTCTTGTTATTTGTTTCTTGCATTGTTAGTTTTTTTAGGATCCACATGCTATCTAGTGTAATCGTGGATGTCGTAAAGTTTGTGTCATCTCATTAATTGTGCATGGGAAAATCAAGGGAAATTTGAAATTTTTCTGTGTTTGGAAAGCTTGTCGTGTTTAACCTTGGGCACATATCCTATGAAAATGATTGGTTTTGTCAACTTTAAAACAAAATTTCACAACTAGACTCCTAATGATTCATGAAAGTGGACGGAAATGGTTGTTTGAGCCCAAACTGACCAAATGGTAATGAGACTCTAATTGGATGTAAGAGAGAGAAACCCCTAAACTACTACACAGGTCAGTAAGGAGGGACGCATAATATCTTTCTAAGGTTCAGTCATCTAGTCTTATGATCGTTCCACTTCATTGTTTCCATAATCCACCCAAGAATTGGAAGTAGAGTACAGTTTTAACTCTTTTTGATTGCATAGCATCTAGATAGGACTTGCATTGCAATTGTCTATACGTTCTACATAAAAAGAAAGAACAAATTAGAATAGTGATACATGTACATTACCCTTAGGTGCATGCCATGTAGCTGCATTCATAATTTCCATGCATAAAGTATATCATGTATCTCAATTTTCCTCCAATGGTGAATTAAATTGTTCCATACCTTCTAATTAGTGCAAATTTCTGAGTATGAAGAAAAATAAGCCCAATAAAATATTCTTTATCAATTAGGGATATAAGGGCTGGAAAATGAAAAAAAAGAGAAAAATCTGAAAAATCTGCACAATGAAAAAAAGAGAGTTAATTAGAAGAAAGTAGAATAAGAAGGAGAAAGGAACATAATATCACCTGCATTTCAAGAATTATTGAGTACATGATGTAACTTAATTAGATATCCTTCTCATGTTGAGACAGATGGTTAGTGCATGCATCATTCCACCCATATTTAGGCATTAGGGCATTTTTCATGTGCATTTGCATCATGTTGGACATTTTTGTATTATGCATGTTGAAACAGTACAATAATTCCACTTTCTTCCATGATCCACCCATGTTCATCCACCCATTGCTCGGAGTGGTAGGCCATCGTGAATTTCTCCTCACCAATGTATATCAGGAGAACTGCTTCCATTTAGATGGTAGTCAGGGCGAGCAACATAGTATAGGAGATCACAAGATGCACCAAGTCTGAACCAACGAGTTTTATTATGTTAACTGCCTTACGTGATAGTGTTCATCAGTTTTGAGGTCAATTTCTCTTATGGATGATTACTGTCGCCTACATGGTAATTACCATTCTGTGGTTAGAGAGGGTCGATATGTGATTGTTAGGTGGGAGTCATTTGGATGTTGGTTGTGATGCGTTGTTCTTCAGTTGACATTGGCAATTCTATTCTAAGGATTAGTTGCTCAAGGGCGAGCAACGTTCAAGCTTAGGGGAGTTTGATGCGACGATTTTGAGTCGCATTTGTAGACCTGTTTCATATGTGTTTTATGCTTTAATTAGTCATTTTGATGGTTAATATCGCATAATTCATCCACTTTGGTCTTTGCTGATATTTTATGTCAAATCCCCCTTAATTCATTGTTTTGAGCATTATTTGTCAAAATATTATTATTTGTGTGAATTTATTTGGTTTCATGTTTGAATTTCAGGAAAAATGAGTATCTGCTTCCATCGATACCATTGATGGAATTCGATACCATCGACATGATCACAGGTTGCCAGCCGAAAGGAGCATCAAAGTGTCGATACTATCGACAGGGATGTCGATGGTATCGAGTCACCTTCAGGTTGCTGGCGAAGAAGCAGTCGATAGTATCGACCCCAAGTCGATACCATCAACGCATGGAGGCTACAGCGACACAAAATGACAAAACCGTCGCTACAGGGTAGTCGATACCATCGACCCGTGTCGATGGTATCGAGACTACATCAGGCACTCAGACGAAAAGAAAGAAGGGCTGCCGCTACCACACTGGGTCGATACCATCGACCTGCGTTGATGGTATCGACACCGTCAGATATGCGTTTGATTCAGATTGATCCCAATCAAACAGCCGTGGTTAATTAGCAACCTAATGAGGGAATTAAACCTAATGATGTCCGCCCAGGCCAAGGATGATCTCAGGAGCCATTGCACGAGTACGAGCCATTGCACGAGTACCAAGGAGGAGTAGAGAGGAGAACGGAGGCTAGAAGCTCATACCAGTTGATTCGGACGCCACAGAAGACGGATTTCACCACCGAAAGGCGGGAGAGCACGTGTTCTACGCAAAGGATCAATCGGTTCTTCTCCGTTCAGGGGTTTCACCTCTCAATTCATGTTTTCTACATGATTTCCCCTATCTCTACCTTGTACTTGTTTGAGATGAACATGCGGGGCTAATCCCCTTTGTCTTTAGGACCGGGAGTAGCCTGGGAATTCATTGTATGACAGTTTTATAATAGTAATTCATATTTTATCTCTTAAATCTGTGGTATAGTTTCGTTTTCTCCATATATTGTTATGCTTGATCACCATAATAATAACCTAATGCCTTTAATCACTTTGAAAGAAGGATTAACGGCTGAAAAGAGACGAAATCTACATTAATCGATAAATCCCTTGACCAAGGTGGTGTAAAATTAATGGTGGATACTGAGAGATCGTTCATAATGCACCTAGTTTAGGGTATAGGTTACTACGACGGTGGAACCGACCTAAACCTAGGTAGTGAATTGCACCACGACAGTGGGTAATTCTGTTTTCAGACCACTACCCAGATAGAGAGATAAAATTGAGGCATTATATAAAATCTAATACAATGAAAACCCGCGGTGAAACCGCAATCCTAAAGATACCCTTTTGAATTGATTAAATTAACATTTAATCGATCGTTCGTTTTGTTTTTGTTTTTATTTTCTTTTAATTTTAACAACAACCCTCAATTTGTTATTCGGTTTAGCTGATCGCAAATAGTTAGTAGGAGTCTCCAACAATTCTGAGTATCCCTGTGTTCGACTCGGGCCTCACAAAGGCCTATACTACTCGACGCGTTCACTTGCGTTTCAGCGCACAGTAAAATTGCGTCAGCTGTTGTGATCCTCGGGGATAAGGTGCTCTCCCGATGATAAGGCTCTCATGGTAATATATATACAATCCCCCAAGAGGAACCCTAATGGTCCCTAGGAAGAGAGGAGGGGAAAGGAATAGAGAGAGCGACCCTTGAGCATAAAATTCGACCTTACTTTTCTCATACACCCATGGGAGAGAGAAATATACTCGTATATCATGATTCAAAGGGAAAGCAAGGTGATTGACACCTTACCCACCGACTCCACATGCCTTTATCTCACCATAAGAAACCGTATTAGGATTCTCTTTGGGATTTATTAATGTAACATATCGGATCTTGGACCCTACCCTAGAATTGTGACCTTTTGGGTTTGACCAAACAAGGTTAAGGTTAGAGTGATCCTAATAATCTAATGCATGAATAATGTAATATAATACGTCAAATAACTCATTTGGTGATAATAAGATGATAAATAACTTAATTGGATGCATAATGATGTTAATGGGCCTCTAATGGGCCAGATGACAAAACCCATGTAAGAAATTCTTAAAAGTGGAAATAAACTCCAAATTCGTATTCTATACACAAAAATAAGTTTACATGTCAATTTTTATCTAATTTGGACCACCTTGGAATAATATAGTAAGATAGGATAGATAAATTGCCTAAAAGGTGTAATTAATAAATAAATATAATTCATGACACCAAAAGTTGCAAATAATGCTAAATTCATGTTCAACACACTTAAGTTAACTTGTGGATGAAGTTTCACCTAATTTGGATAATCCGAAATCCATTAATGAAGGAGGAAACAAATATGAGTTAATTTATTTAACCCATTAAGAGTTTTCAAAAGGCAAAACTAAGTGTATATTCAGAATCTACATGTTTAACTTAACATATGTGCAAAATTAGGCTTAATTTGGGGTTCGTTTACACCCTCAAAAGAGGAAAGAGAAAAGGAATAATAATGCAATGTCACTTTATTAAATAAAATTGATTTTGTCACAATCACGCTATGATTCTTTGATACTCGGATTTCACTTATGTGCTTTCTATCTCGACCGTTGGATTCTAATCCATGAGTAGGGAGATTGTCTCCTACCTTGGGTCGGACTTCCTTTTTGTGTGTGCAGGAGCCGAGGTTTTCGATCTGAGTTTCCTTTATTTCCTTGCCTTCTCATTTCCTTTTGTCTTTCCCACTGCAATCCTGATGCTTTTACGATTGGTTTGATCCTATATATATAGGGGTTTCATCGCCTCTTTCTACCAGATGATGAAAGTGCTCTGCAAACCTCAGTTCTCGCCCTGTTCACCTCTCCCATGCAATCTGGAGCCATCGGAGCACCGGGAACTTGGTCCTCGACCTTCACCGGTATCCCAGGGACATTTTCCTCCCTTTGGTTCAGCTTTGCTGGACCCCGAGTGTCCTTCCCCTTCTTCGGCCGCTCTTACTTGGGATGTCAGGCTCGCTAACATCTCCAGGGTCTATTCAAGCTCAAACAATTATGGTTCTGACTTCAGTTTACCTTTGCGAAGGTTTTGACTCCTTCAATTGGGTAAGATGTTGGCGCCTCTTCTTTTCCCTCTTTAGATCTTCTTCCTCGCCGGATTATGTGCCTAGGGAATCTGAGGTGTTTTGGCCTCCATCCGTCTTGGTTTGCGTATCATCACCTTCGCCATGGTTTACTCAACCATTTTCGAGAGGTCTATTTTTTCTAAGATATCATTTTCTCCTTTCCCTACATTCTCAGCCAACACAACAGCTTGTTGCTTGTGTTCATGGCGAGGAGCAGTGGGAGGGATGAATCCCCCTACAGTTAACTCGGTTCTACCCTCACCCTCTCTTCTATTTTGTTTTTTCATCTAGGGCAAAATAGTAATCTTGCCTCCATCTTTTCTTGTTTGGGGTGGGTCAAACCGGCTATTGACCCTGCAGCTTAGCTTTCGCTGGTTGGCCCAGGTCAGCGGGGCCCAACCCCCTTCTCTCTCTTTCGTGAGTCTATTGTTTACACTGATTTTTCTGATTGGTTGTGCTTAAGAAATTCATAACTAATTATTTACTGATAAAAAAATATAAATAAATAGGCGTTGGATTCAGAAAAAGAATGGCTTTCTTATGGTATATGTTTTGACAAATAAATCTAAGTATTAATAACAAGTGTTTTTAATGGATCTAATTAATGATGAATTAACTTGTAAAAATCATAAATAATTATTTATAAGTCAAAAAAATATAATAAAATATGTTTATGAATCCTAATAACCTAATATAATAAGTAGCATGGTTTTCATAACCTAATTTACACGTTAATAAAAAGGTGGTTTTTAGGATTTGAGTAATGAATATGAAATTGATACAAGATCTACCTATGTGCTTAATAGGATCTTTGGATGCCTAGGCTTGGACATAGAAGTGACTTTGGGATCTTTTGACTCTGAAGTTGAGGTATGCATGTATCCTCAATTATTCTTCTTGAGCAATTATCCTATTTTTGTCTTACTCTTGGTCCTATGGACATTAGCCTACACATTGTCTTGTTCTTTTGAAATCATGCTTCATGTGAAGTATCTTATTTTATTATTGATCTTGTGATCATGGATATTCTCTTGGAATCTTATCTTTTTGTCTTGGTGCAATTTGGACTTTTGATATTATATACCCACTGTGATGTAGATTTTTACTTGTTGATATGTGCCCACTTTGAAGTGGATGTTTAGATGTTTGTGTTGTCCATTGTGTGATGGTGACATGGTATAAATCTAACTATACTTCTTACTTGCCTCTAAATTTTACATGCTATATGATTCAGTAGCACTATAGTAGTGTAAATTGCATTGGTTTTATTTATAGCAGATGTGATATTTCCTGCGCTTTTTGGGATGACAAGGAACCTCGTACCCTGGGCAAGATGTGTGTCTTGACCTATTTTATATATATTTGGGAGATTGGTAGTATTCCTTTCTCTATCAGCTTTCAACTTTATGAGGGTTGGCCACCAATTGTTATTTATATTGTTCTAGGGCTATGCTTATCTCACATGTATGCATGGTGATGTTTATGGATTATGGGTTATGGGTTATGTGCCCTAATTTCATAAGTGCTTATGTGGCACCACTTTTATATGTTATTTTATGGCAAGTATCCCTTTTGTTATGATTCTTTTCTCTTGATACCTATTTGGGTGGTACTTATCTCTTACATGGGAAGACTTTTATGTTTATGTCCCTTATATATATATATATATATATATATATATATATATATATATATATATATATATATATATATATTGCTCAATTTGCTTTTTAATATGCACATACCGACCTTTGCTGATGTCTCCTATTATTTCTCTTTTGCTGGAATATGCTTCCAACCCTAGGTGGAGGACTTGGATGATAAGGCTTGATGACCTGGACTTAGATTGTGAAGTTAAAGCTTGGAGACAATCTTGAGGTGGTTTAGATTTCCTCTACATGGATCTGTATGATGTAAGATGTAACCCTTTGTTTTATAATTGAATATAGTTAAGTTTTATTCCGATTCTATACTTTGGTCTTTTGTTACCATTATATGAAGATTTGAAAATTTTACACCCACTCCATCATACTTTCTGAGTGTGTTTGGATTGGAGGTTTTATTGTTCAATTTTTTAGTAGAGAAGTGGTTTCACTTCTTTACAACATGGTATCAGAGCCCATGGTACTCAGAATATGACTATTTCAATTTTGTCTCCCTAGTTATACCCTTGACTTAGATAGTTGCCTATAAGTGAGATGTTGACCCTAGATTTGATCAATGATGATCTTTAATGCAATAAGGTTTTTTTAGGATAAAATTAGGTTATGAGAATACCATTATGGAAAACTTGTGACTTGGTTTTCGCATTAAGTTTTGGACAACTATTTGTTTTCACCTTGTAATCATTCTTATCTCCAAAAAAATATTTTCATTATACTACTATACATACAAAAGTTTTCTCAGGTTTGTCGATGTTTTCTTGAACTAACTCACAATGAAGATGAAACTCTAGTTGAGTAGAATCTAACCCTAGTTTTGTGACTAGGATTGATATAAATGTGTAGTTGACCTACCCTATGACTTTTTGGATGTTCATGTAGGGTTGATAGGTTAGAAACACAAGGACCTAAAACTCAACCCTAGATCGTGACTTTAGTTGGATACATGAGAAACATAAATCTCTAAAAATTTCACAACTAAGAGATGTGGGTAGCTATAAAAAGTTGTTTACTTTGACTTGTTAGGTTGAACCCTTTAAGCGGTGGAGAGTAGTTAGTTGTTGATGTTTGGATCAATAGATTTTGAGGACAAAATCCTTTTAAGGGGTGGAGTTTTGTAACATACCAGATCTTGGACCCTACCCTAGAATTGTGACCTTTTGGGTTTGAGAAAATAAGGTTAAGGTTAGAGTGATCCTAATAATCTAATGTGTGAATAATGTAATATAATACGTCAATAACTCATTTGGTAATAATAAGATGATAAATAACTTAATTGGATGCATAATGATGTTAATGGGCCTCTAATGGCCCAGATGACAAAACCCATGCAAGAAATTCTTAAAAGTGGAAATAAAATCCAAATTCGTATTCTATACACAAAAATAAGTTTACATGCCAATTTTCATCTAATTTGGACCACCTTGGAATAATATGGTAAGATAGGACAGAGAAATTGCCTAAAAGGTGTAATTAATAAAAAAATATAATTCACGACACCAAAAGTTGCAAATAATGCTAAATTCATGTTCAACACACTTAAGTTAACTTGTGGATGAAGTTTCACCTAATTTGGATAATCCTAAAGCCATTAATGAAGGAGGAAAGAGAAAATATGAGTTAATTTATTTAACCCATTAAAAGTTTTCAAAAGGCAAAACTAAGTGTATATTCAGAATCTACATGTTTAACTTAACATATGTGCAAAATTTGGCTTAATTTGGGGTTCGTTTGCACCCTCAAAAGAGGAAAGAGAAAAGGAATAATAATGCAATGTCACTTTATTAAATAAAATCAATTTTGTCACAGTCACGCTATGATTCTTTGATACTCGGATTTCACTTATGTGCTTTCTATCTCGACCGTTGGACTCCGATGCAAGAGTAGGGAGCTTGTCTCCTACATTGGGTTGGACTGCCTTTTTGTGTGTGCAGGAGCCGAGGTTTTCGATCTGAGTTTCCTTTCTCTCCTTTCCTTCTCGTTTCCTTTTGTTTTTCCCACCACAATCCTGATGCTTTTACGATTGGTTTGATCCTATATATATAGGGGTTTCATCGCCTCTTTCTCCCAGACAATGCCAGTGCTATGCAAACCTCGGTTCTCTCCCTGTTCACCTCTCCCATGCAATCTGGAGCCATCAGAGCACTGGGAACTTGGTCCTCTACCTTTGCCGGTATCCCAGGGACATTTTCCTCCCTTTGGTTCAGCTTCGCTGGACCCCGAGTGTCCTTCCCCTTCTTTGGCCGCTCTTGCTTGGGATGTCAGGCTCACCGACGTCTCCAGGGTCTATTCAAGCTCGAACAATTGCGGTTCTGACTTCGGTTTACCTTTGCAAAGGTTTTGACTCCTTCAATTGGGTAAGATGTTGGCGCCTCTTCTTTTCCCTATTTAGATCTTCTTCCTCGCCGAATTATGTGCCTAGGGAATCTGAGGTGTTTTGGCCTCCATCCGTCTTGGTTTGCATACCATCACCTTCGCAATGGTTTACTCAACCATTTTTGAGAGGTCTATTTTTCTAAGATCTCATTTTCTCCTTTCCCTGCATTCTCAGCCAATGCAATAGCTTGTTGCTTGCGTTCATGGTGAGGAGAAATGGGAGGGATGAATCCCCCCGCAGTTATCTCAGTTCTACCCTCGCCCTCTCTTCTATTTTGTTTTTTCATCTAGGGCAAAATAGTAATCTTGCCTCCATCTTTTCTTGTTTGGGGTGGGTCAAACCGGCTGTTGACCATGCGGCTTGGCTTCTGTTGGTTGGACCAGGTCAGTGGGGCCCAACCCCTTCTCTTTCTTTCACGAGTCTATTGTTTACATGGATTTTTCTGATTGGTTGTGCTTAAGAAATTAATAACTAATTATTTATGGATAAAAAAAATATAAATAAATAGTCATTGGATTCAGAAAAAGAATGTCCTTCTTATGGTATATGTTTTGACAAATAAATCTAAGTATTAATAACATGTGTTTTTAATGGATCTAATTAATGATGAATTAACTTATAACAATCATAACTAATTATTTATAAGTTAGAAAAATATAGAAAAATATGTTTTGGAATCCTAATAACCTAATATAATAAGTGGCATGGTTTCCATAACCTAATTCACATGTTAATAAAAGGTGGTTTTTAGGGTTTGAGTAATGAATATAAAATTGATACAAGATCTACCTATGTGCTTAATAGGTTCTTTGGATGTCTGGGCTTGGACATAGAAGTGAATTTGGCATCTTTTGACTCTGAAGTTGAGGTATGTTTGCATCCCTGATTATTCTTCTTGAGCAATTATCCTATTTTTGTCTTACTCTTGGTCCTATGGACATTAGCCTACACATTGTGTTGTTCTTTTGAAATCATGCTTCATGTGAAGTATCTTATTTTATTATTGATCTTGTGATCATGGATATTCTCTTGGAATCTTATCTTGTTGCCTTGGTGCAATTTGGACTTTTGATATTATATGCCCACTGTGATGTGGATTTTTACTTGTTGATATGTGCCCACTTTGAAGTGGATGTTTATATGTTTGTGTTGTCCATTGTGTGATGGTGACATGGTATAAATCTGACTATACTTCTTACTTGCATCTACATTTTACACGCTATGTGATTCAGTAATACTAGAGTAGTGTAAATTGCATTGGTTTTGTTTATAGCAGATGTGATATTTCCTGCTCTTTTTGGGACGGCAAGGAACCTCGTACCCTGGGAAAGATGTGTGTCTTGACCCGTTTTATATATATTTGGGAGATTGACATTATTCCTTTCTCTATCAGGTTTCAACTTTATGAGGGTTGGCCACCAATTGTTATTTATATTGTTCTAGGTCTATGCTTATCTCACATGTATGCATGATGATGTTTATGGATTATGGGTTATGTGTCCTAATTTCATAAGTGCTAATGTGGCACAACTTTTATATGTTATTTTATGGCAAGTATCCCTTTTGTTATGATTCTTTTCTCTTGATACCCATTTGGGTGGTACTTATCTCTTGCATGGGAAGCCTTTTATGTTGATGTCCCTTATTTTATATATATATATATATATATATATATATATATATATATATATATATATATATATATATATATATATATATATATATATTGCTCAATTTGCTTTTTAGTATGCACATACCAGCCTTTGTTGATGTCTCCTATTGTTTCTCTTTTGCTGGGGTATGCTTCCAACCCTAGGTGGAGGACTTGGATGATAAGGCTTGATGACCTGGACTTAGATTGTGAAGTTAAAGCTTGGAGACAATCTTGAGGTGGTTTAGATTTCCTCTACATGGATCCGTATGATGTAAGTTGTAACCCTTTGTTTTATAATTGAATATAGTAAAGTTTTATTCCGCTACTATACTTTGGTCTTTTGTTACGATTATATGAAGATTTGAAAATTTTACACCCACTCCATCATACTTTCTGAGTGTGTTTGGATTGGAGGTTTTATTGTTCAAATTTTTAGTAGAGAAGTGGTTTCGCTTCTTTACAATCAACTTTCCTCATAGAAGGATGGGTTATAAAACCCAAGATGAGGAAGGTGTACCACTATTTGACACATATTGGATTATTATCATTATCCTTAATACAATCCACAAAAAAGGGCATAATCACTCCTTTCTATATTTTTGCCAATAATTGGATACCAACTAGGAAGGATTATATTCCTTGTCCCATCTTTTCTTTCTTATGGTTAATACCAACCACGCATGGAAAAGTAGGACAATATATTAAATAGGTTGCCACATAGATCCTTACTTGTCCTCCAAGTATTCCTTTAATTACCTAAACACCATGCATTTTATTTTCTTATGGCAACTTCATATATTATCTTATAATTCAATTATCCAGTAATTCAAAAAGCCAGTAATATTTACTTATGTAAGAAATCTATTATTTCTTTATCTTGTGGCTCCAAGTCCTATTTTCAAAGAAGATAGCCTCATGGGCCACACTCGTGTCATGCCACAAAGTGAATGGCTTTATTTTATATAATTCAATTTTTTATACCAAAATTGAGGATATAACATGTTCCCTATGAGTAATATGTTCTGGTCTTGATTACATATGCTGAAAAAACTTGAAAACATAACAAGAATTGTCCATTATACAACCATGTGTACCTTCTTATATTCATAGGGTAAGGACACAAGGCTTGACATCCTACTTGAGTTGTCAAGATAGGGCAGACCATGTTGTTACAAGAAATAGCTTTTGTGATGGGCTTGAGGTCCCTTATAAACAGGGTTAACTTTTGACGTTCAATCTTGTAGTCTTTACATTGAAATAGGGTTGCTAATCTTGAGAACCCTCACAGACCCCTTCTTTTGATAATTTGGTCAAAGTTCTTATGATACTGTTGGTATAATAGAAATGTACATGAAATATGCTTGCATGTTAAGAAGAAAGTCTTCAAATGTTGTTGTTCCATTTCTTTTTATTATATTATTCTTTTTCCAAGAAATATATGTTCTATTAAGCCTGTGATTTTATATGTTTGCATAGCGTACTTAACATAGTTGTCTTGACATGTACCCATTTCATGATTTTAGGTAGCATGTACACTATGAATCTCTAACTATGATCAATGCGTCCATACTTATGATAATCTGCTCGTACTCTGATGATATATATGATGGACATGCAAATGGAATATAAATGGTTGATATATGGGACCTATGATCATATCAGGGATTAATTTTGCATTATTTTATGCTTTGTTGTCTCATACCTTATTTGTTGTTTGTGGTTTTATTCATGCATATGTTATGTGATACATTTTATGGACCGACGCTTGGGTCCTCTTGCCTTTGGCTTTCTATCCATTAGGAGTGAGGATTTGGGTAACAAATGGTTTAGGAACAAAAGGGATGGAAGATGATCCAGTTAAAATAGAGGTGATCTCCAATCTACCTTCACCATCTTTGGTGCAAGGAGTTTGGAGCTTTTTAGGTCATGATGGGCTTTATCTATTTTTCCTAAAGGAGTTTTCATAGATTTCTAAACACTTTCCCAGCCGTTGGAAAAGGATGTCGAATTTAATTTTGACAAATGGTGTTTGAAAACTTTTATGGTTTTAAAGGAGAGGTTGATCTCTACACCTATGGTGGTGGCTCCAGATTGGAACGATCCTTTTGAATTGATCTGTAACACATCAAATTATGCGGTTGGAGCTATTTTGAGCCAACACAAATATTGTGCTCTTTCTATCATTTAATATGCATCAAGAACGATTAATGATGGTCAACTTAATTATACCACCAATGCAAAGGAACTTTTACCAGTTGTTTTTGCTTTTGATAATTTTAGACAATATTTAATAGAGACAAAGTCAATTCTTTGAACTAACAATGCGGTTATTAAGTACTTATTAGAGAAGAAAGATATAAAACTAAGGTTTATTCAATGATTTGATAAGAAGTTAAGGATAAGACTGGAGCGGAGAATCTAGTAGAATGAACCGGGACTAGATATACCTATTGTTCAGAATTTTCCCAATGAGAAACATTTTTCTATGAGAGACAAAAACCCTTGGTAAGCATATATAGTCAATTACTTGGCTTTTGGAGAACTACCGAGAGATTGGGGATATTAAGAGAAGAAGAATTTTCTTCCATTCTTTAAGGTTTTTTTGTTGGGATGACCCTACTTTACTTAAGCAGCATAGAGATGGAATCTCGAGGAAGTGTGTTCCCATGTGTGAGTTTGAGAGCATACTTGCCCAATGTCACTCTCTACCCACCAGGGGACACCAAAATAGCTCAATGACAATCACCAAGGTATTAGAGAGTGGATTTTAATGGCCATTCCTTGGTTAAGCATGCATATGACTTTGTGAGGAGGTGTGACACATGTCAATTGTCAGGAAACATTCATAGAAAATAGGAAATGCCCCTGAATATATTTCAAGAAGTAGAGGTTTTGATGTTTAGGGCACAAATTTCATGGGATCCTTTGTGTCTTCTAATTCTAATTTGTACATATTACTTGTAGTAGACCATGTTTCAAAATGGGTGGAAGCAATTCCTACCCGGACCAATTATGGACAGGGTGGATGTCGCTTTGTGAAAGATCACATTTTCAATAGGTTTGGAGTACCCCAGATGATTATAAGTGATGGAGGTTCTCACTTTATAAATAGTAAGTTCAGACCTTTTTTGAGAAAATATGGAGTAAAGCATAGAGTAGGACCCCATACCACCCCCATACTCAAGGTCAAGTTGAGTCATCCAATAGAGAGATAAATATGATACTAGAAAAGATCATATCAAGCAGTGGGACAAACGGGAGCATTTGGTTGAATGATTCTCTTTGGTATCATATGATGACATTTCTGTTGGGTTTTATGGCCTCAGAGTAGGCAGCAGGAACAAAATTTTTCTGGCCATTAACCCATAACACGAGATCACATCAATGATTATGTAATGGGAAGGATGGTTTTAGCGAGATATACCTCTTCCTGGGACTTGCCCAACGACAATACCTCACAACCATGTGCGGTCTTCAACAATGTCTATGCAGCTCCTGGTCTTCGCCATGGACTCTGGCCTCCACCACGTACTGCGGCTGACATGTCCTCCTAAGCGTCAAACATCTCTCGCCTCTACAAACAGTCCGCACGGACCACCTAGAACTCCTACCGTTCTAGAAGAATTGGTAGGAAGGAGATGACCCTCCTGTTGGTGTACTAGAACCAACCTACTCTCCCAAACTCAGACTACTTTTCTGCAGTTGTCTTTCCCTCATTGTGCCTCCCGAGTCAGGTAGCACTTGCTCAGGATCTCTTGATTACCAAAACTAGAGAGGACAACAAGAAGCCCCCAGTAACCCTCTATTTATAGTAGAGGGAAGGGTCAGGGTTCCCAGTCTGTTCGGGAGTAGAAGGATTTGGAAATTCCATGAATAGTTTGTACTGTGGCAGGTGAACCGATCATTTCATAACTTAAACGGTCATTTGGAAAGGTGAGCTGATCAGTTTACTAGTGAACCGGTTAGTTGGGAGTATGAACCAGTCAGTTCATTAAGTGAACCAGTCATTTCACTTCCCAAACTTGCCCACAATTGACTTTCCTTAATCATTTCCAATTAATGCAAAGATTAATCCTTATTCCAATCAAATTGAACAAGTAAAATGTGAAAGTTTTCATCCAATCGGGAAAATCACAATTTCCTTAGTTGGCATGACTATGAGCCACCTGGTTCACCAAGTGAACCGGTTAGTTGGCTCACACCAGCTGATCGGCTCACAAGGGTGAACCGGTCAGCTGGCAATCCTGACATTGCCAATGCAGTCTCCAATTGACCTGACACTCTAACCAGCTAGTTCAATACTTGAACTTGATATTCCTGAGCCAGTTAGTTAATTATATGTTTAATTGAGTACCTAAACACCTTTAGTCTCAATCTAAAAATCATTCATGGACAATCTCCTCTTCCAGGGGTATCCTATGTGTGTGACCCTACAGGTTCCAATTTACATTGGCAATGAATGTTCATAGATAACTCATGACATCACAAGCAATGAGCGAAATCTAGTAACTCATCATTTCTACCCAAGTAACCCGGAAAGTTATAGAACAACTTCAACCTACAATATATGATTAGTGTTACAGTGATCGTATAGTTCCTTTGTCACTGACATCCAGATTGAACTCGAGGCATGGAACGTCATCCTCTTCAACATTCAATCAATGTTCCTTGACCTAAAGCAGACTGTCTGAGATGCATGTGAGCTCACATATCATATATTGAATCATATGAGTATGGCCATACAATTCTCAGTCTTTCTTATCAAGGGGCCCTGGATATCATACTTCTTGTAGGAGGGAAAAATACCATATCTATCACTCATAGTAAAGTCCCCATGTGTCAACGTCACCCAATCATCACCATTATAACAACCCATGTTTCGGGACTGTGTTTGATGATGTCAAAGTGTACCCAATCACATGTGATGAGTGCAGTGACTTTAGGTCTAAGAACCACAATAACCACCATCACTATGAGAGAAGATTGTGAGTACCATTCCATGGTATCCATGTATCACTCTCATGGTGGGTCTATCTGAGATACTGCTCTCTAACATATATTTGTGTGCTTGACTTGATTTCACATATCATGACTAATGGGACTCTATCACCAGTCAACACACACTCTAGTCTTATGTATTATTGTTGTCTATTTTGCTTCCACAGTAATATCCAACTAGGGACATAACAAGAATGTATGTACTCTTAACATACATATGGTCTCATTGTTTAGGTCCTCAACCTGGAGACATATGTCATCAATTCATATCATTCTTTAGACATCTATGATGTATGTGTCATCATCTCATGTCTAAGACAAACATAATAGACTGAATTACCTTTATCATTATCAAATCAAGTATCATACACCTCATTGCAATCACCATATGATTGGCTCTCTGGGCATACCATACTAATAGACTCCCACTTACACTTAGAGCCAATCACCCATGAATCACATTCCAAGTGATCTCAACATGTCCATCATGTTTCTACTGCACAAGTGCTTTTATAGCGGGCAAGCAACATTTGCTTCAAGTTGGTATATTGCATGTTTCACATCCCCTCACTGTACGACAACTCACATGAGATGGAAGTGCCATAGTATGCTATCTGAGATTCCTTTGCCTAACAATTAGCTCCATTGTTGTACAGTATTACTATTGAGTCATCAATGGTCGGAACTGTTGGGTTTTATGGGAGGTAGAGAAGGCAGCGGAAACAAAAAAAATTCTCCTCCCCAAACCCAGAACAAGGAAACACGTCAACGTATATACAATAGGAAGGGATGGTTTGTGGAATCATACCTTGTCTCGAGGCTTGCTCGGAGACAATACCTTGCGGCTTGCATGGTATTCACCTCCGGTCTTGTACGGTGTCTTTGTAGCTCTTGGCCGCACCGAGACTGACGACTCCTGGTCTCACCGGGACTGTCGGGATTGATAGCTGTCCTCTGAGCGGCAGAAATTTCCCGCCTCTGAAGTAGTCCACATGGACCACCTGGAACTCCAATCTCCTTATCTCACAAGAAATTGGAAGGATTCACACCCTCCTGTCAGTGTACTAGTCACCGACACACTCTCCTGCCACCACTCACTTTCTATAGTTGTCTTTCCCTTGTCGTGCCTCCCTTATCGGGTAGCACTTGCTCGGGCTCTCTCGATTACCAAAACTAGAGAGAACGACAACAACTTTACAGAGCAACTGGTTGCACTGAGTTGTACTTTGAGAAGCCCCCATTACCCCTATATATATAGGAGGGTCATGGGACATGGTTCTCTATCCCGGGCAATGTGGGACTAAAGCAGGAGTAGAAGGGTTCGAGATTTTCCACAAAAACAACCAACTGCACAACCTGAACCGATCCTTTCATTTCTGAAATGCTCGGTTGGGGACCTGAGCCGGTCAGTTGACACCTCAACCGATCGGTTGGGACCCATGAAACGGTCGGTTCATTTCTAAACCAGTCGGTTCGTGGTCCTGATCAGTTCCCGATTGACTATTCTTCTTTTGTTTCTAATTGGTACCAAATACCAATCCTTGTTCCAATCAAATTGGGCACGTGAAACGAAAAGAACTTTTTCACCAATCCTACTTTCCCAACTTGCTCGGTTGCATCAGTTGAACCGATCATTTCAACACTTGAAGCAATCATTTCACCCTGTCCATGAGCCGATCGACTCACCACCTGAGCCGATTGGTTCACCAAGCTGAGCCGATCGGTTCATCACATGAGCTGATCAGTTGGGAGTGTAGATTGTGCAGAATCAGTCAGTTGCAGTTTCAATCAATCCGATACTCCAATCAATGTGTCCAACACATTGAGCTATCAATTAATTGAGTGTTTAATTGAACTACTAAACTCCTTTAGTAATCAATCTAAACATTGTTTGTGGACAAAACTCCTCTTCCATGTTAAATCCTATGTGTGTGACCCTGCAGGTCCATTTCACGTTGGTAGTGAAAGTCCATAACACTTATGACTTCACAAGTAAAGAGCGGTGCCTAGTCATACATCACTGCTACCCAAGTGAAATAGAAAGTTGGAGAACAACTTTCAATCCTACAATCTGTGAATAGTGTTACAGTGAATGTATAATTCCTTTGTCACTGATATCCCAAATGAACTCGAGGCATGGAACAGTCATCCTGTCAACATTCATTCACTTTCTTGATCTCAGAGTAGATTGGAAGAGATATGTATGACATCAATATCACATACTGATTCACACATGTGTGCACGCCTTTCTCAATCCTACTCATCAAGTGGCCATGGATATAAAGCTCCCACAGGAGGGACAAATCCCATATCTATCACTCACCCCTCAAAAGCCCCATGTGTCAAAGCCACTCAATCATCACCTTTATAACAACCCATGTTTCAGGACTGCGTTTGATGATGTCAAAGTGTGTCCAACGACATGTGTTGAGTGTAGTGATTTCAGGTCAAAGAATCACACTCACCACCATCACTGTGAGTATTTACTGTGACTACCATGTCATGGTTCCATGTGTCAAACTCACGATGGGTCTGTCTGGTATACTTGTTCTCTAACATGTACCTATGTGTTTGGTGTGATATCTCTATATCATGACTAATGAGATTCTGTCATCAACCAACACCAAAATCTAGTCTTGTGTGTCATTGCTGTCTATCTACCTTCTACAATGACATATGACTAGGGACATAACAAGAATGTACAAACTCTTAGCATTCATATGATCTCATCGTTTAGGTCCTTAACCTAAAAGCATATGTCATTGAGTATCGTTATTATCTAGACATTCAATCTGTTCTATCACTATCTCATATGACTGAACCAGAAAGAATTGGAAGCTTGCCTTTGATGTTTATCAAATCATTCTTAATGTATCCCACCAATCATCCCATGATTGGCTCTCAGGGCATACATACCAACAGAATCCCACTTGCACTGCGAGCCAATCACCCTTGAATCATATTCATAGTGATCTTCAAACATGTCCCACATGTTACTGTGCTCTAGTGCGAACATAGTGAGTTATGGCAACACCTTGCCAAAGTCAGTATAAATTGCATGTCTCACATCTCTTCGATGTACGTCATACATATGAGATGGAGTTTCCGTAATATGCGATCTAGTATTCCTTTGCTAACCTTTTGCCACATTGCATGATCAAGGAGCAGAATATCTATAAGTTCATCTCATGAACTTCTAGATCCATATAGTATCCACTGTTGTTCTCCAACACATAGATACTCAGCATTTCCTTTTAAATGGTTTTATTGGAACACTTCCAATTATCAACAAACTTTCACTTTTATATATCCTATATATTTTGTGATTAATTTTCTATCCTTTCGGAAGTTCACATCAATGTAACTCTTTACATTGAACTCTTCCTTATCTCCATAGAACTAGTACTTCACAAGTACTTATCAAGTTCTCATGGTATTCCAATAACCCTTACTGGAAGTAGATAGACATCCACTCGTCATGTCTCACATATGAGTTATCTGGATGAGCACATCATATTGCAATGTCCTACATACAAGATGATGAATGCATTTTGTTCTTTCCATGTTGATACATGTAAGATAATGGGATGATCACATACATGATAGATCCATATCTATTCTTAGTGTTCCCATTCTTCATAAGAATTGGACACTTGGCCTTGGGATACTAACTCCATGTAACATGGACAAGTTTTCTCCCACTGAATCTGTGCATACTGAACTCTTCAGTACAAATTTCCAATGTATGCTTTCTCTTTTTCAGGTCAAGAGGTTTTCAAGAACTATCTCTATAGATCTCTATTCCTATCACATAGGAAACATCTCTATCTTCCTTAAAGATAATTTCCACTTTTGGATTTCCATTCTAGAACATTTCCATTTCACATCAACATGTGGAATGTGAACACGCTCCCACTAAATCACGGATCCTTCTTTATCTTTGACATATCAATCAAACCCTTTGACTATATTATGAAAGTAAAGATCCAATTCTGAGTTTCTTGTACTCAATCAATCACATTGATTAGTCCATTGTAACTTATATACTTCATTTGCATTTGTGGATTCATAAACCTTATAGGTTGTGTCATGTACACATCCTTGTTTTATTCCTCATAGGAATGCGATTTTAGTATCCATATGCCAAATGTCTTAGTCATTAAGTTACAATCAACAAGCATCATCCTTCTCAAAATGTTATCCATGTGTCTTAACACTTTAGACTTATTTGCACTTATGGATTTCATCCAATGGGTGCTACCATCAAGGTCATACCTTATGGTTCACATGGATGTCATTTAGGATGTAATGGTCATAAACCATAACTCAAAATTCGGTTCCTCATATTCATCTAGATAGTTGACTCATCACATGAACAACTCATCACATAGATAATTGAGGTGTAAGGATATAAGAATTCACAACCCTTGTGATTCTTAATTTCTTTTATTAGTGAGGGGTATTCTTTTATTAAGAAGAATTTAGTTATTTGATAATCATTCTCTAACTCCTTAGAGTATGACTCCTTGATTTAGACATCACATGCCTTAATCACGAGTTCACTATGATACACTATCATAATCACTCATAAGGATCTCAAACATTTGGTCCAAGTATTTCATTCATTGATCTCATCAAGAATTAACACTTTACCAAATTTACACTTCATCTATGATAATCTTGAACACTTCAAGATATTCATATTGGTATTTCTCTAAACACCATTTGAAGTATTAGCATTTGTTCCAATAGGTATGTAAATACATCACATGTATCATACCTAATAGGATAATCATTATCCCACTAGCTTTAGTGAAGATTGATTAATCATGTCCAAGATATTCATGTCTCTTACTGGTTCTCTAACCAAAAGAGTCTAGATTTATCCATCACATGGAAACTAGAAATGAATTTCTCATGATTGATGCTAATTTGATTGTTTGAGTTATCTATAACTTTTAGGTATCATTTTATCTTATGCATATCAAATACCACAAGATAAATAAGGCATTGCCACAAAGATCATATCTTTATAAATTGAAACATCTCTTTATTGATTGCCATCATTGTCATACAATATGCAAAAATAAAGTGTTTCTATCTCTATTGGCAAATATGAAATAACAGTTCATAACTGTATTACATGCCCTTAGGCTGAAAATAAACTAAAGTACTCCTTACTATGGCGGCAACACTTGCCCCAATTATTGAGTGCTTTACACTTTACATCTTGGTATCATATACCTCAAAAGTGTTACAAGTTTATTTTCATGACACCTTTAAGTAGAGACGTTGGTCGCCTCCTTCTTATTTTGTTTATCCAGATAGAGGGGACAATTCCTTTTCCAATGTTGTGGCTTTTGACAATGGTGGCAATTGCCTTTCTTGGTCACACCTCCCTTGGCCTTGAGAGATGAAGACGACTTGGGCTCCTGGCTAGCATCAAAACCTTTCTTAGCTTTGCCCTTACCCTTAGCAATTGCCTTTCTTGGTCACACCTCCCTTGGCCTTGAGAGCTAAAGACGACTTGGGCTCCTGGCTAGCATCAAAACCTTTCTTATCTTTGCCCTTGCCCTTACGCTTGGACTTGCCTTTCTTGCACGTGATCACCATCACAGACTTAGGCTTGTCCTTCTGCATCTGTGTCTCGACTATCCTCAACATGCCCAACAACTCTGACAGTGGCCTATCAAAGTTGTTCATGTTGTAGTTCATCACAAACTGACTTTAGGATTCTGGCAACGATTGCAGTATCACGTCAGTAGCCAACTCTTAGCTCAGTGGAAATCCCAGTCTTGTCAGGTTCTCCACATACCCAATCATCTTGAGTGTGTGAGGACCAACTGGATCTCCTTCTGTCATGACACACTTGAACAGTGCCCTTGAGACATCATATCTCTCTTTCCGTGCTTGATATTCATACATGTTCCTGAGATGTTGAATCATCTCAATGACACCCATGTTCTCATGTTGTCTCTACAACTCGTGGTTCATAGAGCACAACATCAAGCACTTTGCATCAATGGCATCATCAAAATGCTTCTTGTAAGCATCCCTTTCTGCCTTTGGTGCATTACGAGCAGGTTCCTTTGGAATTGGAGTATCTAGGACATAGAGCTTTCTCTCTTGAGTGAAAACAATTCTCAATGTCCTATACCAGTCGTGGAAGTTTGTCCCATTTAACCTGTCCTTTTCAAGGACCGATCGCAAAGAAAAATGATTGTTGTTTGTTGTCATTTGTACTACAAAAGGAAATATGCTATTTTAGTCCAAAAACTCATTTTTGACTTATTTGATTGATTTGAAAAGTTGATGATATAATTAGGCCTTTAATTAATTACCACTCCCACTATTTTACTTCAAATTGATAGCCCTCACCATCAATTCGGAAGATTGCAACGTACAACCTTCTAGTGGGCAAGATCCTGAAATCCTCTAAGTCATGGACCAGCTAGGGCTGTCACCCACAACTTAGATCTCTCAGGTAGGAAACTCTTGCCAATGGCATCATATGCAACTCTTGATAAGATGTCATATGCAACTCCTTGCCATGATCATCTCCATGCCTCAAGGTGCTAGATCCTATCTAGGTCACCTTGTTAAGTCTGACCCAAAGCAAACATGATGAATATGCACCCTGCTAGGGCAGACCCACATATACATCCTTCACGCTTCCACGAGATAGACGGTGCACCACGCTAGGGCGTGCCCACACTTGGTCGATCAAGCTTTTCACGTGTGTCGCATTTGGAAGGCATCTAAAACATTAATATTTAATGAGGGATTTGGTTTTATATACATATACATATCCAATCACCACAATACATAGTACGTATCATATACATGCTATATCCCACAGAAAACATGCAAAACGATAAAAACGATGATTATGGCCATCCTAATGTGATTCCTCGAGCCAAGAGGAATCACAGTCATCTAGGTCTACATCATATGCAACATGTACAAGATGAACTCTGTGCTTTGCCTTTCTGGGTTTGATCAACTCATCACATGACTGATTGACTCGCCATCAGGCCGATCGGCTGGGTGCCACCAGCCGATCGGTTGGCTCCTCCAACCGATCGGTTCGCCTGGTCGTCATGCATCTCATCATGGCCGCCACCCTCTCGTCTCACTTCTCGAACCGGTCATCAACTGATCGGCTCACTCCTTGAACCGATCGTCTCGAAGATCAACCGATCAGTTCACGCCTTGAACCGATCGTCTCAGCTATCGTCAGGATGTCCTCCGTTCTTCGACATAATAGGAAATAAAATTCTATCCTATTTTACATTGTAAAAAGAGAAACCTCGATTTACATTCGAGGGGAGCAAAGGTAGGAAAGAAATCTCGAATTATTTTGAGTTACATCAGGAATAGGTGAAGGAAGATCGGTGCACAGACCGAGATGCAAGCAACCACATACAACCATACACAGATAGGGTTTATTGGCCATAACCATGCTATACATCCACCACAAAACTCGTTTAAGGGCAACGCGTATTGAGTGCATTCATATTACATATCATATATGTATATTGGGATTTGTGGATTTAGGATTGGACATGCATAAAGCCAATTTTATTCGCATCGTATGTAATAAATAAAGGCAACAAACCAAAATCGATCATATCGATAATCCTAAAGTATAGAGAAGTTGACGTGGATCTGATACCACTGTTGGGTTTTATGGAAGGCAGAGAAGGCAGCAGAAACAAAAAAAAATTCTCCTCCCCAAACCCAGAACAAGGAAACGTGTCAACGTCTATACAATAGGAAGGGATGGTTTGTGGAATCATACCTTGTCCTGAGGCTTTCTCGACAAAAATACCTCACAGCTTGCACGATATTCACCTCTGATCTTGGACAGTGTCTGTGCAGCTCCTGGTCGCATCAGGACTGACGACTCCTGGTCTCACTGGGACTGTCGAGATTGACAGCTATCCTCCGAGCGGCAGAAATTTCCCGCCTCTGAAGTAGTCCACACAGACCACCTGGAAATCCAATCTCCTTGTCTCACAAGGAATTGGAAGGAGTCGCACCCTCCTGTCATTGTACTAATCACCGACACACTCTCTTGCCACCAGTCACTTTCTATAGTTGTCTTTCCCTTACTGTGCCTCCCTTATTGGGTAGCACTTGCTCGGGCTCTCTCGGTTACCAAAACTAGAGAGAACGACAACTTTACAGAGCAACTGGTTGCATCGAGTTGTACTTTGAGAAGCCCCCAATACCCCTATATATAGGGGGGTCATGGGACAAGGTTCTCTATCCTGGGCAATGTGGGACTAAAGCAGGAGTAGAAGGATTCGAGATTTTCCACAAAAACAACCAACTGTGCAACCTGAACCGATCGTTTCATTTCTAAAACGGTCGGTTGGGGACCTGAGCCGGTCGGTTGACACCTCAACCGATCGGTTGGGACCCATGAAACGGTCGGTTCATTTCTAAACCGGTCGGTTCATGGTCCTGATCAGTTCTCGATTGACTTTTCTTCTTTTGTTTCTAATTGGTACCAAATACCAATCCTTGTTCCAATCAAATTGGGCAAGTGAAATGAAAAGAAATTTCTCACCAGTCCTACTTTCCCAACTTGCTCGGTTGCATCAGTTGAATCGATCATTTCAACACTTGAAGCAATCATTTCACCCTGTACATGAGCCGATCGAATCACCACCTGAGCTCATTGGTTCACCAAGTTGAGACGATTGGTTCATCACATGAGCCGATCGGTTGGGAGTGGAGATTATGCATAATCAGTCAATTGCAGTTTCAATCAATCTGATACTCCAATCAATGTGTCCAACACCTTGAACATTATGACATTGAGCTATCAATTAATTGAGTATTTAATTGAACTACTAAACTCATTTAGTAATCAATCTAAACATTGTTTGTGGACAAAACTCCTCTTCCAGGTTAAATCCTATGTGTGTGACCCTGCAGGTCCATTTCATGTTGGCAGTGAAAGTCCATAACACTTATGACTTCACAAGCAAAGAGCGGTGCCTAGTCATACATCAGTGCTACCCAAGTGAAATAGAAAGTTGGAGAACAACTTTCAATCCTACAATCCATGAATAGTGTTACAGTGAATGTATAATTCCTTTGTCATTGATATCCCGAATGAACTCGAGGCATGGAACAGTCATCCTATCAACATTCATTCACTTTCTCGATCTCAGAGTAGATTGGAAGAGATATGTATGACATCAATATCACATACTCATTCACACATGTGTGCACACCTTTCTCAATCCTACTCATCAAGTGGCCATGGATATCAAACTCCCTCAGGAGGGACAAATCCCATATCTATCACTCACCCCTCAAAAGCCCCATGTGTCAAAGCCACCCAATCATCACCTTTATAACAACCCATGTTTCAGAGTTGCGTTTGATGATGTCAAAGTGTGCCCAATGACATGTGTTGAGTGTAGTGATTTTAGGTCAAAGAATCACACTCACCACCATCACTGTGAGTATTGACTGTCACTACCATGTCATGGTTCCATGTGTCAAACTCACGGTGGGTCTGTCCGGTACACTTGTTCTCTAACAAGTACCTATGTCTTTGGTTTGATATCTCTATATCATGACTAATGAGATTCTGTCATCAACCAACACCACAATCTAGTCTTGTGTGTCATTGCTGTCTATCTACCTTCCACAATGACATCTGACTAGGGACATAACAAGAATGTACAAACTCTTAGCATCTGTATGATCTCATCGTTCATGTCCTTAACCTGAAAGCATATGTCATTGAGTACTGTCATTCTCTAGACATTCAATCTGTTCTATCACTATCCCATATGACTGAACCAGAAAGAATTGGAAGCTTGCCTTTGATGTTTATCAAATTCAATCTTAATGTATCCCACCAATTATCCCATGATTGGCTCTCAGGGCATACATACCAACAGGAACCTCCCACAAGTTCATCCATATGAACTTATAGATCCATACAATATCATTTATAGTGTTTGCAACACTAAGGTACTCGGATTCTTATTGTAGAATTAGTCAATTGTTTTATGTTGGAACATTTCCAACTAACAATTCTTATACCAAGGTCAAACACAATTTTGTCATTTTGGAAGCTTGCATCGGTGTAACTCTTTACACCCAACTCTTCCTTTTTACCATAACTAAAGAACTAATCCTTTTAGTACTTCACAAGTACACAAATATGTTCTTCATGGTATTCTAGTTACTCTTATTAGAGTTCGATAGATACCCATTCATCATGTCCAATACATACGAGAAAATTGGATATTTATATCATCTTGTCATACAAGATGATGATTTCATATGTTCTTGTCAAGTCCAATATATACAATATGATGAGTTCATATATTCTTGTCATGTCCAATACATACAAGATAATTAGTTCATATTTTCTTATCATGTCCAATACATATAAGATAACAAGATGAGTTCATACGTGATAGATCCAATTGCAAATGCATATGACATCTATCTACGTGTTTCTTATTCTTCATAAGAATTGGGACACTTGGCTCTTGAGAGACTAGCTCCATGGAACATGGACACGTTTTCTCTCATCATGTTGAACCCTTTTGTCATCTCGCCGATGTATGTTCTCTTTCTTAGGTCAAGAAGCCCTCTTGATCTATCTTTATAGATCTTTATTCCTATCACACATGATGCTTCTCTAAAAACCTTTTAGAATGCACTTTGTTGCCGGATTTTGTAGTATAAGGATGATACTCCCCATCAATATGTGGAACATATATATGCTCCCACTAAATTCTTGTAATAACACATTACATATTCATTCTGACTCAAGTCAAACTCTTTGACTATCTTGTCAAATTGAAGATCCAGTTCTGAGGTACTCGCTTCAATCTAAAGATTGATCTATGCAGCTTTATAGACTTTATTTACATTATTGGATTTATAAAACCTTTAGGATGTGTTACATACACATCCTGCACAATATTCCATTTAAGGAATGCAGTTTTAACATCCATATGCCAAATCTCATAGTCATATTAAGCTACAATGGCAAGCATTATCTTGATGGACTTATCCTTATTAACTACTGAAAAGATTTCATCATGTTCAACACCTTGAACTTGTTAGAAACTCTTTGCAACCAAATACCCTCCATGTCAGTCTTCTTCTGGAAGACCTAAAAGTACCCTATGGGTTTTACACCTTCATGTGGATCAACCAAAGTCATAGTTTATTGATGTACATGGAGTCCATCTTGGATTTCATGGCTTCAAGCCATATCTCAGTTTCTGGATCTCATTAGCTTCTAGGTAGACTGTTGACTCATCATATGATCAACTCACTACCTTCTTGTCCATAAGATATCATATATCATTCAAGCTCTAGGCATGTTCTACCAGAACCATGAGTTCTATGCTTTACTTAAGGAACTTTGAGATTCTACAACATTTTGTGATTCTCTTCATTCCCAGTGTTAAGCATGTGCCCAAAAAGAAATTTGAAGTTTAGCTAGTAATCACACTCTGACTTATCAAGGTGTGATTGCTTCTTTCTGATACACTTCTCATGATACACTATCACTGTGTTTCAAATGGAGTCCATCATGATACATTATCATGATCTTCCAGAAGGTTCTCAAACTCTTGGTTCATAGTATCTCCAAATCGATCATATCAAAATTTAGTACTTAGACCAAGATAATTATGTACTTCATTCTATTTTTCTTGAAAACTTCAATAGATTCATTTTTGTATTTCACTAAATACAAACTATCATATCTACTGAGGTCATCAGTAAATATATTGAAGTACTATTGATTACCTTTATCATTTATTCTAAAAGGACTATATACATAAATATGTATAATCCTTAATAGAATAATCGTCCTCCCACTACATCTAATGAAGAACCTTTGTCATATTGCACAATGAATGAGATTAGCATGTCTCTATTGGTTCAACAACCAAAAGAGTCTAGATATCCATCATATGGATTCCAAAAATTCAATCCCATTTATGCGCTCTAGATGACATCACTATAGGCATTCAAGTTTGAGTTATCATGTCATTCATTACATGTGTCACACACATTTGTATCTTTAACTGTCAAGTATAGTTAGTGATACATAGGCATTTCCATCAAAGATCATATCTTTAAAATGAAACATCAGTCAATAACGCTCTTACCCATACAAGATGTCTGATGATTTCATTGATGGCATGTATATAATAGCAATTCACTAATTCTATTACATGCCCGTGAATGTCATAATGTAACTATAGCAGTAGCAACTCTTGATCCATACAATTTCTAGCTTACTTCCTCTTAGGTCCTAAAGTAGAGATCTTTATCTCTTTAATCTTCCCGAGATGCTCTATAAAGAGGTTATTTCCCTTTCCTACTTACCCTTATCCATATCTTGAGTGATGAAGACTTGGAACTAAGCTTGGATTCAGAACACTTCTTGACCTTGCTTTAGTCTATGGACTTAACTCTGCTGATCATTATCACATGTTTTGTCTTTTCTTCATTCATGCTTTGGCATCAACATGCCAAGCACTTTAGATAGTGGTTTGGCCAAGTTTCTCAACATTTGATAATCTGGCTATGTGATTCACACAACAATTTGTAGAATCATATGTTTAGTCAACTCTTGACCTCTAAGTAATCACATTAAATCTATATGCATAATCATATTTAGCATATGAGATCATACTTGATCTTCATCTGTCTAATTATACTCAAACATCACTTTGAAGACATTATACCTTTCATGCTTTACATGATTCTTAAGATATATAACCATCTCAAGAATGTCCATGCTTTAATCTATTTGTGCAACTCATAGTTCATATAGCTTAGAATAAGGTTATTGATGTCTTAGGCATCTTTGGCATACTTCAAGTAAGCATCCAATTTTAGCCTTAGGTGCATTTGGAGTGGTTCCACTGGCTCTGGCTTTTCAAGGACTTTAGAGTTTACAGTCACTATTTGATGTGGAATTTTATCGCACTAACAAACTCACTCAGGGTTGAAATCTCCGAGCTTTTACCAAAACCAAAGTGCAATAATACCACCCACAAGCGGATGAGTCTTATCGCAGTATAGTTAAGGATCGAACCCAAAGGACAACGTTTTTAAGAATCCTTGTCAGTCTAATCCAGTTTGACTTAAGACTAATATATAAAATGATAGGTTGATTTGAGGTTAATTAAACTAATTGCAAGAAAGTAAAAGCTGAATTAAAGTTGGATTTAGATCAATGATATGGAATCACTGGGATGGTATCGGGTTTCACCACCGCTACACATGCAAACACATTCTAACGCAAACAATCCAGGCAAGATATAACGATTCAAATAGAGCTGCTGCAAAGCCCCCCATACGGGCATTAGGTTTGCATAAGCATCACCTTAGGAATCAGATGTCTCGTCACTGACCGGATCACTTACTTACGGCTCTGAAGATATAGAAATCCAATGAAGGTTGTGGCCCCCCTATCTAGGCGTTAGGCACACAGAAGCGTCACCGAAGGCTAGATGGCTCGTCCCCTCACGGATCATACACTTACGACCTAAAAAAATCCCATTCTATTTCTAGTTTGGGAGTCAACCACATTAATCAATAAGCAAGCAGACGATTAACATATGAGAAAACATCGACGATTAACAAGAAGATACAAAATCCAACTAAGGCTGTGAAACCCCTATACAGGCATTAGGTACATAGAAGCGTCACTGAAGGCTAGATGGCTCGTCCCCTCGTGGATCATACACTTACGACCTTAAGGAATCCCATTCTATTTCTAGTTTGGGAGTCAACCAGTTAAACGTCATTCAATCCTACATATAGAAGTTCTCACAATGTAGGAAGAACAAAGATGAAAACAAGCAATTAATCAAACTAAGAACATAATGATTAACAACGAAATGAAAAGTTATATACATTGCCATGGAAATTTTAACAAAATAACATGATTGCATGGGTAGCGGGGAAAGTCCCCGCACCCCAACGAAAAGGTACTACTCGCTCATGATGTGAGAAGCAAGAAGAATAAGAAAGAGAGAGAAATCTACCATGAACTCGGTGCAGAAGGTAGTCGCAGCTCGGTGAAGATGATACAACCTTCTATGTCACGTCAGAGCAGATCTGGACGTAGAACGGGAAATGCCAAGATAGACTGGATAGTCTCTCTCACTCCGTCTTCCTTCTCTTCTCAGTCTCCTTAGTTGCAACACGGGCAATAGGTGGAACGAAACTGGCATGGACCACACTGGATCTGGATCAGACCTGTGTATAGGCAGCCTGTCGGTGTCCTAGAACTGATACCAATTGAGGACCCTTGCGGTCCTATTTATAGGCTCGGATGAGGTCTTCACATTTTCTGCATGAACCTACTCCAAACAGTCTTGGGGCAAACGGTCTTGGAAATCCACCTTCAAATGGTCTTGCAGATCGGTCGAATGAGCAAACGGTCTTGGGACTGAATGGCTCCAAACGGTCTTGGGACTGTATGGCTCCAAATGGTCTTGGGACCGAATGGCTCGACCATTTGCCATGAATTCACCTGACTTTTCACTCCATAAAGAAAAAGTACCATGTGGGGAGATGCTTTTGACAATGTACGGTCCAGACCAACGAGAGTAGAGTTTCCCTGGGAATAACTTCAACCTTGAGTTGAATACCAGAACTTGGTCTCCCACTTGTATGTCTTTTATTTTCAAATGACCATCATGCCAGAGTTTGGTGTGTTCTTTGTAGATTCGTGCATTCTCATAAGCTGTCATCCTGAGTTCGTCCAGCTCTTGGAGTTGCAGAATCCTGGCTTGGCCTGCTTCTTTCATATCAAACTTTAGTTGTTTTATTGCCCACCATGCCTTGTGTTCTAGTTAGACTGGAAGGTGGCAAGCCTTTCCATATATTAATCGAAAAGGTGTAGTCTCGAGGGGAGTTTTATTAGCAGTTCGATAGGCCCATAATGCATCCTTGATTTTCACCGACCAATCTTTCCGATTGTGGCCTACTGTGTTTTCCAAGATACTCTTGAGTTGATGATTAGAAACCTCCACTTGTCCACTAGTCTGTGGATGGTAAGGTGAGGCTACCTTGTGAGTAACACCATACTTTCTTAGCAATGCTTCAAAGTTTCTTTCAAGAAAATGAGAACCACCGTCGGATATCACCGTGCGTGGGACACCAAAATGGGAAAAAATAATATCCTTGAATAATTTGATGAATGGTTTGGAATCACTAGTGACGCTTGGTATGGCTTCAACCCATTTCGAGACGTAGTCCACCGTCACTAGGATGTATGAAAATCCATGAGAAGATTGGAATGGTCCCATGTAGTCCACCCCCCAAACATCGAATATCTCTACTTCTTGTCATAGATTCAATGACATCTCATCTCTCTTTGTTATATTGCCAAAACTTTGACATTTGTCACATGATAGGAAAAAGTCGTAGGAATCTTTGGATATGGTTGGCCAGGAGAATCCACATTGCAAAACCTTCAAGGCAGTCTTTTTAGAGATCATATGTCCTCCCACTGGTCCTGAGTGACATTGTTCCAAAATAAGTTGAGCTTTTTCTTCAGTGATACATCATCTATATAGACCATCAACACATAGTTTGAAAAGGTACGACTCATCCCAGTAGTACTGTTTCACATCATGCATAAATTTCTTCAGTGCATTTCCGGTGCATTGAGGATGAATAACCCCAACAACGAGGTAGTTCACAAAATCCGAGTACCATGGTATAGCTTCTGAGACCTTCATTAGTTGATCATCCGGAAGGGAATCATTAATCTGAATCTTCTTGGTATTCAGAGTGTGGATGCGACTGAGGTGGTCTGTTACAACATTCTTTGTACCCTTTTTATCTCTGATCTCTAAATCAAATTCTTGTAGGAGGAGAATCCATCTTATTAACCTAGGTTTTGCATCTTTCTTTGCTAGAAGGTAACGAATGGCAGCGTGATCTGTGTAGACAATGACCTTTGAACCAATTAGGTAGGATCTAAACTTGTCAAAAGCATACACGACTGCCAAAAGTTCTTTCTCAGTAGTATCATAATTCCTCTGAGCTTCATTGAGGGTCTTCGATGCATAATAGATCACATAATGTTTCTTTTCTATAAATTGGCCCAAGACAACACCTACAACATAATCACTTGCATCACACATGATTTCAAAAGGGTGGTCCCAATCAGGAGCTCTAATGATGGGTGTAGTTGTAAGGGCACGCTTCAGTGTGTTGAAACTTTTAACACATTCTTCATCAAAATTGAATTCAACATCCTTTAGTAACAAATTTGTCATCAGCTTGGTTATCTTCGAAAAATCCTTTATAAAACATCTATAGAAACCCACGTGACCAAGGAATGCTCGAACTTCCTTTACATTGATAGGGACAGAGAGCTTGGAAATCACTTCAATCTTGGCTTTATCTATTTCAATTCCTCTATTGCTGAACCTATGGCCGAGGACAATTCCTTCCTTTACCATAAAATGACACTTCTCCCAGTTGAGTACAAGATGAGATTCTTCACATCATTTGAGGACCAGGGAGAGGTGTTTTAGACATGAATCGAATGAATCTATGTATATAGAAAAATCATCCATGAAAACTTCCATAATGGTTTCTGTGAGACCAGAAAATATAGCAGCCATGCAATGCTGGAAAGTTGCAGGTGCATTGCAGAGTCTGAATGGCATTCTTCTAAATGTGTATGTTTTGAATGGGTAGTTGAAGGTGGTTTTCTCCTGGTCATCTGGATGTATAGGTATTTGGTAGAATCCAGACTAACCATCAAGATAACATATGTATTCTTGATGGGCCAGCCGCTCTAATACTTGATCAAGAAAAGGCATTGGAAAATGATCTTTTTGAGTTGCCTTGTTCAACTTTCTATAATCAATGCACATCCTCCACCATGTGACTATTCGGGTGGGGATGATTTCATCATTTTCATTTTGTATAACAATTGTTCTACCTTTCTTCGGGACTACATGCACCAGGCTCACCCATGGTGAGTCTGATATCGGATAGATAATTCTAGCGGTGAGTAGGTTAATGACCTCTTTACGGACTACCTCCTTCATATTTGGATTCAGTTTCCATTGATGTTCAATAGTTGGCTTGTGATCTTCCATCATGGGGATCTTGTGCATACACATCCACTTGACTAACCCCAGTGAGGTCACTCATTTTGTAGCCAATCACTTTCTTCCTCTGTTTCAATTCCTTTAGGAGTTTATCTTCTTGTTCGATCATAAGATCATAATTTATTATTACTGGACAAACCTTGAGGTCATCCAAAAACACATACTTCAGTCCCTTAGGAAGGGGCTTCATTTCGGGGGCTTCTGGTTTTTCGTGTGTTTCTTCAGTAGCTTCCACAACCTTGAATTCTTCAATCTTGGCTTCTGGATCTTCTTTGGCAGAGTCGAGGGATTCGATGTGATCCTTTACTTGTTCGTCAATAGGTTCATCAACTGATGAATCCATTAGAGAAACTTCTAATGGATCGTCTAATTCATGATTCTCTTGAGTCAGAAGTGACATCTGCTCTATGTAATCGATAAGATAGACTTCTTCTTGCATACTTGGTCTTCTCATGCTTTCAAAATTTTTAAATTCGAGCGTTTCCTTGCCTAATCTAAGCAGCAAGGTTCCTGCTTCAACGTCAATAAGAACTCTTGCAGTGGTGAGGAACGGACTTCCAAAGATGAGAGGATATCTGGCATCCTCTTTTCATTCCATGATGACAAAGTCACACGGAATATAGGAATCTTTTCCTACCTTGACATGTACATCCTCAATAATTCCTAACAGGCATTTTATCGAATTATCTATGAGTTGTATGGTCATGCCAATTGGAAGAAGTTCAACAAACCCTAGCCTTTTGCAAAGGCTGAGTGGCATGATGGAGATGCTAGCACCAAGATCTGCTAGTCCTTTCTTGCATGAAGAATCACCGATATGTAAGGAAATCCTACAAGATCCTGGATCTTTCTATTTCTTTGGCATCTTACTCTAGATGATATTCGAAGTGGTTTTAGCTAACTTGATTGTCTCATATTCTTTAGTTATATATTTCCTGGTGAGGAGTGACTTTAAGTACTTTGTCCAAGCTGGTATCTCAGCCAGGGCATCCAAAAAGGGTATATCAACATGAAGTTTCTTCATTTCTTCTTTAAACCTATTGAACCGAGTATCCAACTTTGTTTGCCTTAAACGAGCAGGGAACAATATATGAGGCTTGTGTATAGGAATATCAGGTTTTGGTGTTTCAGTTTCTTCATCAATAGGTTTCTCAAGACTTTCCTTATCTGTCTTATTAGCAATTACTGGTTCTTCTAGTTGAGACTCCGGTGTTGTTGAGTCTTGAATGATCACATGCTCATTCTCATTAGTAACAACCACAGGTGTCTTGATAGGAGGATCAGAATAGTCTTTTCCTGACCTGGTGGTTACTGCCTTCAGTTGTTCTGGGTGCTTTGGGTTGTTCTCAGGTTGGCCAGCAAAAACCCCAACTGGTGGCTTAATGCTAGCTACAAGTTGAGCTAGTTGAGATTCAATAGCCTTCTGTTGAGCTTGTTGGTTAGCTATCATAGTTTGCTGAGTTTGCAACATCTTTTCAATGGATGATAGTTTGTCTTTAGGAGAAACTGGATGTTATAACCCCAATTTTTGGGTTCAATTGATGAGAAATGCAATTTCTCATATTAAGGATAATTGAACAAATAATGATGTGAATTGTTTTGAATAATTGGATTTCGTTTAAAATAGCCTTGTTATTTGATTTGTGGGCTTTATTGGCTATTGGGCCCAATAAAAAGGAAAATAACAAAGGAAATTCAATTAGTAAATGGATAATTGAATATTTGAGAAAAGAAATAATGGAAACCTCTAGAAGGAAAATCCAAAGAGGATTTCGTGCCTCTTGGGTTCCTTGGGTACCAAGGAGTCCAAGGTTGCAAAAAGAAAGCAATAGGAAAAGAAAAGATTAATTAAGTATTTCTTTATGAAGAAAGAAATTGGGAAATAATGATATAATGTGGAAAATGAATGAAAAGAGACATATATGAGATTTCTTGGTGAAATTTCGTATCCATGAGGTTTCTAATATTAAAAGGAATGCTAATGAGGAAAATAAAAGTTAAATAAAAAGAAATCCTCAAAAAGGAATATTTAAATGAGAAATAAACAAGATAATGTGAAATAATGCATAAAGATGCATCTAGAAGGATAATAAATATCCAACAAGGAGAATTTCGAAATAATAAAGTTCCTTGGGTGCCAAGGAGCCCCAATAAAGAAAAAGGAAGAGAAAAATACCATAATTGCAAAATAAAGAGATAATGGGAATACATAACCCATTAATTATGAAAATTTGATGAAAGGAAATAATTTTGGTGGCTTTATGAAAAAGGGAGTAATTTCTATTAAAAGGGAATAGAAATTCGTGGCCAATAAATAAAAAGGGGAAGTACAAAGAAAATGAAAGAAGGAATTTCAAATTCTTAATATCCATATAATAGAAAATAATAATGGATAATGAAGAGAGAGGATATTACTTCTACTAGAAGGAAAATTGACCTCCTACTTGGAAAAGGACTCTTGGGTTCGTGAGTAGCCGACTTAGGGCTTCCTTACTCACCCCTATATAAAGGGGATACCATTTGGTTCGAGCCCAAAAGAATTCCACGTTTTTCTCTTCTTCTTCTTCCTCTTTTCCGTCCAGAAACCCTAACAGAGAGAAACAGAATGACTGACGAGCAACTGGGCGTTAATGATGGCTTGCTTTGGGGGCACTACATCCCACGTTGCTGGAGGAAAGGACAACGATCGTCCTTAGGCACTAACCGGAGTGCAATAGCGACTACATGTCTGCAAAGACTGCAGCACGTCACGGGCTAGAAGGATGGATCGCCGGCGAGGGTGGCTGCGATTTGGGAACCCATGGGTGCACATCATGGAGGCGGAGGCGTAGGTACCACCTCCAGTGGGGCTGGAGGTCCGAGGAGCACGAGAATAACCACGCAAAGCGCGTCTAGGGCGGCTGAATCGCGCCCTCTGGAGGTTGAAGACGACATATTGGCTTTGGACAAATCTGCCCTTTCGCGTGCCAAAGAACCTGCTGTTAAGTCGAGGGTGTTTAGGTAATTCAGTTATAGTTTCAACAACCACGGATTGCATGGAGAAGGCCGATGTGGCACTCCTGGATTGGCCGAGTAAGTATTTTCTTGCAAAATTCATATCTAGCAAACTGTAACTCGGATTTAGACGAATCTATATGAAAATTAATCCTCAGAACGAGAGGAATCCATTAAAAATATTATCAAATATTGATTCCGTTTCTAATTGTAAAAGTACTGTAAGATGATGAAAAGTGCATTAAAGTTGAGTTAAAAACCCTATTTGTAATTAAAGGTTGAATCTAAGATGTTTAATGGGTTAATTGAAGTAGTATCAACTTGTTGAATGATAATGCTAGATTCGAACCTGATCTAAAGGTAGAATTGCATGATTTAGGGTTATACCTCATATGAGAATGATTAAATAATTTAGAAACCCTAATTTAGGGTAAAAGAAGATAAGATCATATTTAGATCGAAAAATGTGAAAATATGACTGTTAAATGATAGTTCTAAGTTTTTGGTATATGAAAGTCCTTAATTCTGGATAAATACCCTAAAAGTAGTAATTAGGGTCTTTTCATGAATAAAATATGGAATTGATGGAAGAATGAGTTCATATGTTAATTAGACCCTAATGAGCTTTGAATTAATGATAGATGCACATAATGATCTTGTCATGAATTAAAAGGGATAAAAATAGTATCTTTAATGTAAAAGAAGTTTAATGAAATTAATTGATGATTAATGTGCTTTTAAATATGGAAATAGGGTTATATGTTGTTGAGATAACCTTAGTATTGAAGAATAGATAAGATAACTAGCGTTTTTGAATAATCGCATAAAATTAGGGTTTACTGCGGTGAAAGAAAAAGGGAAACCCTAATTGCATAATGAAACCCTAAGATAGACACAAAACCCTAGAAAGTGAATCCAAGTCAATAAAGTAGATTCTTGATAAAGTGTGTAATAAATAGAGTACATATTTATTTCAGGAACTATGTGATGATTGAATTACTTGCTTGGATCTGTTGATTGACTTGATTGTATACACATGAAGTAAATGTTGAATAATCTGCACGACTCGTCAAACGAGGTATGTGGTTACGCTTATGACTACCCGAGTTAGTTTTCCGATGGATTCCCGGATGTTTAATCGCATTGAATGCAACTAAACTGTTGGATGTTTATTTATTTTATGCAACTATAAAGTGACTATGATTATCACTATAAATGAGTGTATATAACTGGCTAGATCCGGGTCCACCTCTGTCACTTTGAAAAGGCTAAAAAGGGGTAATCCTAGAGAAAGGTCTAGGTTACCGAGAGTCAGAAATTGGGCTACCTACGTGTAGTGCCATGCGACTCGTTAGCCTGCCATGAGTTAAGGAGTGGGATACCTACGAGTAGTGCCATGTGACTCAACCCTAGAAACTGGTTCACCTATAGGTGGGACCATGAGGGGTTTAATGGGGATCTACCATAAGGAAGGTAGGATCCAGGTCCACTGCATGGATAATACAGAGGATAGGGTACTCGTAGATCGCGGATGTTATATTTAAAACGTAATCTTGATTGATTAATGATTAATTGAATGATTACATGGTTATCATAGTTGCAAGATTATTGTTTCCCCCACATACCAGCTTCGGCTGACCGACGTTTTGTTTGTCAGCGTTTTAGGTACAAGCTAAAAGGACAAACAGTAAATCGTCACATCGTGAAATACATGAAGAAAAATACAAGGAGGATTAGTTAGAGTAGAATCATTAAGTGGATAGAAGTTAGAAATCCAAAATTTTAAAAGGAATGCAAAGTTTATTTTCTTACAGCTTTTCAGTTTAGTATGTTAAAATTTGATAATTATTCTTGGTTAATTGCCGAACCTTTGATCCGGAAGTCATGGGTACGGCTTCGACCTCTCGGTCTCCCTTAATTGGGGGTTATCGGGAGGTGGGGTCGTAACATTTGGTATCAGAGCGTAGGTTCCTCATTTAACCATTAATAATTATTAAATTTTACAAACTCCATAGAACCCATGGGAGTTATTAGAGGAGTATCCGAAAGACGGAGGTGTCTAGAAAGGGATCACGACCGGGGGCTGGCAAGATTTTCCTCTGCACCGCTAGTCGGAATACGAGGACTCCCGGACCCGTGTGACCGCCTGGCCAAAGTCTTAGGGTATGAATCGAAATAAGATACCTTTAGGACTTCTCATCTTATTCATCCCTTCTCATCACAAAATTCTGATAAGGATATAAAGGATTAGGGTTTTCTTTCTTCTCCTCACCCTCTTGAAGTATGGGTAGGGTTAATAAGGTTTAAGGAATCCTCCATCAAATTAATGAAAAGCATGTAAATAAGATGTCATGGACATAAGCTTAATAGATTAAGCGCCAAATAAATAATAGATACATGCTTAGGTCGTTTGACATAAGATGTCATGTCTTCAGGAGAGACCTGAGGCTAGACCTTCTTGTCAGGAGGATAAGTTAGTCTTGGAGATAGAGATCTCCATTGCAAGTAGAGACCTGGCACATCCTCTGAGGATGATGCTAACCCTAACCCTAAGTAAAGGTTAGAGAGAGATGAGTTTGACTGGGTGTTTGAAAGGACATGCCCTTGGGATGCCATATGATCCATGGGTGACCTAACACCTTTGGCAACCCAACCCTGGGAAGGGTCATGCATGTTAGGATAAATAATAGCTCCTTAGATGATGAGGTTGGTGAAGGACCTTAGAAACCCTATGGGCGTGTGCAAGAAGAGTATAGCTGGAATCTAAGGCACGTCATAGTGCTGAAAGTAGGATGAAACCCTGGATAAGGAATCATGATGGAGCATAAGGTGTTATGGATGGTTTTGAGCAAGCATAAGTTCGAACCTAGGCTTCACCCATGTAAAGGATGCTTTGGAGGTTGATCCTTCATGAAGAGAGGACCTCTAACGGTGAGGTTGGATGTCGGGTTAGCTCTAGAGAGAGAAGGAAACCCAGCAAGAAGGTTGGAAGCCTAAAACCCTGAAATATGAGATACAATGGATTCATGATCGGTCCCTGAAAGTTGATGATACCTTGGTTGCCTTGAGAGGGACCAACCCCTGGGAGAAGATGAAGCTTCTGGCACCTACGTGCCCATGGTAGGGATGTTTACCTTCTGAGGTAGGAAGAAGAGTTCTTTAGACTTAGAAAGGTGTAGTGAATAGGTTCTGAGGCCTTGCACCCTATTGATTGTCCTTGAGGAGGACCCAACCCTAAGTGTTGATCGAGAAGAAGGATGACAGGAAGTGCACGAGATGCCTTTTGCAAGTTTGATTCATGGTTCAGAGATAGAGCGTGCAGTTGGACACCTAAAAGTGAACCTAGGGTTCCTAGGCCTAAGAGGGGAAGTGATATACCTAATGCTCATGATGAGAATTAAGTTTCTATAGTTTAGAGCATGGTACGCCTCATGAATAAAGGAAAAGGGAAGTCCCTTAAGTTTAAGGGGAAAGTTTTATCTTGATCCAACTTCGAGGAAAGAAGGATAAATATGACCTAGCATGGTATAGTGAGTGGGCTGCTTATGCCTTAATGGCTTGCTAGGGTTGAGTAGGCTCGTGTGTATGTAAACCCTAGACCTAAGAGCTTTTGTGACCTTAGAGATAGTTTTCCTCCCATCCTGGGAGAGAGACACCTTTAGTAGAGTGTATATCAGTTTTGGTTAGTTTAAGGTAACCTAAAGATGTTTCTTAGGATCTTGAGAAACTAAGTGAAAAGTACATGGTATGAGTATGAACCCATAGGCCCATAGATATCCATCTCTAAGTGCATGCAGATGTGTTACCATGGAGGTAACCGGTATAGGGCTTGACCAAGGTGGGCATGTTGCCATGATCTCAATGAAAGGATGAAGGTCAGCCCATGAATGCAGAAAGAGAGATGATGAAGACTTGGGTAAGGTTCTAAGTGAACATGTACTGTAATGGAGAATCCTAAAGTCTATCCTAGGGTCAGGTAGGGATAAGACCGATGAAAGTAGGAGTTGCCTAATTCCCCAGTTGCACATGACCATAGGGTCGGGAGGTAACAACTACCATTGTCTGAGGGCCACGGGTTAGGAGATTGATCACCTTCATGAACTCATGGGACCCAACAGACAGATGAGTAGGGCACTCTCTTGATGCATGAGGGAAGAGGGATGACCCCAAAAGAATCGGTACCCTATAGACCTAGAGGAGATGACCAAGGATATAAACCTCGGTAGGTCCAAGACTAGTTTGATATCATGATGGTTGTGATGAAGAGACATATGTGGCACGTTGCAACTTAGATTTAAAGGTGTACTGGAAAGGTGGGATGTACCATCTCTACTCTTGGAACAGGAAGAACTCTGTATTTGGACTGCAGCCAAATGCTTATTTCCTCTTGTTATGGGAGTGAGGGATAGGACATTATGCATGCCATACACCAAGGATAAGAGATGATGTAGGTTGAAGTGTTGCCACGAGAAATGGGATAGAGAAGATATCTACCCTGGTAAAGTGAATGATACATGGATGGTTTGTAAACCCTAAGAGGAATGAGGTAGTCACCTTATGAGGATGTTTCTAGAATGAGCTAAGTGGAGCTTACAAGTTATACCGGGTTGAGTTTGGTCACCATGATGATGAAATCAGAGGGTGTTCCTATGAAGATAAAAATATAGTTTGAGGTGACATGATAAGTGAAATACATGGAAGTGTAATGTTACCTAATACCTAAGGATGTGAAGTGGTAATGGATGCTCTGGTTGAGATACATCTGACTTGTTTGACCAGAAGCTAGAAAGGGTTGATTGGCTAACCTTAAGTTCGAAAAGGAGAAGTGTTTGGATAACACTTAGATGTAACAAGATACATTGAAAAGATATGGTTGTTTGGTTAGCCAGTCTAGTCCTGGATGCAATGAAAGGATGGTGGTAGAACCTCAAATGCACTTCTTCGGAAAAGAAGGTGACGAAACCCAGACTAGAGTGGTTTAGGGTTTCAGAGATATCGATCTTGAAGAATCATGACATACAGGAAATCATGATTGAAGATCACCATACACCGGGGTAAATGGAAATAGCACTTTGGATGCTTAAGATGAGGTTGCATGTGGATTATGTCCATGCAAGCTAGGAGTAAATGACAAATCCCAGTAACCCAGTGTATCAATATGGAGGACAAAAGAATCCCTGAGAGGGAATGAGAGCTCAACGGATGTTGTGTCTTCCCTGGATCGAGGAAGGTCGAGATACAATATGGGTTATGGTAGATCGCCTTACCTAGATGACATAAGAAAGAAAGAGTTCTGTCAAGAGACAGATCTAGTTGAACTACTCATGAAAGAGATGGCTCAACTACACCATGAAGCAAGTTCAAAGGTTCTTGAGTTTGACCTAAAGGTTCACTTCCATAAAGTGGAAGTAGGTACATGAAGAACTCAATGTTAGTATAGTTTATCACCCCTAACTATGGATAGTATGATCCAGACTAAAGGGTCTGATGAGGGCATGTGTGCTCGTTCAGGGTGATATCTAGAGACAGTTCTTGTCCTATGAAAGATGTGACAATGACCACCATAGCCAGTATCATGTTTTATTTGAAGCTCTGTAAGGGAGGTTGTGTCGGTCACCACTTCAGTAAGGTGATGTTGGTGAAAAGGGCCACATGATGGTTAGAAAAGGACCACATGATGGTTAGAAAAGGGACCCCAATGCGTGTAGATGAAGTCACTTTGATTGTGCAAGGGCTTAAAGGAGCCTAGAAGCGATAAGAGTCGTGATCAGATGCAAAGTAGACTGACCTACAGTACACTGTGGGAGAAAATATGACATGAAAATCCGACCCCTCTAAGTTATAACTAGGAGAGCTGAGTACCCGATACATGAGTCCATTAGAGATGGATGGGTGGAGAAGGTTAGGTTTGACCCTACCCCTCAGGATAGAGTAATGAGAGATGTTTTCCATGTGTCCAATTTAGAGCACTATGTGAGGTACCCCGACCATGTGCTGAGCAATGAACCTAGTGAGCCCCAAGGGAGGCTGACATGGCCTGAGTCACCTGTGTAGTTTATAGACGCCAGGATGAAAGAACTCAGAGAAAAAGAATATGTGATAATAAAGGTTCTTTGAAAATTCCATGGGTACGGAAAAGCCACATAGGGGCCAATGATGGACATGGAAAAGTCTTATCCTGAATTGTTTGTTTGCTTGCCTAAATTTTGAGGACAAAATTTCTATAAGAGGGGAAGGATGTTATAACCCCAATTTTTGGGTTCAATTGATGAGAAATGCAATTTCTCATATTAAGGATAATTGAACAAATAATGATGTGAATTGTTTTGAATAATTGGATTTCGTTTAAAATAGCCTTGTTATTTGATTTGTGGGCTTTATTGGCTATTGGGCCCAATAAAAAGGAAAATAATAAAGGAAATTCAATTAGTAAATGGATAATTGAATATTTGAGAAAAGAAATAATGGAAACCTCTAGAAGGCAAATCCAAAGAGGATTCCATGCCTATTGGGTTCCTTGGGTACCAAGGAGTCCAAGGTTGCAAAAAGAAAGCAATAGGAAAAGAAAAGATTAATTAAGTATTTCTTTATGAAGAAAGAAATTGGGAAATAATGATATAATGTGGAAAATGAATGAAAATAGACATAAATGAGATTTCTTGGTGAAATTTCGTATCCATGAGGTTTCTAATATTAAAAGGAATGCTAATGAGGAAAATAAAAGTTAAATAAAAAGAAATCCTCAAAAAGGAATATTTAAATGAGAAATAAACAAGATAATGTGAAATAATGCATAAAGATGCATCTAGAAGGATAATAAATATCCAACAAGGGGAATTTCGAAATAACAAAGTTCCTTGGGTGCCAAGGAGCCCCAATAAAGAAAAAGGAAGAGAAAAATACCATAATTGTAAAATAAAGAGATAATGGGAATACATAACCCATTAATTATGAAAATTTGATGAAAGGAAATAATTTTGGTGGCTTTATGAAAAAGGGAGTAATTTCTATTAAAAGGGAATAGAAATTCGTGGACAATAAATAAAAAGGGGAAGTACAAAGAAAATGAAAGAAGGAATTTCAAATTCTTAATATCCATATAATAGAAAATAATAATGGATAATGAAGAGAGAGGATATTACTTCCACTAGAAGGAAAATTGACCTCCTACTTGGAAAAGGACTCTTGGGTTCGTGAGTAGCCGACTTAGGTCTTCCTTACTCACCCCTATATAAAGGGGATACCCTTTGGTTCGAGCCTAAAAGAATTCCACATTTTTCTCTTCTTCTTCTTCCTCTTTTCCGTCCAGAAACCCTAACAGAGAGAAACAGAATGACCGACGAGCAACTGGGCATTAATGATGGCTTGCTTTGGGGGCACTACACCCCACGTTGCTAGAGGAAAGGACAACGATCGTCCTTAGGCACTAACCGGAGTGCAATAGCGACTACATGTCTACAGAGACTGCAGCACGTCACGGGCTAGAAGGATGGATCGCCGGCGAGGGTGGCTACGATCTGGGCACCCATGGGTGCGCATCATGGAGGCGGAGGCGTAGGCACCACCTCCGGTGGGCGTGGAGGTCCGAGGAGCACGAGAATAGCCACGCAAAGCGCGTCTAGGGCGGCTGAATCGCGCCCTCTGGAGGTTGAAGATGACATATTGGCTTTGGACAAATCTGCCCTTTCGCGTGCCAAAGAACCCGCTGTTAAGTCGAGGGTGTTTAGGTAATTCGGTTATAATTTCAACAACCACGGATTGCATGGAGAAGGCCGACGTGGCACTCCTGGATTGGCCGAGTAAGTATTTTCTTGCAAAATTCATATCTAGCAAACTGTAACTCAGATTTAGACGAATCTTATATGAAAATTAATCATCAGAACGAGAGGAATCCATTAAAAATATTATCAAATATTGATTCTGTTTCTAATTGTAAAAGGACTGTAAGATGATGAAAAGTGCATTAAAGTTGAGTTAAAAACCCTATTTGTAATTAAAGGTTGAATCTAAGATGTTTAATGGGTTAATTGAAGTAGTAATAACCTGTTGAATGATAATGCTAGATTCGAACCTGATCTAAAGGTAGAATTGCATGATTTAGGGTTATACCTAATATGAGAATGATTAAATAATTTAGAAACCCTAATTTAGGGTAAAAGAAGATAAGATCATATTTAGATCGAAAAATGTGAAAATATGACTGTTAAATGATAGTTCTAAGTTTTTGGTATATGAAAGTCCTTAATTCTGGATGAATACCCTAAAAGTAGTAATTAGGGTCTTTTCATGAATAAAATATGGAATTGATGGAAGAATGAGTTCATATATTAATTAGACCCTAATGAGCTTTGAATTAATGATAGATGCACATAATGATCTTGTCATGAATTAAAAGGGATAAAAATAGTATCTTTAATGTAAAAGAAGTTTAATGAAATTAATTGATGATTAATGTGCTTTTAAATATGGAAATAGGGTTATATGTTGTTGAGATAACCTTAGTATTGAAGAATAGATAAGATAACTAGGGTTTTTGAATAATCACATAAAATTAGGGTTTAATGCGGTGAAAGAAAAAGGGAAACCCTAATTGCATAATGAAACCCTAAGATAGACACAAAACCCTAGAAAGTGAATCCAAGTCAATAAAGTAGATTCTTGATAAAGTGTGTAATAAATAGAGTACATATTTATTTCAGGAACTATGTGATGATTGAATTACTTGCTTGGATCTGTTGATTGACTTGATTGTATACACATGAAGTAAATGTTGAATAATCTGCACGACTCATTAAACGAGGTATGTGGTTACGCTTATGACTACCCGAGTTAGTTTTCCGATGGATTCCTGGATGTTTAATCGCATTGAATGCAACTAAACTGTTGGATGTTTATTTATTTTATGCAACTATAAAGTGACTATGATTATCACTATAAATGAGTGTATATAACTGGCTAGATCCGGGTCCACCTCTGTCACTTTGAAAAGGCTAAAAAGGGGTAATCCTAGAGCAAGGTCTAGGTTACCGAGAGTCAGAAATTGGGCTACCTACGTGTAGTGCCATGCGACTCGTTAGCCTGCCATGAGTTAAGGAGTGGGCTACCTACGAGTAGTGCCATGTGACTCAACCCTAGAAACTGGTTCACCTATAGGTGGGACCATGAGGGATTTAATGGGGATCTACCATAAGGAAGGTAGGATCCAGGTCCACTGTAGGGATAGTACAGAGGATAGGGTACTCGTGGATTGCGGATGTTATATTTAAAATGTAATCTTGATTGATTAATGATTAATTGAATGATTACATGGTTATCATAGTTGCAAGATTATTGTTTCCCCCACATACCAGCTTCGGCTGACCGACGTTTTGTTTGTCGGTGTTTTAGGTACAAGCTAAAAGGACAAACAGTAAATCGTCACATCGTGAAATACATGAAGAAAAATACAAGGAGGATTAGTTAGAGTAGAATCATTAAGTGGATAGAAGTTAGAAATCCAAAATTTTAAAAGGTATGCAAAGTTTATTTTCTTACAGATTTTCAGTTTAGTATGTTAAAATTTGATAATTATTCTTGGTTAATTGCCGAACCTTTGATCCGGAAGTCATGGGTACGGCTTCGACCTCTCGGTCTCCCTTAATTGGGGGTTATCGGGAGGTGGGGTCGTAACACTGGACCTACTTGTTGTCCTTGTTGTTGATAAGGAACTTGGTTAAGACTCTAGTACTGGGAGTTGTTTTGATAATTATTGAAGTTTCTATTCTAAAAGTTTCCCTTGAAATTTCCTCGATTTCCAAAATTCTATTGTTGATTGTACTGGAATCCTGGTGGGCCTTGTGGCTGGTTGTTCAAACCAAATTGATGTGAGTTAACTTCTCTAGAGGGGTTTCCATATTGAAATCCTAGATGATTCCTATTCTGATTCAGATTGTAGTAACTTTGACCAGGGATGGTATTAACAACATTAAGATTTTCCATTTTACTATTATCTCCTTGTCCACATACGTTGCTTAGAAAAACATCGTAAAGAACATTACATACTAATGTGGAATGATCAATACTTTTACATTCTTCACAGAATAATGAAGCTGACTTGATCTGTTCTTATTGTCGAGTGGGTGAACGTCCTCTTCCAATAGCAATAATAGATGATTCAATGTGGTCTTGCTTGGAAACTAAGAATATTAAGGTTTCAGCGATAGACTTGTACTCGGGAGTAGCTTCAGCCATAACTACTTTCAAGACTCCTTTACCTACAGATCTACCCCAATTGGCTTGATTTTCTGCTCCAAGGGTGACGACCCTCCATGCGCTGTCATAACTTTGACGCGTGAAGTTTCCTCCAGATGAGGAGTCTAAGAATCTCTTGATATCGTCATCCACACCCCTATAGAAAATTTTGATGAGTTGATTCTTAGGAATTCCATGGTGTGGACACTTGTGTAGAAGCTCTTTGTATCTATCCCATGCTTCAGTAAGAGTTTCTCCAGGGACTTGGGTGAAATTTGTTATTCACCCTCTAATTTCATAGGTGAGAGATGGAGGGTAGAACTTTTTTAGAAACATGTTTTGGAGTTGTTCCCAAGTGGTGATGGGTATTTCACTTTACAATGAATTGTACTAACTTATGGCTCTATCAGTAAGGGAATACTTGAAGAGACGGAGTCAAATAGCATCGTCAGATACTCCATTTTGTTTTGTCATGGCACATAGATCGATGAATCTTAGAAGATGTTCTTGGCTGTCTTCTCCTTGTTTACTATAGAATGGATTGTTATGAAGAAGGGCGATCCAATGTGCCCTAATCTCAAAATTGGCAGCATTGATGGGGGGAGGTTGTACTGGATGATGAACATTCAACTTTTGTGATTGAGAACTCTCTAAGATCCTTTTGCAGTTCAACTGCTTGCGCTACTGCTTGTGTCGCTAGGATTTCTTCTTGAACTACGGCTCTGGCTTCTTGCATGAGCCTCTCTCTCTGCGCATTGATGGCTTGAGCTACCCTTCAGGCTAATTCTTCTTCTTGAGCCATCCTTGCTTGATTTTCTCTGATATGACGATGAAAAGTTCTATCTATCTCGGGATCAAAGCTCGTTGTTAGTCTGGGGCTATCCGAACGGTGCATGCACTATGTTTTGGGTTGTACCTGTAATAGGAAGATTTTGAAAGTGAGAACCACAGAGTAGAGTCAAATTCAAGTAGATGGTCGATTTTTTCAAGAAGAAAAAGAAAATCCTAGATTAGCCTTAAAAGAACTAGATTTAACTAACTGATTCTGTTGTCCCCGGCAGTGACACCAAAATTTGACGTGGGATTTTATCACACTAACAAACTCACTTGGGGTTGAAATCCCCGAGCTTTTACCAAAACCAAAGTGTAATAATACCACCTGCAAGTGGATGAGTCTTTTCACAGTATAGTTAAGGATCGAACCCAAAGGACAACATTTTAAAGAATCCTTGTCAGTCTAATCCAGTTCGAGTTAAGACTAATATATAAAATGATAGGTTGATTTGAGGTTAATTAAACTAATTGCAAGAAAGTAAAAGCTAAATTAAAGTTGGATTTAGATCAATGATATGGAATCACTGGGATGGTATCGAGTTTCGCGACTGCTACACATGCAAGCACATTCTAATGCAAACAATCCAAGCAAGATATAACGATTCAAATAGAGTTGCTGCAAAACCCCCCATACAGGTGTTAGGTTCGCGTAAGCATCACCTTAGGAATCAGATGTCTCGTCACCGACCAGATCACTTACTTATGACTCTGAATATACATAAATCCAACGAAGGTTGTGGGCCCCCTATACAAGTGTTAGGCACACAGAAGCATCACCGAAGGCTAGATGACTCGTCCCCTCGCAGATCATACACTTACGACCTCGAAGAAATCCCATTCTATTTCTAATTTGGGAGTCAACCACATTAATCGATAAGCAAGCAGGAGATTAACATACGAGCAAACATCAACGATTAACAAGAAGATACAAAATCCAACTAAGGCTGTGAACCCCCTATACAGGCGTTAGGTACACAGAAGCATCACCGAAGGCTAGATGGCTTGTCCCCTCACAGATCATACACTTACGACCTTAAGGAATCCCATTCTATTTCTAGTTTGGGAGTCAACCAGTTAAATGTCATTCAATCCTACATATAGAAGTTCTCACAACGTAGGAAGAACAAAGATGAAAGAAAGCAATTAATCAAACTATGAACATAATGATTAACAATGAAATGAAAAGTTATATACATTTCCATGGAAAGTTTAACAAAAGAACATGATTGCATGGGCAGCGGGGCTAGTCCCCACACCCCAGTGAAAAGGTACTACTCGCTCATGATGCGAGAAGCAATAATAATAAGAAAGAGAGAGAAATCTGCCATGAACTCGGTGCAGAAGGTAGTCACAGCTCGGTGAAGATGATACATCCTTCTACGTCGCGTCGGAGCAGATCTGGACACAGAACGGGAAATGCTAAGAAAGACCGGATAGTCTCTCTCACTCTGTATTCCTTCTCTTCTCAGTCTCCTTGGTTGCAATATGGGCAGTAAGTGGAACGAAACTGGCATGGACCACACTGGATCTGGATCAGACCTGTGTACAGGCAGCCTGTCGGCATCCTAGAATCGATACCAATTGAGGACCCTTGCGGTCCTATTTATAGGCTCGGATGAGGTCTTCACATTTTCTGCATGAACCTACTCCAAATAGTCTTGGGGCAAATAGTCTTGGAAATCCACCTTCAAGCGGTCTTACAGATCGGTCGAATGACCAAACGGTCTTGGGACCGAATGGCTCCAAACGGTCTTGGGACCGTATGGATCCAAACGGTCTTAGGACCGTATGGCTATAAATAGTCTTGGGACCGAATGGTTCCAAACGATCTTGGGACCAAATGGCTCCAAATGGTCTTGGGACCGAATGGCTCCAAGTGGTCTTAGGACCGAATGGCTCCAAACGGTCTTGGGACCGTATGGCTCCAAACGGTCTTGGGATCAAATGGCTCCTAACGGTCTTGGGACCGAATGGCTCCAAACGTTCTTGGGACCGAATGGCTCAAAATGGTCTTGGGACCGAATGGATCCAAATAGTTTTTGTTGTTCTAACAGTTTGGTGATGCAAACAGTCTCAAAGATCGATGGATTTCAAACGGTCTCTGCGTCAAAGTTCAACCGGTCTTCACATCAATTTACAAATGGTCTTGGACTGGGCATCGTCCAACCGGTCTATGTGATCTCCTCCAATCGGTATGTGATCGATCAATGCCTCACGGTCTTAAGACTGTGAGGGATTCTCTGTAGTGAGCACGGAGTGGGAGCGGCGGAGTTGCAGGTAGAATTTAGGGTTGCTGGAGGTAGAAGGAGGTGGAGGTGTAGGTGCCGATGATGTTGATGGCGGAGGAAGGGAGAGCAAGAGGAGGGGAAGCAAGCCCAATGCTGCTGAGTTGCCCAAACGGTTTCGAGTAGGTTGCTCAACCGATCTTGAAGACCGTATGGAGTTCTAAACTGATTGGATGAGACCGAACAATCAAGACTGAATGGTGAGACCGAATGGTGAGTGAAAGGTGGGTCCCAAATGAATGTTCAACCTCATGAAGACCTTCATCAAATCAACTTAAGTTCATTTAAAATCATGATAATTGGACCAATTAAGAAGTTTTGCACATTTTGATATTTAGAAACTGAAATTGGGTGTATTGAGTCGAAAAGGGTCCAAGATAGCGACTGAAAATCATGATGAATATGCATTCATCACTATTGAGAACACTTCTCAAAGGTCCCAAACCAGATTTGAAGTTTATCCTGTTTATGAACTGATCACAACGATAATGTATTTGTGTTTGTCATTTGGATTCTACTAAAGAATTCACAACTTTTTGAAAACATTTTTGATTTGTTTGATTTGATAAATTTGACGATATTAATTAGGCCTTTAGTTAATTATTGCACCCACTATTTTGATCAAATTGATAGCCCTCACCATCAATTCAGAAGATTGCAGTGTACAATCTTTTAGTGGCCAAGATCCAAAACAATTTCATCAATACTCAACCAATGCTGGTGCTCATGACCAATTATTAAGGTAGGAAATCATGCCAATTACATCATATGTAATTCTTGGATAGATGATATGTGCAACTCTTTGCCATAAACAATTGCATGCCTCAAGGATCTTGATTCGATCAAGGTCACCAAGTTAAGTCTGGCCCAAAAGTGAACGCAATGAATATGCACCCTACGAAGGCAGACCCACATATTCACCATCACACTTCCACGAGGTAGACAATGCACCATGTGAAGGCGCGCCCACACTTAGTCGAACAAGTTTTTCATGTGTGCTACTTTTGGAAGGCATATTCAACTTAATATTGTAATTGAGGGATTTTATATAAGTACATATATGAAACACCAGCTATCATTAGGATAAAAAGTGAACAATAAAACATGCGGAAGTGACCATTAACAGCAGATTACTGAAAGTCACTAAAAATTAAAACCTTTTTCAAAGAGATCCAATCATAGGAAAACTCTTTCAACAAGAACCAATGTATTACATTTACATCCTGGTTTATAGTTACATATCTCATACCATCTCTTCTTGAGGGTTACAACATCAACTTCCTTGTTAAAGGATAAACACAAATAGCATAAGAACCTCGAGGCATCCAGCCAAAATCTCAAAACGATTCATTAAAAGCACTATCTATCAACTCTGAGGACCAGAGAGTACAGAGATGACACATATGACTTCTATCTACAAACACGACAGACAGCTCACTCCACCTGAGCTGTTGCTGCTGAAGTTCTTCCTCTGCAAGATGTTCTCAATCTCCTTCGTACTTATCCACCTAAAAAATGTTGGTTCCCATGGGGGTGAGACAATTCAACATTGCCCCAGCGAGAGATATAACTCTCCCCCAGAAACATCATTATTACAGTTAAATTAATATAAAACTGAGCAGAGGATAAACCGTTTAGATCATTCTCATCTTCAAAGTATTGCAACTATCTATAATAGAGTAGTAAATCATATATTCTCTTTATAAGGAATAGAAAGAACATGTATATCATTTGTCTATCATACATTTTCAACATCTCAAACTTTGCTTATGACACTCATCACTCTGATGGGTCACTCATGATTCATTCTTGTTTCCATCCATTGGCCTTAGCCAATCTGCTAAACAGATATTCAATTATGCCAGTCATGTGATTATATATTATCATGTCTTATTCAGGTATTGGACTACGTCAATCCTTAGTTATAGACTCCATGCCTTTGCTAGGTATTGGACTATGCCATACCTGTGCATATATTCCAGGTATTGGACTATGCCAACCCTGTGCATCCATTACAGGTAGTGGACTATGCCAAACCTGTGCATACATTCCAGGTATTAGACTATGCCGATCCTGTGTTATTATTCCAGGTAGTGGGATTTAACCAATCCTGTGATATTATTCTAAGTATTGAGATTTAACCAATCCTGTGATATTATTCCAGGTATTGGGATTTAACCAATCCTGTGATATTATTCCAGGTATTGGGATTTAACCAATCTTGTGATATTATTCTAGGTATTGGGATTTAACCAACCCTGTGATATTATTCCATGTATTGGGATTTAACCAATCCTGTGTTATTATTCTAGGTATTGGGATTTAACCAATCTTGTTTTATTATTCCAGGTATTGGGATTTAACCAATCCTGTGCATCTATTCCAGGTAATGGACTATGCCAATCCAATGTATCTATTCCAGGTAATGGACTATGCCAATATTGTGTATCTATTCTAGGTAATGGACTATGCCAATCATGTGTATCATCCCATGTCTGTTTACACAACACTGGGTATCTCATTCTCCTACTGACATTTAAACTTTGGCCATGCCATCATACTCAATCACATCCTTTATGTAATACAAGTATCCCTCTCTTCTCCACACTTGTATAATCAAGGTTCCATCATTATTATTGTATCATTTTGTTATAAATATTATGTTACTAAGTTTCCATTTTCTTAGTTTATTAAGAACATTATCATCTCTTACAGGGACTTTTGTAATTATCTTGGTACCTTTCACTAGATATCAACTTACTCATGTGGTTCACAAGGCCTATTAAAATCTCTTGTTACCTCTCACTAAGTAACAAGTAATCTCATGGCTGATAAATCACATTTAACATCTTGTCACCTTTCACTAGGCAATAACCATTCTCATGGTTCATAAAACACATTTAACATCTTGTCACCTTTCACTAGGAAACAACCATTCTCATGGTTCATAAAACACATTACATCTTGATGTAATGATTAGGATAGCACTCTTTATATGTTACTCATCCAAATATGTTGGATTTAAGATGCATCAAGGAATATCATTCTTAAAGAGTTGGATGTGATATCTATGATGTCTTGATATATCATTTCCCTCAGCACTTTAAACTTTCTTGGGTTCATCAAATTATATTGTATTAAGGTATTTCCCATCTTAGTACTTCCATATACTAACCTATCACCTTTATTGTGAAGTGCATAGGTCATAAATCACACATAAGGATTGTCCAACTATCTTCAATGATAGGGACTTATTTCAGATTAAGGCATTGCTTGCTATATGGTTACCTATAATCAATCACTTTAAGTATTTCCCTTATCAGTGTAATAGTCACCATTCCATTATTAGGATTAGGGTCTCCCATGCCATCACCCTTTATTAGGGTTTAGGGTTTCACATACTATCATCCTTCATTAGGGTTTCATATCACAATGCCCATAATTAGGGTTTACTATTCATTGCAATTAGGGTTTTCTCATGGTATCACCCTCAATTAGAGTTTCTCATGGAATCACCCTCAATTAGGGTTTCTCAATTTATGTCAATTGAGGATACTCATACCATTACCTAAAATAAGGGTTAGAGTTTCCATATTAGGGTTTCTTATAGCCTTACAAAGCTTCACCCTAAATTAGGGTCTCACATCACATCATTGTATTAAGGTTTCACATGACTTCACCCTAAATTAGGGTTTCCATTCAATTACCCACAATTAGGGTGTTGCATTATATTACCCTAAATTAGGGTTAATCATGTAATCACCCTTAATTAGGGTTACACTATAACCCTAGAATAGAGTTTCACTCATAATTGCCATGAATTAGGGTTGGCATTCATCAACCTTCTCGATTAGGGTTTCATGATATCTTTGTTGAGGATCATACCCTAATCACATACTCTACATGATTGACACTCATGTATTAATTCCTTTCTATCATCCTTTCAACTTGATTGGGTCACATCATCCTTTTAATCAAGTACATACAACTATGATTGACATAGTGTACTGAGTTATTGCTTACTTAAGCTTCAAGGATTAACTCATCTAAGGATTATCAATCACTTAGTACCTTAAAGGCGCAACCCTAGTGATTATCTTTGAGATAAATCAATAACAACCATAGGGTCATTTTATCTTTCATCACCTTAGGTTTCCAATTGACTTAATCATAATGAAACATCCAAACATTCTTGACCATTGATGCTCCAAACGGTTTGAAACCGTTTAAGCAAAATAATAATGAAACCGTATGGACAATTTACACTTGAAACCACTTGGGTCTCCAAATGGTTTGAGACCGTTTGGTCTCAAACGGTCTTGAGACTGTTTGATCAAGACCGTTTGGACTCAAACGGTCTTAAGACCATTTGGTCCAAACTCTCTCAAAACTGAATGGACCAAAAAGGTCTTCCATCATTTTATCAATTCAGGATTTCAATCATTAAACCATCTATCAATTAAACCACTGATTTGTTCTTTAATTGGACCATTGAATCACCCTTCAATTGGACCTTCAATTAGGGGTTTGAACCCAATTGAACTAGGGTTTATACTCAAGAAACCATCAATTAGGGTTATGAAATCGAGGAATCTTTAATGATTAACATTGTGGAACTGATTCAATTGAAATCAATGAATCATCATCAAACTATGATATAAACTGACCCCAAACCGTCTTAAGGTCGTTTGGATGACCTCCAAACGGTCTTGAGACCGTTTGCCCCATCCATCATTGAAATTTTGTGGAATTCAATTAGGGTTTGCATCATTGGATTGATCATCAAGGTAGTTATTGATTGCATTTCAATTTGATATATCTGGATCTTCAATTACTCAACCATACTCAACCTTAAGCCTCCAAATGGTCTTGATACCATTTGGGTGATCTCCAAATGGTTTTGAGACTATTTGGGTTAATCAACCCAAAATTTTAACTCAACCAATTAAGATTTCAACACTTGACCCGAATAGGGCTTCCAATTAGAGGATTGTCCATATATTGAATCAATCAATTAGATCCATTAGATCATTATCTAACATGTACTAGGGTCCTGACCTCAAATGTTCAACCAATCCAAACAGTCAACCCATCCAAATGGTTTGGGGTCCAAACCTCCAAATGGTTTGCAAACCGTTTGGTCACCAAACAGTTTGGTGAAACTGATTGGACCATATTGTTGAAACTGTTTGCAATAGATATTTGGGGAGGTGTGTGCTTATGATGATGTCATAATCATCAATCTCTAAACCCACAAAACTTGTTGTGATTTTCATGGTGATTGCAACAATCAACCAAATAAAATTTTGAGAATGAAGAAAGGATCAACATTTGATAAGGAATTGAATGCAATAACAATATTACGGGTTCAAGTTATTAAACCCACCTCCAATTGAGCTTCAAAGCTCCAATATACACGTATTTAATGGTGGAAGAAGCTTTCTCAACTATTCCAAGCTCGTCCTCAAGCTTTTGAGTGAAAAGAAATGGCTAGGATAGAAGATTGCATGGAGAAAAGAAGAAATCCATCATTTATTTTCGATTTCCACCATGAAATCATGGTGAAAGAAGGTCAAGAAGCTTACCAACAGGTTGGGGGTCGTCCTCCTGTTTCTCCAAGCTCCCTTGGTAGTTTGTGCAAGTAAGAAATGAAAGTGGATACGAAATTCCCTTTCCAAGCTATGGATAAAGGAGCATAAATGCATTTTTATTAAAAAATCATTTTAGGAGAGAGAAAGTAGGGATTATCTCCTCCATATCCTTGCCACTTTCCACCTTCCCTTCCTTGGTTAAGAGGATATCTTTTTTGCCTCTTATTCCTCTCAATTATCCATGATTTAAAGAAAAGCAAATTAAGCACCTTAGAACATATTATAATAATATCCATAAGTGAGTGGATATTTCTTTTTCTTATAATAATGTGAGTCAGTTATCCACTTCCCTTAGATATTTTCGTGCCTTTTCAAGGCACATGGTCGTCCACATATATGGATTTCAACCATTTCAATTTTGCTTGAAGGGCACTTCAATTAATATATTTAATTTTGCATTAAAATGAATTAGGGTTTCAATTATGCTTAAATCTTGATTATTTTAATATCAAGATTCTCTCTCCTCCAAAATGATACAAATGAGACGCCCTTCTCATTTTATTTGTTCTAAATGATGCCAAGAAACATTAGGGACTGTTCTAAAGTGATAATTTGCATATTGAACCTTGGGTTTTGGATAAATTGCACATTACACCAAAACTAGGTTTTAATGTATAAACATTGCTTTATCAACTCTTTCTTGGTATTCAGGCTACCACAAGCCATACCTATGCATCATCTTCATTCTCATGATGCTTCAACACATGAGGAACATCTAATCATGTAACATTTGCAATTTAACCCCTCAACTTGGGTAAATTGCATTTTAGTCCAAAACAAGCAAAACAATGTTTCAACATTATTCGAAAAGGACTAAAATTGAATCATAAGTTCCTCTTAAACCTTAATTACTTTTCAAGAAATAAGATCAAGCATATAATTAACTTTATTAAGAAAAACATCTAGGGTTAAGGCATAACCCAGGTCAGGGATGTTACAAATAATAAACCCCTAACAAGGATTAACAAGGATTTAGTCCCCGAAATCCTAGATAAAAGGAGACATATATTATTCATTTGTTATATCATCTCATCAAGTCTTCACATAACATATCAATGTCATGTTTATGCAAGGCATGAACCCCTAACATATGATGTCCATGTTGTAATATATAACCAATCTGATTTCACAGTTAACCACTCCAGGTGGTCATCATAAATTATCTGATACCAGAATTCCTTACCTTAGTATCCATCACATGTGCTGAAAACACATCAAATTTTCATCTTTCTTTCACCCTGGGACATTTCTTGTTATACATATCTTTTTCTTGGAACCTAGGTCCAAGACAAACTGATACTCTTCTAAGTATACATCAAATAAACAATTTTAATTTATGCACACCAAGTGTCCTAAGACCCACTTGATTGCCATGTCCCTGAAAAGAAAAGAAAACAAAGGATCATATTCCTCTTATCACCCTATTATTATCCAGGGTTGTTTATTCATGAGAAGAGATTATCATCTCCTCCAAACATTACATGAACCTTCTACTGTTCATGAGTTATTTACTCTTATTTCTTTCTTGGTTCCTTGCCATCAACATAGGAATCATATGGATGATTACTTGTCATCATTTCTTAATATCATTTTCACCATGATTACTAGATAAAGATATTCAAACCTTTAGTTCATCACTGATTATTGTTACCTTCCATCAGGTAACTATTACCTCTAGGTCTTCAGACCAGGGTATACATTATACTAAGCATCTTCTTTTGTTTATAAATTGATTTATAATTAAATCAAAATTCCTTCATATATCAATTAGAATGTGGTAGAAATATCCATGCCACATCTCCTACTTATTTCTTTAGATTGTTTCATAATGATTACTTGATCAGAGTAATCAGAAAGATAACAATCTAGGTATGTCATACTTACCTTGCCTTCAGTAAATGAATACTTGGCCAAGATATTCAAGGACTAAAATTAGGTAGTATGCATTTATTTTATTTTATGTTTTTGTCCCTTTAAATTTGATATACTTAATATCTCATATTTTCTCTGAGTTCCTTTTTCATCTCTTCCCTTCCTGAATGAAGAAACAGAAATTTCAAAACATATAAGATAATATTAAACTGAACATAAGTTTTCATTTTTCTTATCTCTTCCTCATATTCTCAAAGGATTATACAGATGAACTAAACAACAACTACCCTCCTTATAGTAGAGAGTAGAAGATGACTCAATATAGAAGGTTTTATCTTGACATGTCTACCTCTTACAAGTTACCTAGTATCTTATCTGACCCAAAACATAGAGTCAGTTCAGTTGTCATACATTATTGCCTTTGTCCTCTACTACTAGAAGTAGATGGACCAAATTGTGACACTTGTCTTCGTCCTGCACCTTCTGCTCCACTGGACTGAGATCCTTGTGGGTTTTGCAAACTATGCCTTGACTGTTGGGTCAACTCACTATTTTTCCTTGGACATTGTTGTCTAAAATTTCCTAGTTGTCCACATTTATGACAAGCTCGACCCCAACTTGATGACCCCTGCATGGGTGCACTATATTGTGGTTGAACTGGTGAAGATTTTGGTTGTTTGTTGCCACTACTCCACTGTTCCTATGACTGTGTAGACTTTTAAGGTTTGTCTCATGTTTCTTTATCGTAGACCTTTCTATCCTCCGTATAGATTCCAAAAATGTGGCAAACCTCTCTCTACTTTCTAGGGCAGATGACGGGATGGACATCTCAACATTCAATCCCTTCTCAAAACGTCGGATCTTCTCCTCCTCAGTAGCTTCCATTTGAGGATAAAATCACAAAAGTTCCATAAACTTAACCTCATATTCATTTATCGACATGGCTCCCTGTTGAATCTTCTCAATCTGTGAGATCTTTTTGTCTAAGTATGTCTTTGGAAAATACTTATTGATGAATTCTCAACAAAATTCCTCCCATTCAACCTCTTCATCATTCCTTTTTATTTCTTCTATAGCCCACCAATGTCCAGCACTACCCTTCAAAAGGTACACCGCATGTTTAACTTTGTCAGCCTCTGGGATACTAATAATCTTAAAGGCTTTTTCTAACTCAGTGAGCCAGAGATCAACATATGTTGGGTCAGATGTTCCAGCATATTCTATGGCTCCTACACGACGTAGTCGTTCAAAGGTCTTACCAGACCCATATCCCTCATTCGAAACTGGTGCCCTAGGTGCCGGTGCTGGCATCTGGTCTACCATATACCTCAGTGTGGTCATGAGTTGCCCAAAAAGATTATAAACATCTGGGTTTCCTCTTATGACTTCATCAACATGGGGATTTTCAGGCACTGGTTCCTCCCTTGCCTGATCCCTTGCACCTCCCACTGGTGCAGCAACATTGCTCTCAGCAACATGTCCCTCATGTTCTTCAGACATCTTTGAGTTATATCTTCTTTTGTATAAGCAGAAGGCACTATAAGATACACTAGAGTACACTTAGAACAGACTTGATACCTTAGTCCTATGTCTCTGTAGACTCAGTGAACCTAGAGCTCTGATACCACTAAATTGAAACACCCACTATCATTAGGATAACAAGTGAACAATAAAACATGTGGAAGCGATCATTGACAACGAATTACTGAAAGTCACTAAAAATTAAAACCATTTTCAAAGAGATCCGCTCATAGGAAAACTCTTTCAACAAGAACCAATGTATTACATTTACATCCTGGTTTATAAGTACATATCTCGTACCATTTTTCTCAAGGGTTACAAAATCAACTGCCTTGTTAAAGGCTAAACACAGGTATCATAAGAACCTCGAGGCATCAAGCCAAAATATCAAAATGATTCATTAAAAGCACTATCTATCAACTCCGAGGACCTGAGAGTACAGAGATGACACATAGGACTTTTATCTACAAACACGACAGACAACTCACTCCACCTGAGTTGTTGCTATTGAAGTTCTTCCTCTACAAGATGTTCTCAATCTCCTTCATACTTGTCCACCTAAAAAATGTTGGTTCCCACGGGGGTGAGACAATTGAACATTGCCCCCATGAGAGATATAACTCTCCGCCAGAAACATCATTATTGTAGTTAAATTAATATAAAACTAAGCAGAGGATAAACAGTTTAGATCATTCTCATCTTCAAAATATTGCAACTATCTATAATAGAGAAGTAAATCATCTATTCTCTTTATAAGGAATAGAAAGAACATGTATATCATTTGTCTATCATACATTTTCAACATCTCAAACTTTTCTTACGACACTCATCACTCTGATGGGTCACTCATGATTCATTCTTGTTTCCATTGATTAGCCTTAGCCAATCTGCTAAACATATATTCAATTATGCCAGTCATGTGATTATATATCATCATGTCTTATTCAGGTATTGGACTACGTCAATCCTTAGTTATAGACTCCATGCCTTTGCTAGGTATTGGACTATGCCATACATGTGCATATATTCTAGGTATTGGACTATGCCAACCCTGTGCATCCATTCCAAGTAGTGGACTATGCCAAACCTGTGCATACATTCCAGGTATTAGACTATGCCAATCCTGTGATATTATTCCAGGTATTGGGATTTAACCAATCCTGTGATATTATTCCAGGTATTGGGATTTAACCAATCCTGTGATATTATTCCAGGTATTGGGTTATGACCAATCCTGTGTTATTATTCCAGGTATTGGGATTTAACCAATCCTGTGTTATTATTCCAAGTATTGGGATTTAACCAATCCTGTGATATTATTCCAGGTATTGAGATTTAACCAATCCTGTGATATTATTCTAGGTATTAAGATTTAACCAATCTTGTGATATTATTCCAGGTATTGGGATTTAACCAATCCTGTGATATTATTCCAGGTATTGGGATTTAACCAACCTTGTGATATTATTCCAGGTATTGGGATTTAACCAATCCTGTGTTATTATTCCAGGTATTGGGATTTAACTAATCATGTGTTATTATTCCAGCTATTTGGATTTAACCAATCATGTGTTATTATTCCAAGTATTGGGATTTAACCAATCCTGTGCATCTATTCCAGGTAATGGACTATGCCAATCATGTGTATCTATTCTAGGTAATGGACTATGCCAATCCTGTGTATCTATTCCAAGTAATGGACTATGCCAATCCTGTGCATCATCCCATGTCTGTTTACACAGCACTGGGTATCTCATTCTCCTACTGACATTTAAACTTTGGCCATGCCATCATACTCAATCACATACTTTATGTAATACAAGTATCCCTCTCTTCTCCACACTTGTATAATCAATGTTCCATCATTATTATTGTATCCTTTTGTTATAATTATTATGTTACTAAGTTTCCATTTTCTTGGTTTATTAAGAACATTATCATCTCTTACATGGGACTTTTGTAATTATCTTGGTACCTTTCACAAGATATCAACTTACTCATGTGGTTCACAAGGCCTATTAAAATCTCTTGTTACCTCTCACTAGGTAACAACTAATCTCATGGCTCATAAATCACATTTAACATCTTGTCACCTTTCACTAGGCAACAACCATTCTCATGGTTCATAAAACACATTTAACATCTTGTCACCTTTCACTAGGCAACAACCATTCTCATGGTTCATAAAACACATTATATCTTGATGTAATGATTAGGATAGCACTCTTTATATGTTACTCATCCAAATATGTTGGATTTAAGATGCATCAAGGAATATCATTATTAAAGAGTTGGATGTGATATCTATGATGTCTTGATATATCACTTCCCTCAACACTTTAAACTTTCTTGGGTTTATCAAATTATATTGTATTAAGGTATTTTCCATCTTAATACTTCCATATACTAACATATCACCTTTATTGTGAAGTGCATAGGTCATAAATCACACATAAGGATTGTCCAACTATCTTCAATGATAGGGACTTATTTCATATTAAGGCATTGCTTGCTATAAGGTTACCTATAATCAATCACTTTAAGTATTTCCCTTATCAGTGTAATAGTCACCATTCCATTATTAGGATTAGGGTCTCCCATGCCATCACCCTTTATTAGGGTTTAGGGTTTCACATACTATCATCCTTCATTAGGGTTTCATATCACGATGCCCATAATTAGGGTTTTCTCATGGTATCACCCTCAATTAGAGTTTCTCATGGAATCACCCTCAATTAGGGTTTCTCAATTTATGTCAATCGACGATACTCATCCCATTACCCAAAATAAGGGTTAGAGTTTCCATATTAGGGTTTATTATAGCCTTACAAAGCTTCACCCTAAATTAGGGTCTCACATCACATCATTGTATCAAGGTTTCACATGACTTCACCCTAAATGCGGGTTTCCATTCAATTACCCACAATTAGGGTTTACTATTCATCCCAATTAGGGTGTTGCATTATATTACCCTAAATTAGGGTTACTCATGTCATCACCCTTAATTAGGGTTACACTATTACTGTTACGACCCCACCTTCCGATAACCCCCAATTAAGGGAGACCGAGAGGTTGAAGCCGCACCCATAAATTCCGGATCAAAGGTTCGACATATAACCAATAACAATTATTAAATTCTAACAGACTATACTAAAAATGGTAATAAAATTTTTCTTTATCATACCTTTGAAAAGATTGGAAGTACTAGACCTCTAACCACAAATGAACTACTCTAACTAGTTCCTCCTTGTTCTTTAATTCTTGATTTCACAATGTGTCACTTTACTGTTTGTGCTTTAGGATTTGTACCTAAATCGCCGACAAACAAAACATTGGTCAGTCAAAACTGGTATGTGGGTGAAACAATAATCAAGCAATTATACTAACAATGTAATCAAGAAATTAGTCTTTTAAACAATCAAGATTACGTTTTAAGCCATACAACTCAATCCCTACATATTCCCAATTCTGTGCAGTTCCTGCAGTGAACTTTCATTAAACCTCTGTAAAGGTAGAGTCGCATGGCACTACTCCAGGTAGCCCAATCCCTGACTCAATGTGACTTGATGGTCCTACCACAAGGGTAGCCATGTACTAAGTCATCCACAGACCTGATGACCTCTCCAATAGGCAGCCATGTACTAGGTCTTCTTCTGACCTGATGGTCCTACCCATTAGATAGCCATGTACTAGGTCAACTATCATGCTACAGAGGGAACCAGGATCTAAGCTTGTTGGCATATATCCTTTGTGATAGTCATAGCCACATTATAATTTGCATGAAATAAATAGACATTCAACAGTTATTTCAAGCAATCAGTAAATCATTCGGAAATCACCGGGAAACTAAAGCGATTATTCATAAGCGTAACCACATACCTTTAATTGCACTTTTCAAGATAATAACCCAATCAACAAGCAATGAGGAAGAGAAATCCTGAAATAAAAGTACCAATTCCTTTTATCAATAATTATCCAATTTCATTATTCAATTTAGGATTTCAATTCCAACATTAGGGTTTCTTATAGAAATTAGGGTTTTATTTCTTCTTTCATCATTATCATCCTTAATTTATCAATCTTCATAAAACTCCTAATTTCTCATTGAATTTCCTTTATTAGACAACGGATTTCCTTATTTCATAAAAATATAACTTTTATCTCCTTTTATCCCAAATTAGGGTTTCCATGCAAATTAACCTTCTTTTAATCATTATAATTCCAAGGTAAGCATTTTTGCAATCAAAAAGTAAATTAAACTACCATTATCATTATCAGAGTCAAACTTGATGATTTGACCTATTGGTTTACCAAAATACCCCCTAATCATGCAATTAGGGTTTCTCATCAATATTTAATACACTTTATTAACCAAATAAATCACTTTTGCAAAAATAAGTGAAATTAGGTTCTGGAATTATTTTTATCGTGTTCCTTGCATTTTTCTATGCAACGTTCATATACAAAGTTTTGTCATCTGATGTTCCTAGATATTACTACGAATTTTGCAAGAAAAAGTGCTTTTTCAGATTATTCGTTAGAGATAGAAATTTACCAAAAAAAATTGTCAGCCGTTCGATCGGTGCGCCCCTTGGTCCGTGCCTCGATCCGACGGCTCTCGCTGATTCACTCCACTCACTTAACATGCACATGTCCTTCTTCTTTGGTCTGCTAGATCGTTCTGAGTCCACGGTGGTCTTTCGATCCAACGACCGCGACTTAACGCCCTTTTATTCAGCCGATCCCCTCCTGGCACCGTCAGATCAGGATCCGACGATCCCAGCAACACCCTTCTAGCAAAGCTGCCCTTCCTCTGGAGCATCAGATGCGACTGAGACCACCGTGGTCTCAGATCGGACGATCGACGGGTTGTCTCCTACCTTGGTCACAGCGGCCCGCGCAGTCAACCTGGAGGTTGACTTTGAGCCCTCATCGCCTGTTGCTCACGTCGTCCGACCAGGGAGCTTCGCCTCCCCTCAAAGAGGTTATTGGTCGGTTCAATTTCTGGCTTCGAGCTCCCCAACCTTGTCCCCTGCTCTCCGGTTTCCAGTGAGGTCCCCGGAGGTTAGGAGGTCGAAGGTCAGGACGAACCCACCAATTGAGTGTATAAGAACACTCCTTACACAATTCCGCAGAGACCGGGCAAGCAAGAGTCGATGTTGGTTCTCTCTAACTCCCCCCTATATATAGGGTCGAGCTCAGGTTCTACTGAATTGGGTATTTCCTGAAACAAAGAGGAAACCTACCCAAAACAGGGATCATCCTCCACGATTTCATCTCCTGAAGCTATTGGGATTGTTAGAACACGCCCACATGCTCTAGATTCCAGGGAAAATGGAGAGGAAGAATCCTCTATTGCCCGTGACTCCTAGTCCCAGTAGAACTGAGATGATGACCGAGCATCGTAGGATTAAGATCCAACAATCCAGGTTAATCACGTTCAAACAAAATAGGAAACAAATTCCTAATTTTATTGCATTACATTCTCAAATCAAAGGAAACTTGGATAATTAATATCTCTTAAACGGTTACTCCTTTCTTTACCAAGTTTTGAGGGAAGCTTCCTCATAGGTTTCTCTTTCTTCCCACAAAATTTGGAGTTATTATATTAAGGATTCGATTCCTTTTCTTAATATGCAAGTTATCATCATATTAATTACATTTTCCATCTTTTCCTTAATCCTTTTATCATTATTTCTTGGTTTTGAGTTCCTTGAACTCCAAGGTATCCATTATCTCGAATATTTCATATCATTTTCCTTATTTTATGGAATTCTTTATGTATTCTTAAATTATATCAATTTGGGCTTCAAATAAAACAAGGCCCATTAAGCAACACACAAACAATCATCCATGGAATCCATTTCAATCCACATCACATCAATCATGAAAATTTATCTTTAAATGATATTTACAAAGCTCATTATATAATTTGGAAAATTTAGGTTATAACATCCTCCCCTCCTTATAGGAATTTTGTCCTCAAAATTCAACAATCAAACAAACAAGTCAGGGTATGCTTTTTCCATGTTCGTCTTTAGCTCCCATGTGGCCTCATCCTCTCCATGGTGTTTCCAAAGAACCTTTACCATCTCTATGTTCTTATTTCTGAGCTCTTTTACCTTAGTATCTATAATACGCATAGGTAACTCAGGATAAGATAGCTTTCCTTGAAGCTCAATAGGTTCAATGCTCAACACATGGCTTGGATCTTGCACATATCGCTTCAGATTGGACACGTGAAAAACATCACACATTACTCTATCCTGAGGGGTAGGGTCAAAACCTAACCATCTCCACCCATCCATCTCTAATGGACCCATGTATCGGGGACTCAGCTTTCTCATCTATAACTCAGAGGGGTCGGATTCTCACATTATATTCTCCCACAGTACACTGCATGTTAGTCTACTTTACATCTGCTCACGACTCTCATCGTCTCTAGGCTCCTTTCAGCCATTACATGATTAAAGTGACTTTCGTCTTCATGCACTGTGGTCCCTTTTCTAACCATCATGTGGTACTTTTCGAACCATCATGTGGTCCTTCCAACATCACCTTACTGAAGTGGTGACTGACACAACCTCCCTTACAGAGCTTCATATAAAACCTAATACTGGCTATGGTGGTCATTGTCACATCTTTCATAGGACAAGAACTGTCTCTAGATATCACCCTGAACGAGCACACATGCCCTCATCAGACCCTTTAGTATGGATCATACTAACCATGGTTAGGGGTGATAAACTATACTAACATAGAGTTCTCAATGTACCTACTTCCACTTTATGGAAGTGAACCTTTAGGTCAAACTCAAGAACCTTTGAACTCGCTTCATGGTGTAGTTGAACCATCTCTCTCATGGGTAGTTCAACAAAACTCTTTCTTTCTCATGTCCTCTAGGTAAGGCGACCTACCATAACCCATTTTGCATTTCAACCTTTCCTTGGTCCAAGGGAGAACCATCACCACATCCATAGTGTTGAGCTCCCATTCCCTCTCAAGGACTCTTTTGTCCTCTATATCGATACACTGGGTTACTGGGGTTCGTCCTTTACCTCCTGGCTTGCATGGCCATAAACCACATGCAACCTCATCTTAAGCATCCAAAGTGCTATCTCCATTTCCATGGTGTATCATGATTTCCTGTATGTCATGATTCTTCAAGATCGATTCCTATGAAACCCTAAACCACTCTAGTCAGGGTTTCATCACCTTCTTTTCCAAAGAAGTGCATCTGAGGTTCTACCACCGTCCTTTCATTACATTAAGGACTAGACTGGCTAACCAACCAACCCGTATCTTATTATATTTGAGTGTTATCTAAACACCACTCCTTTTCGAACATAGGGTTAGCCAAACAAGTCAGATGTATCTCAACCAGCGCATCCATTACCACTTCACATCCTTAGCTATTAGGTAACGTTGAAGACATATACTTCCATGTATTTCACTTATTATCTCCCCTTAAACTCTCTATCTATCTTCATTAAGAACACTCTCTGATGTCATCATCGTGGTGATTAAACTCAACCTGGTATAACTTGTAAGTTCCACTTAGCTCAGGATAAACACATCCTCATAAGGCGACTATCTTCCATGTATCATTCTCTTTACCAATGTAGGTTATCTTCTCTATCCCCATTTCTCGTGGCAACGTTCCAACCTACATCATCTCTTATCCTTAGTGTATGCCATGCGTAATGTACTATCTCTCACTCCCATAACAAGAGGAAATAAGCATTTGGCTGCAGTCCAAATACAGATTTCTTCTTGTTCTAAGAGTAGAGATGGTACATCCCACCTTGCCAATACACCTTTTAAATCTAAGTTGAAATGTGCCACATCTGTCTCTACATCACATACATCATGCTAACAAACTAATCTTGAACCTTCTGAGGTTTATATCCTTGGTCATCTCCTCTAGGTCTATAGGGTACCGACTCTTTTGGGGTCATCCCTCTTCCCTCGTGCATCAAGCGAGTGCCCTACTCATCTGCCCTTTGGGTCCCATGAGTTCATGAAGGTGATCAATCTCCTAACCCATGGCCCTCAGACAATGATAGCTGTTACCTCATGACCCTATGGTCATGTGCAACTGGAGAATTAGACAACTCCTACTTTCATCGGTCTTATCCCTACCTGACCCTAGGATAGACTTAGGATTCTTCATTATAGTTCATGTTCACTTAGAACCTTACCCATGTCTTCATCATCTCCCTTTCTGCATTTATGTGCTGGCCTTCATCCTTTCATTGGGATCATGGCAACCTGCCTACCTTGGTCCAGCCCCATACCGATTACCTCCATGGTATCTCATTCATATGCAATTAGAGATGGATATCTATGAGTCTACAGGTTCAGTCTCATACCATGTACTTTTCACTTAACTTCTCAAGATCCTATGAGACCTCTTTTAAACTAACAAAACTGATATACCCCCTACCAAAGGGGTCCCTCTCCTAGGATGGGAGGAAAACTATCCCTTGACCATGAGGTCACAAAAGCTCTTAGGTCTAGGGTTTACATCCACATGAGCCTACTTAACCCTAGCAAGCTATTAAGGTATAAGCAGATCACCTACTGAATTATGCTAGGTCATACTTGTCCTCTTTCCTCAAAGCTGGATCAAGATCATATCCTCAACCTAGCTATGAGGGGTTTATCAAACCTACCTTTAAACTTAAGGGTATTTTCCTTTCCTTTATGCATGTGGAGCACCATGCTCGAAACTATAGCAACTAAATCCTCATCATGTGTATTAGGTATACCACTTCCCCTCTTAGGCCTAAGAACCCTAGGTTCACCAACTGCATACTCTATTTCTTAACCATGAACCAAGCTTGCAAAAAGCATGACATGTACTCCTGTCATCCTTCCCTTGAACAACCCTTTAAGGTTGAGTCCTCTTCAAGGACAATCAACAAGGTACAAGGCCTCAAAACTTGTTACTATACTTCTCTAGGGTTCACGGAACTCTTCTTCTCATCTATACGAAGGTATAAACAGACTCATCTTCTATCTAAGATTTGGGTGGCCAAAGGTACTCGATCATCCAACCTCTCATGGCTCATATGGTATCCCAGACACATCCATCCAAACACCTGGTCTAACTCATCATGTCATCTCTCTCTATATCCTTCACTTAGGGTTAGGGTTAACGTCATCCTCGTAGCCAGGTTTCTACTTATCATGGAGATCTTTGTCTCCAAAACTAACTTATCCTCCAGACAAGAAGGTCTAGCCTCAGGTGTCTTCTGAGGTCACGACAACTTATGTCATACGACCTAAGCATGTATCTGTCATTTAGTTGCGCTTAATCTATTAAGCTTATGTCCATGACATCTTATTTACATGCTTTTCATTAATTTGATGGAGGATTCCTTAAACCTTATTAACCTTACCCATACCTCAAGAGGGTGAGGAAAAGAGAGAAAAACCTAATACTTAGGGTCCTTAATAGAATTTTTGTGATGAGAAGGGATGAATAAGATGAGAAGTCCTAAAGGTATCTTATTTCGATTCATACCCTAAGACTTTGGCCAGGCGGTCACACGGGTCCGGGAGTCCTCGTATTCCGACTAGAAGTGCGGAGGAAAGTCTTTCCAGCCCCCGGTCGTGATCCCTTTCTAGACACCTCCGTCTTTCGGATACTCCTCTAATAACTCCCTTGGGTTCTATGGAGTTTGTAAAATTTAATAATTATTAATGGTTACATGAGGAACCCAGGCTCTGATACCAAATGTTACGACCCCACCTTCCGATAACCCCCAATTAAGGGAGACCGAGAGGTTGAAGCCGCACCCACAAATTCCGGATCAAAGGTTCGACATATAACCAATAACAATTATTAAATTCTAACAGACTATACTGAAAATGGTAATAAAATTTTTCTTTATCATACCTTTGAAAAGATTGGAAGTACTAGACTTCTAACCACAGATGAACTACTCTGACTAGTTCCTCCTTGTTCTTTAATTCTTGATTTCACAATGTGTCACTTTACTGTTTGTGCTTTAGGATTTGTACCTAAATCGCCGACAAACAAAACATTGGTCAGTCGAAACTGGTATGTGGGTGAAACAATAATCAAGCAATTATACTAACAATGTAATCAAGCAATTAGTCTTTTAAACAATCAAGATTACGTTTTAAGCCATACAACTCAATCCCTACATATTCCCAATTCTATGCAGTTCCTGTAGTGAACTTTCATTATACCTCTATAAAGGTAGAGTCGCATGGCACTACTCCAGGTAGCCCAATCCCTGACTCAATGTGACTTGATGGTCCTACCACAAGGGTAGCCATGTACTAAGTCATCCACAGACCTGATGACCTCTCCAATAGGCAGCCATGTACTAGGTCTTCTTCTGACCTGATGGTCCTACCCATTAGATAGCCATGTACTAGGTCAACTATCATGCTACAGAGGGAACCAGGATCTAAGCTTGTTGGCATATATCCTTTGTGATAGTCATAGCCACATTATAATTTGCATGAAATAAATAGACATTCAACAGTTATTTCAAGCAATCGATAAATCATTCAGAAATCGCCGGGAAACTAAAGCGATTATTCATAAGCGTAACCACATACCTTTAATTACACTTTTCAAGATAATAACCCAATCAACAAGCAATGAGGAAGAGAAATCCTGAAATAAAAGTACCAATTCCTTTTATCAATAATTATCCAATTTCATTATTCAATTTAGGATTTCAATTCCAACATTAGGGTTTCTTATAGAAATTAGGGTTTTATTTCTTCTTTCATCATTATCATCCTTAATTTATCAATCTTCATAAAACTCCTAATTTCTCATTGAATTTCCTTTATTAGACAACTGATTTCCTTATTTCATAAAAATATAACTTTTATCTCCTTTTATCCCAAATTAGGGTTTCCATGCAAATTAACCTTCTTTTAATCATTATAATTCCAAGGTAAGCATTTTTGCAATCAAAAAGTAAATTAAACTACCATTATCATTATCAGAGTCAAACTTGATGATTTGACCTATTGGTTTACCAAAATACCCCCTAATCATGCAATTAGGGTTTCTCATCAATATTTAATACACTTTATTAACAAAATAAAGCACTTTTGCAAAAATAAGTGAAATTAGGTTCTGGAATTATTTTTATTGTGTTCCTTGCATTTTTCTATGCAACTTTCATATACAAAGTTTTGTCATCTGATGTTCCTAGAGATTACTACGAATTTTGCAAGAAAAAGTGCTTTTTCGGATTATTCATTAGAGATAGAAATTTACCAAAAACAATTGTCAGCCGTTCGATCGGTGCGCCCCTTGGTCCGCGCCTCGATCCGACAGCTCTCGCTTATTGGCTCCACTCACTTAACATGCACGCGTCCTTCTTCTTTGGTCTGCTAGATCGTTCTGAGTCCACGGTGGTCTTTTGATCCAACGACCGCGACTTGACGCCCTTTTATTCAGCCGATCCCCTCCTGGCACCGTCAGATCAGGATCCGACGATCCCAGCAGCACCCTTCTATCAAAGCTTCCCTTCCTCCTGAGCATCAGATGCGACTGAGACCACCGTGGTCTCAGATCGGACGATCGACGGGTTGTCTCCTACCTTGGTCACAGCGGCCCGCGCAGTCAACCTGGAGGTTGACTTCGAGCCCTCATCGCCTGTTGCTCACGTCATCCGACCAGGGAGCTTCACCTCCCCTCGAAGAGGTTATTGGTCGGTTCAATTTCCGGCTTCGAGCTCCCCAACCTTGTCCCCTGCTTGCCGGTTTCCGGTGAGGTCCCCGGAGGTTAGGAGGTCGAAGGTCAGGACGAACCCACCAATTGAGTGTATAAGAACACTCCTTGCACGATTCCGCAGAGACCGGGCAAGCAAGAGTCGATGCTGGTTCTCTCTAACTCCCCCCCTATATATAGGGTCGAGCTCAGGTTCTACTGAATTGGGTATTTCCTGAAACAAAGAGGAAACCTACCCAAAACAGGGATCATCCTCCACGATTTCATCTCCTGAAGCTATTGGGATTGTTAGAACACGCCCACATGCTCTAGATTCCAGGGAAAACGGAGAGGAAGAATCCTTTGTTGCCCGTGACTCCTAGTCCCAGTAGAACTGAGACGATGACCGAGCATCGTAGGATTAAGATCCAACAATCCAGGTTAATCACGTTCAAACAAAATAGGAAACAAATTCCTAATTTTATTGCATTATATTCTCAAATCAAAGGAAACTTGGATAATTAATATCTCTTAAACGGTTACTCCTTTCTTTACCAAATTTTGAGGGAAGCTTCCTCATAGTTTCTCTTTCTTCCCACAAAATTTGGAGTTATTATAATAAGGATTCGATTCCTTTTCTTAATATGCAAGTTATCATCATATTAATTACATTTTCCATCTTTTCCTTAATCCTTTTATCATTATTTCTTGGTTTTGAGTTCCTTGAACTCCAAGGTATCCATTATCTCGAATATTTCATATCCTTTTCCTTATTTTATGGAATTCTTTATGTATTCATCAATTATATCAATTTGGGCTTCAAATAAAACAAGGCCCATTAAGCAGCACACAAACAATCATCCATGGAATCCATTTCAATCCACATCACATCAATCATGAAAATTTATCTTTAAATGATATTTACAAAGCTCATTATATAATTTGGAAAATTGATGTTATAACATCCTCCCCTCCTTATAGGAATTTTGTCCTCAAAATTCAACAATCAAACAAACAAGTCAGGGTATGATTTTTCCATGTCCGTCTTTAGCTCCCATGTGGCCTCATCCTCTCCATGGTGTTTCCAAAGAACCTTTACCATCTCTATGTTCTTATTTCTGAGCTCTTTTACCTTAGTATCTATAATACGCATAGGTAACTCAGGATAAGATAGCTTTCCTTGAAGCTCAATAGGTTCAATGCTCAACACATGGCTTGGATCTTGCACATATCGCTTCAGATTGGACACGTGAAAAACATCACACATTACTCTATCCTGAGGGGTAGGGTCAAAACCTAACCATCTCCACCCATCCATCTCTAATGGACCCATGTATCAGGGACTCAACTTTCTCAGCTATAACTCAGAGGGTTCGGATTCTCACGTTATATTCTCCCACAGTACACTGCATGTTAGTCTACTTTACATCTGCTCACGACTCTCGTCGTCTCTAGGCTCCTTTCAGCCATTGCATGATTAAAGTGACTTTGGTCTTCATGCACTGTGGTCCCTTTTCTAACCATCATGTGGTACTTTTCTAACCATCATGTGGTCCTTCCAACATCACCTTACTGAAGTGGTGACCGACACAACCTCCCTTACAGAGCTTCATATAAAACCTGATACTGGCTATGGTGGTCATTGTCACATCTTTCATAGGACAAGAACTTTCTCTAGATATCACCCTGAACGAGCACACATGCCCTCATCAGACCCTTTAGTATGGATCATACTAACCATGGTTAGGGGTGATAAACTATACTAACATAGAGTTCTCAATGTACCTACTTCCACTTTATGGAAGTGAACCTTTAGGTCAAACTCAAGAACCGTTGAACTCGCTTCATGGTGTAGTTGAACCATATCTCTCATGGGTAGTTCAACAAAACTCTTTCTTTCTCATGTCCTCTAGGTAAGGCGACCTACCATAACCCATATTGCATTTCAACCTTTCCTTGGTCCAAGGGAGACCCATCACCACATCCATAGTGTTGAGCTCCCATTCCCTCTCAAGGACTCTTTTGTCCTCTATATCGATACACTGGGTTACTGGGGTTCGTCCTTTACCTCCTGGCTTGCATGGCCATAAACCACATAAAACCTCATCTTAAGCATCCAAAGTGCTATCTCCATTTCCATGGTGTATCATGATTTCCTGTATGTCATGATTCTTCAAGATCGATTCCTCTGAAACCCTAAACCACTCTAGTCAGGGTTTCATCGCCTTCTTTTCCAAAGAAGTGCATCTGAGGTTCTACCACCGTCCTTTCATTACATTAAGGACTAGACTGGCTAACCAACCAACCCGTATCTTATTATATTTGAGTGTTATCTAAACACCACTCCTTTTCGAACATAGGGTTAGCCAAACAAGTCATATGTATCTCAACCAGCGCATCCATTACCACTTCACATCCTTAGATATTAGGTAACGTTGAAGACATATACTTCCATGTATTTCACTTATTATCTCCCCTTAAACTCTCTATCTATCTTCATTAAGAACACTCTCTGATTTCATCATCGTGGTGATTAAACTCAACCTGGTATAACTTGTAAGTTCCACTTAGCTCAGGATAAACACATCCTCATAAGGTGACTATCTTCCATGTATCATTCTCTTTACCAATGTAGGTTATCTTCTCTAACCCCATTTCTCGTGGCAACGTTCCAACCTACATCATCTCTTATCCTTAGTGTATGACATGCGTAATGTACTATCTCTCACTCCCATAACAAGAGGAAATAAGCATTTGGCTGCAGTCCAAATACAAATTTCTTCTTGTTCTAAGAGTAGAGATGGTACATCCCACCTTCCCAATACACCTTTTAAATCTAAGTTGAAATGTGCCACATCTGTCTCTACATCACATACATCATGCTAAAAAACTAATCTTGAACCTTCTGAGGTTTATATCCTTGGTCATCTCCTCTAGGTCTATAGGGTACCGACTCTTTTGGGGTCATCCCTCTTCCCTCGTGCATCAAGCGAGTGCCCTACTCATCTGCCCTTTGGGTCCCATGAGTTCATGAAGGTGATCAATCTCCTAACCCATGGCCCTCAGACAATGATAGCTGTTACCTCCCAACCCTATGGTCATGTGCAACTGGGGAATTAGGCAACTCCTACTTTCATCGGTCTTATCCCTACCTGACCCTAGGATAGACTTAGGATTATTCATTATAGTTCATGTTCACTTAGAAACTTACCCATGTCTTCATCATCTCCCTTTCTGCATTTATGTGCTGACCTTCATCCTTTCATTGGGATCATGGCAACCTGCCTACCTTGGTCCAGCCCCATACCGATTACCTCCATGGTATCTCATTCATATGCAATTAGAGATGGATATCTATGAGTCTACAGGTTCAGTCTCATACCATGTACTTTTCACTTAACTTCTCAAGATCCTATGAGACCTCTTTTAAACTAACAAAACTGATATACCCCCTACCAAAGGGGTCCCTCTCCCAGGATGGGAGGAAAACTATCCCTTGACCATGAGGTCACTAAAGCTCTTAGGTCTAGGGTTTACATCCACATGAGCCTACTTAACCCTAGCAAGCTATTAAGGTATAAGCAGATCACCTACTGAATTATGCTAGGTCATACTTGTCCTCTTTCCTCAAAGCTGGATCAAGATCATATCCTCAACCTAGCTGTGAGGGGTTTATCAAACCTACCTTTAAACTTAAGGGTATTTCCCTTTCCTTTTTGCATGTGGAGCACCATGCTCGAAACTATAGCAACTAAATCCTCATCATGAGTATTAGGTATACCACTTCCCCTCTTAGGCCTAAGAACCCTAGGTTCACCAACTGCATACTCTATTTCTTAACCATGAACCAAGCTTGCAAAAAGCATGACATGTACTCCTGTCATCCTTCCCTTGAACAACCCTTTAAGGTTGAGTCCTCTTCAAGGACAATCAACAAGGTACAAGGCCTCAAAACTTGTTACTATACTTCTCTAGGGTTCACGGAACTCTTCTTCTCATCTATACGAAGGTATAAACAGACTCATCTTCTATCTAAGATTTGGGTGGCCAAAGGTACTCGGTCATCCAACCTCTCATGGCTCATATGGTATCCCAGACACATCCATCCAAACACCTGGTCTAACTCATCATGCCATCTCTCTCTATATCCTTCACTTAGGGTTAGGGTTAACATCATCCTCGTAGCCAGGTTTCTACTTATGATGGAGATCTCTATCTCCAAAACTAACTTATCCTCCAGACAAGAAGGTCTAGCCTCAGGTCTCTTCTGAGGTCACGACAAATTATGTCATACGACCTAAGCATGTATCTGTCATTTAGTTGCGCTTAATCTATTAAGCTTATGTCCATGACATCTTATTTACATGCTTTTCATTAATTTGATGGAGGATTCCTTAAACCTTATTAACCTTACCCATACCTCAAGAGGGTGAGGAAAAGAGAGAAAAACCTAATACTTAGGGTCCTTAATAGAATTTTTGTGATGAGAAGGGATGAATAAGATGAGAAGTCCTAAAGGTATCTTATTTCGATTCATACCCTAAGACTTTGGCCAGGCGGTCACACGGGTCCGGGAGTCCTCGTATTCCGACTAGCAGTGCGGAGGAAAGTCTTGCCAGCCCCCGGTCGTGATCCCTTTCTAGACACCTCCATCTTTCAGATACTCCTCTAATAACTCCCTTGGGTTCTATGGAGTTTGTAAAATTTAATAATTATTAATGGTTACATGAGGAACCCAGGCTCTGATACCAAATGTTACGACCCCACCTTCCGATAACCCCCAATTAAGGGAGACCGAGAGGTTGAAGCCGCACCCATAAATTCCGGATCAAAGGTTCGACATATAACCAATAACAATTATTAAATTCTAACAGACTATACTGAAAATGGTAACAAAATTTTTCTTTATCATACCTTTGAAAAGATTGGAAGTACTAGACTTCTAACCACAGATGAACTACTCTAACTAGTTCCTCCTTGTTCTTTAATTCTTGATTTCACAATGTGTCACTTTACTGTTTGTGCTTTAGGATTTGTACCTAAATCTCCGACAAACAAAACATTGGTCAGTCGAAACTGGTATGTGGGTGAAACAATAATCAAGCAATTATACTAACAATGTAATCAAGCAATTAGTCTTTTAAACAATCAAGATTACGTTTTAAGCCATACAACTCAATCCCTACATATTCCCAATTCTGTGCAGTTCCTGCAGTGAACTTTCATTATACCTCTGTAAAGGTAGAGTCGCATGGCACTACTCCAGGTAGCCCAATCCCTGACTCAATGTGACTTGATGGTCCTACCACAAGGGTAGCCATGTACTAAGTCATCCACATACCTGATGACCTCTCCAATAGGCAGCCATGTACTAGGTCTTCTTATGACCTGATGGTCCTACCCATTAGATAGCCATGTACTAGGTCAACTATCATGCTACAGAGGGAACCAGGATCTAAGCTTGTTGGCATATATCCTTTGTGATAGTCATAGCCACATTATAATTTGCATGAAATAAATAGACATTCAACAGTTATTTCAAGCAATCGGTAAATCATTCGGAAATCGCCGGGAAACTAAAGAGATTATTCATAAGCGTAACCACATACCTTTAATTGCACTTTTCAAGATAATAACCCAATCAACAAGCAATGAGGAAGAGAAATCCTGAAATAAAAGTACCAATTCCTTTTATCAATAATTATCCAATTTCATTATTCAATTTAGGATTTCAATTCCAACATTGTTTCTTATAGAAATTAGGGTTTTATTTCTTCTTTCATCATTATCATCCTTAATTTATCAATCTTCATAAAACTCCTAATTTCTCATTGAATTTCCTTTATTAGACAACTGATTTCCTTATTTCATAAAAATATAACTTTTATCTCCTTTTATCCCAAATTAGGGTTTCCATGCAAATTAACCTTCTTTTAATCATTATAATTCCAAGGTAAGCATTTTTGCAATCAAAAAGTAAATTAAACTACCATTATCATTATCAGAGTCAAACTTGACGATTTGACCTATTGGTTTACCAAAATACCCCCTAATCATGCAATTAGGGTTTCTCATCAATATTTAATACACTTTATTAACCAAATAAAGCACTTTTGCAAAAATAAGTGAAATTAGGTTCTGGAATTATTTTTATCATGTTCCTTGCATTTTTCTATGCAACTTTCATATACAAAGTTTTGTCATCTGATGTTCCTAGCTATTACTACGAATTTTGCAAGAAAAAGTGCTTTTTCGGATTATTCGTTAGAGATAGAAATTTACCAAAAACAATTGTCAGTCGTTCGATCGGTGCGCCCCTTGGTCCGTGCCTCGATCCGACAGCTCTCGCTGATTGGCTCCACTCACTTAACACGCGCGCGTCCTTCTTCTTTGGTCTGCTAGATCGTTCTGAGTCCACGGTGGTCTTTCGATCCAACGAACGCGACTTAACGCCCTTTTATTCAGCCGATCCCCTCCTGGCACCGTCAGATCAGGATCCGACGATCCCAGCAGTGCCCTTCTAGCAAAGCTGCCCTTCCTCCAGAGCGTCAGATGCGACTGAGACCACTGTGGTCTCAGATCGGACGATCGACGGGTTGTCTCCTACCTTGGTCACAGCGGCCCGCGCAGTCAACCTGGAGGTTGACTTCGAGCCCTCATCGACTGTTTCTTACGTCGTCCGACCAGGGAGCTTCGCCTCCCCTCAACAAGGTTATTGGTCAGTTCAATTTCCAGCTTCGAGCTCCCCAACCTTGTCCCCTGCTCGCCGGTTTCCGGTGAGGTCCCCGGAGGTTAGGAGGTCGAAGGTCAGGACGAACCCACCAATTGAGTGTATAAGAACACTCCTTGCACGATTCCGCAGAGACCGGGCATGCAAGAGTCGATGCTGGTTCTCTCTAACTCCCCCCCTATATATAGGGTCGAGCTCAGGTTCTACTAAATTGGGTATTTCCTGAAACAAAGAGGAAACCTACCCAAAACAGGGATCATCCTCCACGATTTCATCTCCTGAAGCTATTGGGATTGTTAGAACACGCCCACATGCTCTAGATTCCAGGGAAAAAGGAGAGGAAGAATCCTCTGTTGCCTGTGACTCCTAGTCCCAGTAGAACTGAGACGATGACCGAGCATCGTAGGATTAAGATCCAACAATCCATGTTAATCACGTTCAAACAAAATAGGAAACAAATTCCTAATTTTATTGCATTATATTCTCAAATCAAAGGAAACTTGGATAATTAATATCTCTTAAACGGTTACTCCTTTCTTTACCAAATTTTTAGGGAAGCTTCCTCATAGGTTTCTCTTTCTTCCCACAAAATTTGGAGTTATTATAATAAGGATTCGATTGCTTTTCTTAATATGAAAGTTATCATCATATTAATTACATTTTCCATCTTTTCCTTAATCCTTTTATCATTATTTCTTGGTTTTGAGTTCCTTGAACTCCAAGGTATCCATTATCTTGAATATTTCATATCCTTTTCCTTATTTTATGGAATTCTTTATGTATTCTTCAATTATATCAATTTGGGCTTCAAATAAAACAAGGCCCATTAAGCAACACACAAACAATCATCCATGGAATCCATTTCAATCCACATCACATCAATCATGAAAATTTATCTTTAAATGATATTTACAAAGCTCATTATATAATTTGGAAAATTGAGGTTATAACAATTACCCTATAATAGAGTTTCACTCATAATTGCCCTGAATTAGGGTTAGGGTTCATCAACCTTCTCGATTAGGGTTTCATGATCTCTTTGCTGAGGATCATACCCTAATCACATACTCTACATGATTGACACTCATGTATGAATTCCTTTCTATCATCCTTTCAACTTGATTGGGTCACATCATCCTTTCAATCAAGTACATACAACTATGATTGACATAGTGTATTGAGTTATTGCTTACTTAAGCTTCAAGGATTAACTCATCTAAGGATTATCAATCACTTAGTACCTTTAAGGCACAACCCTAGTGATTATCTTTGATATAAATCAATAACAACCATAGGGTCATTTTATCTTTCATCACCTTAGGTTTCCAATTGACTTAATCATAATGAAACATCCAAACGTTCTTGACCATTGATGCTCCAAACAGTTTGAAACCGTTTAAGCAAAACAATAATGAAACAATATGGACAATTTACACTTGAAACCACTTGGGTCTCCAAACGGTTTGAGACCGTTTGGTATCAAACGGTCTTGAGACTATTTGATCAAGACCGTTTGGACTCAAACGGTCTTAAGACCGTTTGGTCCAAACTCTCTCAAAACCGAATGGACCAAAAAGGTCTTCCATCATTTTATCAATTCAGGATTTCAACCATTAAACCATCTATCAATTGAACCACTGATTTGTTCTTCAATTGGACCATTGAATCACCCTTTAATGGGACCTTCAATTAGGGGTTTGAATCCAATTGAACTAGGGTTTATAATCAAGAAACCATCAATTAGGGTTTTGAAATCGAGGAACCTTCAATGATTAACATTGTGGAACTGTTTCAATTGAAATAATGAATCATCATCAAACTATGATATAACCTGACCCCAAACGGTCTTGAGGTCATTTGGATGACCCCCAAACGGTCTTGAGACCGTTTTCCCCATCCATCATCGAAATTTTGTGGAATTCAATTAGGGTTTGCATCATTGGATTGATCATCAAGGTAGTTATTGATTGCATTTCAATTTGATATCTCTGGATCTTCAATTACTCAACCATAATCAACCCTAAGCCTCCAAATGGTCTTGGTTGACCTCCAAATGGTCTTGAGACCATTTGGGTGATCTCCAAATGGTTTTGAGACCGTTTGGGTTAATCAACCCAAAATTTTAACTCAACCAATTAAGATTTTAGCACTTGATCCGAATAGGGCTTCCAATTGGAGGATTGTCCATATATTGAATCAATCAAGTAGATCCATTAGATCATCATCCAAAATGTACTAGGGTCCTGACCTCAAACGGTCAACCCATCCAAATGGTTTGGGGTCCAAACCTCCAAACGGTTTGCAAACCGTTTGGTCACCAAACTGTTTGGTGAAACCGATTGGACCATATGGTTGAAACCGTTTGCAATAGATATTTGGGGAGGTGTGTGCTTATGATGATGTCATCATCATCAAGCTATAAGCCCACAAAACTTTCTGTGATTTTCATGGTGATTGCAACAATCAACCAAATAAAAGTTTGAGAATGAAGAAAGGATTAACAATTGATAAGGAATTGAATGCAATAACAATATTAAGGGTTCAAGTTATAAAACCCACCTCCAATTGAGATTCAAAGCTCCAAGATCCACGTATTTAATGGTGGAAGAAGATTTCTCAACTATCCCAAGCTCGTCCTCAAGCTTTTAAGTGAAAAGAAATGGCTAGGATAGAAGATTGCATGGAGAAAAGAAGAAATCCATCATTTATTTTCAATTTCCACCATGAAATTATGGTGAAAGAAGGTCAAGAAGCTTACCAACAGGTTGGGGGTCGTCCGGCTGTTGCTCCAAGATCCCTTGGTCGTTTTTGCAAGTAAGAAATGAAAGTGGATACGAAATTCCCTTTCCAAGCTATGGATAAAGGAGCATATATGCATTTTATTAAAAATTCATTTTAGGAGAGAGAAAGTAGGGATTATCTCCTCCATATCCTTGCCACTTTCCCCCTTCCCTTCCTTGTTTATGAGGCTATCTTCTTTGCCTCTTATTCCTCTCAATTATCCATGATTTAAAGAAAAGCAAATTAAGCACCTTAGATCATATTATAATAATATCCATAAGTGAGTGGATATTTCTTTTTCTTATAATAATGTGAGTGAGTTATCCACTTCCCTTAGATATTTTCGTGCCTTTGCATGGCACATGACCGTACACATATATGGATTTCAACCATTTCAATTTTGGTTGAAGGGCACTTCAATTAATATATTTATTTTTGCATTAAATTGAATTAGGGTTTCAATTATGCTTAAATCTGGATTATTTTAATATCAAGATTCTCTCTTCTCCAAAATGATACAAATGAGATTCCCCTATCATTTTATTTGTTCTACATGATGCCAAGAAACATTAGGGACTATTCTGAAGTGATAATTTTCATATTGAACCTTGAGTTTTGGGTAAATTGCACATTACACCAAAACTAGGTTTTATTGCATAAACATTGCTTTATCAGCTCTTTCTTGGTATTCAAGCTACCACAAGCCATACATCTACATAATATTCATTATCATGATGCTTCAACACATGAGGAACATCTAATCATGTAACATTTGCAATTTAACCCCTCAACTTGGGTAATTTGCATTTTAGTCCAAAATAAGCAAAACAATGTTTCAACATTATTCAAAAAAGACTAAAATTGAAACATAAGTTCCTCTTAAACCTTAATTACTTTTCAAGAAATAAGATCAAGCATATAATTAAATTTATTAAGAAAAACATCTAGGGTTAAGGCATAACCCAGGTCAGGGATGTTACAATATACATATCCAATCAACGCATATATAGTACACATAATATACATGCTATAATCACAACAAGAAACATGCAATATCGATAAAAGCATTGATTATGGCCATCCTATTGTAATTACTTGGAGCCACAAGGAATTACAGTCATCTAAGGTCTACATCATATGCAACCTATTGCTGATGAAGATCTTTGTACTTGAACCATTCCGGGTTGATCGACTCATCATATGAATCAATCAGCTCGTCCCCTGGTCGGTTCGTTGGTCAGTCTGGCCTCCGATGTCTGGACATCTCCAACAAGTGGTTGGTCCATCAACCGGTCAATCTCACTCCTTCGCAATCCTCCTTGGTCCTCTAGGGGTCAACTCATCTAGTGTTGAGCGTCTTCTTCTTCGATGTAACAGAAAATAAACTATCCTACTTTTACGTAATATTTGGGAACCCTCGAGTTACATTCGATGGGAGAAAATGTAGAAGAGAAAGGATCTCGAGTTATCTCGAGTTACATGTGAAAAGAAGGTAGAGGCTCGGTATGCAAATATAGATGCAAACAACCATAACCAACCAATCACACATAGGGTTTATAGGCCATAATCATGCTACAAATCCACCATCAAAACCGTTTTCAGGCGACACGTATCAATTGCATATATACCTTATCATATATGTATATTAGTTTGTGGTCACATGTGGTATTTAGTCAGATATGCACATTAGTCATTAAATATTCGCATCATACGCAATAAATAAATGATTGTAAAAAAAACCTAATCATATCAATTTATCCCAAAACATAGTACGTTGACATGGCTCTGATACCACTGTTGGGTTTTATGGCCTCAGAGTAGGCAGCAAAAACAAAATTTTACTACCCATTAACCCATAACAGGAGATCGCATCAACGACTATGTAATGGGAAGGATGGTTTTAGCGAGATATACCTGGTCTTGGGGCTTTCCCAGTGACAATATCTCGCAGCCATGTGCGGTCTTCAACACCATGTCTTGGACGGTGTCTGTGCAGCTCCTGGTCTTTGCCATGGACTCTGGCCTCCACCACGGACTACGACTGACGTGTCCTCTTGAGCGACAGCCATCTCCTGCCTCTACAAATAGTCCACACGAACCACCTGGAACTCCTGCCATTCTAGAAGAACTGGCAGGAAGGAGACAACCCTCCTATTGGTGTACTAGCACCAACCTACTCTCTCGAACTCTAACTACATTTTTGCAGTTGTCTTTCCCTCACTGTGCCTCCCTACTCAGGTAGCACTTGCTTGGGCTCTCTCGGTTACCAAACCAGAGGCGACAACAACTTTGCAGAGCAACTAATGTTCTGAGTTGTGTGTTTTGAGAAGCCCCTAGTACCCCTCTATTTATAGTAGAGGGTAGGGTTAGGGTTCCCAGTCTGTTCGGGAGTAGAAGGATATGTAAATTCCATGAATAGTTTGTACTGCTACAGGCGAATCGATTGTTTCATAAATAAATTATTGTTTGGCAAGGTGAGCCGATCAGTTCACTAGTGAACCAGTTGGTTGGGAGTGTGAACCGGTCAGTTCACTAAGTGAACTAGTCATTTCACTTCCAAGACTTGCCCACAATTGACTTTCCTTATTCATTTCCAATTAATGCAAAGACGAATCCTTATTCCAATCAAATTGAACAAGTGAAACGTGAAAGTTTTCCTTCAACTGGGCAAATCCCAATTTCCTCGATTGGAAGGACTGTGAGCCACCTGATTCACAAAGTGAACTGGTCAGTTGGCTCATACCAACCGATCAGCTCACAAGGGTGAATCGGTCAGTTGGCAGTCCTGACATTACCAATGTAGTCTCCAATTGACCTGACACTCTAACTGGCTAGTTCAACACTTGAACTTGATAGTCTTGAGTCCAGTCAGTGAATTATATGTTTAATTGAGTACCTAAACACCTTTATTCTCAATATAAACATCATTCATGGACAATCTCCTCTTCTAGGTGTATCCTATGTGTGTGTGACCCTACAGGTTCCAATTTACGATGGCAGTGAATGTTCATAACTAACTTATGAAATCACAAGCAATGAGAATAATTTAGTAACTCATCATTTCTACCCAAGTAACTCAGAAAGCTGGAGAACAACTTCAACCTACAATCTGTGATTAGTGTTACAGTTATCGTATAGTTCCTTTATCACTGACATCTAGATTGAACTCAAGGCATGGAACATCATCCTCTTCAACATTCAATCCATGTTCCTTGACCTAGAGCACACTATCTGAGATGCATGTAAGTTCACATATCATATATTGAATCACATGAGTATGGCCATACAATTCTCATTCTCACTTATCAAGGGGCCCTGGATATCATACTGCTTGTAGGAGGGAAAAATCCCATATCTATCACTCACAGTCAAGTCCCCATGTGTTAAAGTCACCCAATCATCATCGTTATAACAACCCATGTTTCAAGATTGTGTTTGATGATGTCAAAGTGTACCCAATCACATGTGATGAGTGCAGTGATTTTAGGTCTAAGAACCACAATCACCACCATCACTATGAGAGACGATTGTAACTACCATTCCATGATATCCATGTATCACTCTCATGGTGGGTCTGTCTGACATACTTTTCTCTAACATATATTTGTGTGCTTGACTTGATATCACATATCATGATTAATGAGACTATGTTATTAATCAACACACATTCTAGTCTTATGTATTAGTGTTGTCTATTTTGCTTCCACAGTAATATCCGACTAGGGACATAACAAGAATGTATGTTCTCTTAACATACATATGGTGTCATTATTTAGGTCCTCAACCTGAAGACATATGTCATCAAGTCATATCAATATTTAAACATCTATCATGTATGTGTCATCATCTCATGACCGAGATAAACATAATAGATGGAATTACCTTTATCATTATCAAATCAAGTATCATATGCCTCATTGCAATCATCATATCATTGGCTCTCTGGGCATACCATACCAACAATTTTAGACACCCATTGGCATGAACCCATATAGACTAGCTTATGTGCAGGCATAGCAGTTGCCTATTGAACTAGAACATAAAACCAAGTGGGCCTTGAAGAAATTGAATCTTGACCTATCTAGTGCAAGGAGGAAGTGCATAATAGAATTGAATAAATTAGATAAGATTAGGGTAGATGTCTGTGAGAATTCAAGAAGTTATAAGTATAGGACCAAGGAGATCCATGACCACCATATCTTACATAGGGTTTTCATACCAGGACAACAAGTGCTATTATTTAACTCTATGATGAAGTTGCACCCAAAGAAGTTGAGGTCGTGTTAGAGTGGTGGTTAACATCATCTCAAATATTATTGTTGGGGAGATGTGGTCCATGAGGAGGAGGAGTTGAAGCTCATTGAGCTTTCTTAAAGTTTTTGAATGGTTGTCGAGCCCATGACATCAAGGGCACTTATGGGAGGCAACCCATTTTCATTTATGTTATTTACCTTTTAAGCAATCTCTTTAGTTATAGTTCATATTTGTCATAGTACATGTTTAGATGATGCAATAAAGGTGCCTTGATGTGTTTTGGGTGGTGTGAAAAAACTTACAATGTCGGTACCACCGATGATGATGCCAGTAGCACCGAAAAACTCTCAAGAAATCAACATGGAATTCTGTAGATTTTGGTACCACCAACAGGTGGGTCAGTGACACTGAATCCTTATCAAATGGGAACTTAGTGAGAACCGTTCATCTTGGAAGCATTGATGCTACCATATGTAGCACTGCCACTTTTTGAGCAAAATCATTGATCTATTGGAAAATATTTTCAATATCACCTAGAGGCTGCTCTTTGATACCCACCCAGCTAGGTCAAAGGAGAAAAAGGATGACACAACCCACTACCATCGACAATAGAGTCCATGGAACCAAATTGTTTAGATGAGACCCCTGAGGCTACAAAATATCCAACATCAATACCACTAAGAAAAGGCTTAGTAGAACCAAAATCTCACTTGGTAAAACTGACAAGTGATCTCGGTGGAACTGACACATACATCAGGGGTGAGAAAAGATCATCTTGGTACCACTGCCACATTCTCCGGTGGTACCAACACAAAAGAACAAATTCGTGACACCAACACTAAAAATCGTGATTATTCCCATCCAACGGCCAGTGGCACTTATCACTGCATAAACATGTCTCAAAATTAACATATATGCTAGATATGATTTTAAAATGGCATGTGAAAAGTGACTGAAAAGCAGTGTATCATGAGATAAAACTACAAGAAGGTTGTGACATTTTTTTTAGAAAATAGGGTAATGAAATGAAGTGGTGGTTTAAATCCATGGGAAAAATCATCACAATACAATACATGAACAAAAAAAACACAATTAAAGTTGAGTACAACAACTACATGTACTCACAGTAACCACAAAAATATAGTTAGGGAAATATGTGTGATGGACAACAAGTCAGTCTTCATAGTACAATTTGGAGACACAAAAAAATGTTAAAACTAAGGAGGAGAAAGTCCAATAAAAAAATGCATGGTCATTGTCATGGTTAACTTAAGGAAACTAAGAAATGAAATAATTGTCCAAAAACGAGATTGAAAAAAACCAAAAGTTCAAAATAATCATAGCAGAACAATCCCAACCATAGATATTAGAGAAATGCATGTATTATGGATAACATAACAATCATCAAATTCTGAATATGGAAAACATATCAAGGTTAAACAAGGCTCCAACTAAAAGAACTGGGCTCAAATCACTCTAGTAAATGAAATGTAACTAGGGAAATGGATATTATTGCCAATGTCAATTGAACACCTATTCATGTCAGTTGAACTCCAATCCCAGCAATAGAGATTGGGGGATTGCAAGGTGGATGGACATCTAGACAATGATCAAGGTCCAAGAATGGAACATAAGTCAAGTATAAAAATAGCTCCAATTAACTAAAATTGAGCTCGATGTATGCTAAAAGAAATCTAATTTGGAAACACATGAATGGTGTACATCAGAACAACATAATAAGAAAATTAGGAAACATGATGCAAGGTCAAAAACTAAGAACTACAATATCAACGAACCCAAATTAATGGTCAATGTGAACCAAAATCCAATAAAAATGGAGTAAGAAATGTCACATGAACTCTTTTTCATGTCAAATGAACTCTGATACAAACAATAGAGATTAGGGAAAGTTATGAATGATGGATCTTATGGAAATCATCATAATCAAAATTGGGGATAATGATAAAGGTTGCAATAGAGAGTTAACATATCAAAATTGAGTTCTAAGTGTGGTATATGAATTTTATTTAGGGAAATGCATTTGAGATGTACATTAAATCAATCATCATAGTTAACTACATTACTACCAGTAGAAAAAACACATATCACAATAGGTAAGTGGGTCATAGTTCATATAACCATGATATGGTATCTATTGATTATAGGGGAAATTAGAAATTCACATGACTTATTATACTAACATCAAATCAATGTGTAGAAAACATACCCTATTATTCTCTACATCATGTTCACAATAAAATAAAAATTAGATCATTGTATAACAAACATGATTGATATATTTTAACAAGATAGTAGAATACAAACAAGAGGAAATGTTAATTAGGGTTCAATCTAAGGGGATGATTCTTTCATAGTGAGAAAATACATGAATACAAGTGAGTCGAGGAGTGAAGAAGAACCATACAATCCACCAAAAATGGATCAACACATATAAAAAAGCAAGCAAGGAAAATGAAAAACTTATTAGTCAAAATGAGGGATGAAGTACATATAAACTAAGCAAATGCAACCAATGGAGTCCAACGTACCTCTTCAAAAAAATGGAAAGCTCAGAAAGCAGATGATCAATGTCTATTGCTTTTGAGAATATATGGTGGAGGATGGGCAGTTGAAGCATGTGTAACACAATGAAGAATCCATCAATTAAAGGCCCTCATGCACCCCTTGCGCATGCAAAGGTTTCCTTGGATTGCATTCCTTGACAATCCATAACCAATAATCAAAATATAAGGATAAATTCAATAAGATAAGAAGGGACATTGCTAACCTATATTTTTTTGCCTATGAGCTGTTATTACAATGCATGATGGCAGGACATATTGATTCCATTGTGCAAAAACCAATGATGGAGTTAGGTGGGGGAAACCCTAGCTCGATTGGATAGGATTAGGTAAGGGAAAACTATGAATGTAAGTTGCAATCCTGAAGTTGGTCTCCAGAAAAAAGATTTGCTTCCAATGAGTGCATGTAGGACATGAGAGAAGAAGAAGTGTATCGGGGGTCAAGGGGGACTAAATGCATAGACCTGGACACAACAGTTGACAAAGTAATCACACAAATATGACATCACCCAAACTAGATTATGATTTAGAATCTCACCCAAACCAGGGCCATGTTGGTCCATATTTGGGGATTACAAAATTAAAAATGGGATTGTGATATCGATTTCATCCAAATTCCTAACATATTTGATTTAGACCAAGTTAAGCCCTCGTGGCACAAATAGAAAACTGACAATCTGGATTGTATCTTGAACCAAACAGGGGCTAGAACATCAAAGGAGGTGGGATAAAAGCATGAGAGGTATCCTAAAAATAGCTATAAGGGTATTGGATCCTGAAATGGACAACCCACTATAAACCTAGGTGGTAAAAAAGACTAATAATGGGAGATATGTTGTCTAGAAAGGTGGTAGGATTCCCTTAATACAAGTCATTACCTATAACTAGAATAATTAGGGTTTCACCATCCTGATAAAAACAAAACAATCAACAATTTGAACCCACACTGATGAAGCCATAGATAGGGTCCTACAAAGAGCGACCAACTTAGAGTACTCTTCAAAGTTATAAGGGCCCATTAAAGTGAACCTGTCATCATAAATGGAGATGGAGAAGGATCTAGGTGGCACTTTCATCTCAATAGCACATGATGCATCACCTATGAAAGACATTTTTCTCTATAAATCACAAACTATCATATAACTTATCAGTTTACCAATTAACCAAACAACACATATCACATTATTTTGAGATGAAGTAAGAATCAACATGTTTATTACCACCCATCCCCCCATGAGAAAAATCATCAAAGGCATGTCCATATTTAACTTTATCTTCTTATGCGATGAATAAAAAGGATGGGCGGTGAGAGGAATCTTACTTTGGTGTGTTTTGTTAACATAGGAGGAAAAACGATAAAGATCACTAAAACCAAATTGAATATAACACATATCTACTCTAAAAATGAGAGTACCTCATTTTCTTGTATTGTTTGCGAGTCATATAACTAGTCTCTTCATTTTCTTATTTTTGCAATATAGTCTCTCCATTCATCTATGCTTCCTACCAAATTTCCATCCATGTATGAAAAAATTTTCATAGTTTAATAATAATCCCGAATTCCCTTCAATTATTTAAGTTACACTTCATATTTCCATATTACAAATCAAATATTCATTCAATTTGTCAAGTTCCCTCTATATTTAGATTCAAATTTATGTATAGATTTTAAGGTTTCCTATATGTTACATGAAAAGTTTATTACTAGTTTCTATGTAACTTTTAGTTTTTCCCCTATGTTTACATGTTTCCCTAAATTTTCTCTTCAATTTCTCATATTCTATCCTAGCTTCCTCATAAGTTTGTGGATAAGTCTTTTTCATTCCCATTGTCTCAACTTTGATACAGTGGGAAGTTCGACATTGTGGTAAGGAAGTGATGAAAAAGTACTCAAAGATCATTTCACCTCCGTTATAATCCCTTCCTTGTCATGTTGTCAAATTAAACAAGTTGAACTTTTTCCCTATCCCATCATATTCCTTCTAGTGGGTAGGTCATAGAAGCTTTATCTCTATGTCCTCATAAAAAAAAAACTCTCTCGCCATGTTCTCAACAACTAATAAGATTTTGCAATAAATTTTTTAAGTATTTGTATTAGATTATCATTAACACTATGTTACTTTGAATTTATTGTGTGTGGTACATATTTGATATGATTCTTGTATGGATCACTAATGTAGAAAGGTTAAAATGATCAAACATATTTAAAACAAAAGTGCAAAACTAAAAAAAACATAAAACCCAACCAAATTTTCTTTCATTATTAATTTTCTTCATTTCTAACTTAGTTTGTCTAGTTTACTGGTGTTTACATGTATAAAGAAGAGCTCATAGATAGAGCATAATGCTTATGAGGGTGAATACACAATTCATGCCAACAATTTGTGAGCTATTTCATTCCATGATTTGTACTTGTCCACTCTTTGTATTGCTTTCTTTGACACATTGAAGAATAAGTGTGGATTAAGTTATGAGGTCACCGTTTTCACTACTCTTTGTTTTTACAAACATGCTTCTCGTGCTTAGTTTTATTATTAGTTTTAAAATATGCAAAACTTGACACAATTTCATCTTTTTGTATATATGTCTTGTCATAACAAGAGATGACTACGTTCATGAAATATCTACATATTTGAATCATTGATGTAATGCCCCAACTTGAGGTTAGTCCTTTATCTTATTAAATTGTTTGCAATTGGTATTGGATGCTTATTATACATCATTGATCTACTATTATCTAGAAACCTCAACTATGATGCCTAAATGGTTGATATATAAAGGAAAATTCTAAATGTACATGTTTATAAGATGCTTAGTCATTATGCTTTGTTTGCTTAAATTTTGTTGAATTTTGTGATGAAACCTTATCTTTACTTGGAAAATTCAATTTGTTGTTAACATTTGGATTTTAGTTCATTCATTTGATGTTGATCTGTTACACGAGAATACATTTTTTTGATGCATAATATGATGGTTTGGAGGTTTTGTAGGTTAAAACAAAATTATACATAAATTGGGATCTTGAATTTTGTTGGGGGTAAAAATACTAAGGTCGTAACAAGCTTCAAAATCTTTTTAATCAGATAATCAAATTTGTTTGTATGAGCTCCCCCTTAATCTTACCATTAAAGAAATTTAAAGCTTCTAAGGTCACAGATGATTTTAAATTTTGATTTTGACCTTTATAAAAAGTATACTAAGATTAAGTACAATAAAATGATATCCGAATAAGCATTTTGTCAAAGCTTATTTTCGGTCGTCCTTGACTACGACCATAGCGCCCCTTGGCTAAATTTTATTTCAACCAAGAGGCAGAATCTGCAGATTTCACATGTGAAGTATAAATTTTGCAGGTACCTTAAAGAGATATCAATTAAATTACTTTGAATAAAACCTATTATGAATGATGTCCTTTTTACTATGAGTGCATAAATCAAGTCCTATTTCTGTTCATATTAATCATGTAATTCTTTATGAAAAGACATATATCCTTGAAGGCATGAATGATATCGCAATTTCTTATAGATACCAATTGAGAAATTCTTTATTTTATGTTTTGCAAACCTTAAAGTTCTTTTTCTAAGAAACAGATCACCAATGAATCATTTTTCTTGCCTATGTCTCATCAAGGATCCATGCAATAATCATTATCTATTTGTTCTATGTAACATAGCATCATCTTTATGAGCTGAATGATAAAGTAGTGAAAGCATATCCATGATGTAATAATAGAACAATAAAGTGATAATTTCATGAAATACAGTGATTGTGATCATTTAAACTAAATGTCATAACACATGATTTCTGTATAGATAGACCAGGAGATGCTTTTATTAGAAAATAGTGATTTCTAAACATGATTTTCAGTTTTACCTTATTTAGAGGATCAATCGAAATGATATCATTTATTTTCAACTTGTTTTGCATGTAAAACAGTCATTAACAACAAATAGATAGCCACTTGATCAATCAAATTAGTCAGCAATTTTACTGCAGACTGAAATCAGTGACCTGTTCGGTCGAAGATTTCTCGACCGACTGACTGCTCGGTCGAAGATTTCTCGACCGACAAGGTTTCTGTATTATCTTCAGAACTATTTATTGATTTCAAGTAAAATATAGACTATATTTAATTCAATTATGCAATTTAAAAATCAGTTTTAGTTGAGATAAAGCATATGAATATCAAAGTAACATTCATATTCAAATCTTTAAGTTTTGAGGACCTTAATTGAGATAAATTTTCAAGTTAGAAATTTTAGTTACTTGAATCATTTTGTATCTCTTTATCTTAAGTTGAGATAGACATAAGGATATGAAATTTAAAGTCTTCAGTCATATCTCAACTTAGTCTAATCAATTCAATTTGGGGGTTTTGGAACCCATACCAACTCAACATCCTTTTTCTTGTATGGGCATGAAAAAGAGTAGTGTCCAAGACGTAAGCAATAATGGCAACATATAGAATCAACCTCAAGTCTTTTTCTATGGTTTTGTTCTAGGTTGTTCTTTGGTACAAATGTATTTGTTCCTTTAGGTACATATATAGATTGATGTTCTCGTGTCTTTCTCCAACTAGGTTGTTGATAAGATTTCCCCTTAGGCTTGTAACCTAGTCCTCTTCTCCCAATTTGATGATAGGAATCATCCAATATTTTATCAAGGATTCCATTGTTGCTTAACCTACTAACTTCTTGGTGCAACTTAGCAATCTCATCCATTCTTTTCTTAATATCTAGTTTTGCTTGATCTAGATTTGATGATAAAGAATTCCTTTCTTTCACTATATTATCATAATCTAGATGTGTACACAAGACAGGTTGTTTTTGAAGATCATTTAACTTTGCAAGTAATCCAACCTTTTCTTGAGATAGAAGATCATAATTTGTTTCTAGAGTAAAAATCTTCACATTACTACTACTTAGAGATGATTTCAAAGTATGATTTTCAGAAATAATGCTATCTTTTTCAAAACCAAGATCATTTAATTTAGCATATAAATCTTCATTTTCAGATGTAAGAGCAAGAAGTCTAGAATTTAACTCATCATTTGCTTTAATAGATTTCTTTAATTTCTTCTTGCACTCAACATATTTAATATGTGTTTCTTCAAGACTAGCAACTAGTTCTTCTTTAGATAAATCAAAAAGACTTACATCTTCTTCTTCTTCACTAGTTGTAGCAATAAGACAATCTTTGTGCTCATCTTCCTTCTTTGATCTCCATGGGCATCTAGTTGTTGTGTGGCTTGTTCCTAAGCACCAAATACAACATGTTGTAGTTTTGTCCAAGAAGCACCTTTTGTTGTGATTGTAATCACCATTACCCTCCATTCTTCAAGACCTGGTTAGGGTTCCTTGAAGCCTGCTCTGATACCAATTGAAAAAACACTAGAGGGGGGTCAATAGGGTTTTAAAATTAATTTACCAATTATTGAACTCAAACAACCAACCATAAAATATTGGACAAGGGGACAAGGATTTAGAGTGGTTCCAACTTTAGCAAATACTAAAGTTGTCAGTCCACTACCCGGTTGCTTACCCAACCGGGATTTGGAAAGAATTTAATTTTATTACCTCGCAAGGTCTTTACATAAAATTACAATTCTCTCCCTAAACCCTTCAAGCAGCCTTCACCTAGAAGTAATCGCACCAACCTTGAAGCAGCCTTCACCTAGAAGTAATTGCACCAACCTTGAAGCAGCCTTCCTCCTGAAGTAGCTTCCTGTTGCAATAGCCTTCTTGAAGTAGCTTCCCGTTGCGATAGCCTTCTTGAAGTAGCTTGAAGTCCACCTTCTCCTCCGAGAAGAACCTTCTCCAATCCGCAGCCTCCAACCCTAGGAGTAGCAAGGAGAATACAAAGAATAAAAGGAACAAGAAGGAAAACAGAAATTACAACTTATCCTTTTAAGCACAAGGCTTGATTTGCCTATATCAAGCGTATTGATCTCCTAACCAATGAGTGTAGAAGTGTAAGTGCTGTGGAAAGGAGATGCTAGCCTATAGGACACGAAATTAGAGTAATGGGAATGAATAGCCAATGTGGGAAATGCTCTATTGCTCAAAACAGATTGCCAATGAGTATTCAAGCTCAAGTGTAGCACAAGTGTAGCTTAGGTGTGTTTTGGTGTCATAAGGCATGTCCTATTTATAGGAATGACCTACAAGTGCTTAAGGACGTTCTAGACACTTTCTAGGGGGTTCTAAGTGCTTAACTAGCCGTTATGTGTCCACTAATTGCATTTGCAACGGCTAGTTAATTGACCCTGAAAAGTGCAGACAGAACTTTTCTCGGTCGAAGATTTGTCGACCGAGAGTCCTTCTCGGTCGAAGATTTGTCGACCGAGGGACCTCCTGGAGCAAGTGTTTTCAACATTCATTTCCAACTCCCAACCACTTTGTCTGCTGGGTCTAATGGCTAGTAGGGTCTATTCTCGATCGAAGATTTTGTCGACCGAGAGTTTCTCGGTCGAAGTTTTTGTCGACCGATATTTTCTCGATCGACGATTTGTTGACCGAGAATATTACTGACTCAATGTATTCATTTACTAAGTGTGTGTATCAATGTGCAATTGTGATACTATCTTGGGGAATGGCCTATCTAAGTGTTGTGAGTGGATAGGGAAGATCTAAACGCTTGATTTACATGATATCTAATTACTTGTACATTATATACTTGTACAAGCTTTTACAGTTGATTACAATCATGAAAATAAAGCGATTTTATCAAATTGTTCTTCCAAGTCTTTGTTATCCACCACCTGAAATACTCAAATAGCACGTTAAAACCACAAGAATGAAATGTTTGTCATTATCAAAACAAAGGGATTAACATAATGTCCAATTTAGCCAACACTTCTTTCTTCAAATTCTTAGTTTTGGCTATATCTTAGACTTATATTTTCATATTTAGTGTAGTTAGCTCTTGTCTTGTCATCTTAACTAATTGGAGGTATTTTTAATCCATATATCACAAAATGTAGTTTGTTTGGCACTCAAGACACCTCCATCATTGACTATGACCATACTTTAAAATATTAGATCCATCATTCATTCAGTTGGGCATGTCTTGCCTCTTATAAAGTATGAAGTGTCCCCCTCCATGAGTTTGTCACACTTCCCTAGATTTTGACATGACGTGCCTCATCTAGTGCACATTGTGCCCACTCACATGGATGATAACCTACTTTTACATCAATAGAAATGGAATGCATGCCTCAATCATAGTGCGTCCCACCTCATGAGAAATTTGTCAAATCAACCGCACCACTACACGATGAGTTCAAACCATGACATCTTGTTCCACCTAATTAACAAACTCTCAAGAAGACTATTGAGACAGTGTGTCGATACTATAACATGTTGTTTCAAATGGTTATCATCCACGAACTCTGGGAAACTATCAAGGGACACCTTGTTCTACAAATTATAAGTACCTTGAGAGTATTTATGAGGATCTACTTTATATTTTTATCTCGCTTGAAACTCGAGAAAAGAACATGAGGCGACCTACAGAGTGATTCCATTTAAAAAGGCTAAAAGGAAGAAAAAGCAAATTCAAGAAGAGGAATCCCTCCTCTCTTGGTTGAAGAAGCTTCTTGTGAAACATCATTACAAAGAATTCATCCTCAACAACTATTATATCTCATTTCTTTTTATCCTATCCTTTTTTCTTCTTTACTATTACTCCTTGGAAATTATAAGAGAACGTGATTTGGAATCTTTCTTGTAAAACCTCTATATATATGGAGTATTTCCCTTTGTATTTAGTGCCTTCTTAATGTCCATTAGTCATGTGATGAACAACTTTGATTAGTAATACTATTTTCTTCTTTGATTTTATGATTGTTTATGCATGCATATGGGAATATCGACTAAGGTACCCAACTCCTAAATTTGGCATATCGATAGGATGCAAATCTAGTGGATAAATAGTAATTATATCTCTATTCACCGGTTACATAGAAATGACTAGGTGATACAACTTCTAATATATCCTTATGCATGTTATAAAGATTGATAATGGTTTTTAAGGGAATTTAGGTGAACTCTTACTATATTCATGATTACTACTTGTTAGACATAAATATAATATCTATTTTGTTATGAGGTAAAAGTCATTAGTCACACCATTGAGAGATAGGGCATCATATGGTGCTGATCACATGGTTCATTGGTGTCATTGCACCAAATATGTTTCTTAATTTGATAATTTGAAAGTATTTTTGTGACATTTGTAGTAAGTTAGAACTAAATCCACAAAAATATTATCTTATCACTGAGTTAATTGAATTTTACTATCCATTTGATATGCATTGGATCCTTATAGTGACAACCTTAAGTTATACTACTACTGGCCCATTGTATTGTAAGCCTCAAGCTTGTGCCAGTTAGATTTTCAATGTTAATTGCATACCCCTTGATGTAAGGAATGAATTTTTGATCCAATTCCTTTTCAGAAAATCAAACCTATTCTATTCAGATATTTATGTGATTTCATATCATTCATTCCTTAAGAATTATTTAGGAACTAACTCTTTTCTTCCTATATAGTAGGAACCATATTTGGTTCACACTTAGTCTATTTGGGACACATTTTCTAAGATCCTTGAAAATTCTAAGGAGCCACTTACCCTAGGATGCTTTGAGCAAGGAGAAAGAAACTATACAAAGAGATAGTCAATGTTGTTTCAACCACAACCATGTAAGTTGAAAACAAAGTGTGTGACTACACCTACCCTCACCTAACTTTATATCTAGTTTAGTAATCATACGACCCCTTAGGTATTGCCTACTTCTAATGAGACATGATTCTTATCGTCATCATGAAAAAGAATCAATTCTCAAGCTTAACAAATGAAGATCTAAATCTCCACATGGTTATATTTCTTGAGCTTTGTGACACCCTAAAGATCAATCGAATGACAAATGGTGGACTAGGACTTCAACTGTTCCCTTTCACATTAAGGGATAAGGCAAAGAACAGGTGCAAGGAATGGAGAAAGGATCAACTCCATCATGGAACTCTCTTTTGATGCCTTCCTTTTAAAGTTCTTCCTTCCAAGAAAGACAAGTGAGATCTTGAAGAAAATTTCCAGTTTTGAACAAAAAGTTGAAGATACTATCACAACCCATTCCTAGCTTTTCTGGTAATCCTAGAGATTTAAGATAATCTTAATTATTTTCATACGTTTGTTAGTAATATTCTATGTTGTTCTTCATCTTAACTTTAGTAACCTTAAATACTTGTTTGGGCAACTCATAATCATGACTTAAGCATACTACAAAGATTCAAGTTGAAGTTAATATAACATTAATCCATACATGTATGCAAGAAGAGAGTTAATGATATTGTAGGAAATAATTAATAAATAATATTTAGTTTGATAATATTATCAAAATAATATTGTTGTATTATAGATAATTCAATTATGAATCTAACAAAAAAAGAGTGAACCAAATTATAGTTAAAATGAGAGAGTTATGCCCTTTTTAGTAAACATGTACATAGTGCCGCGACCGTGACGCTGTGTCGTGTGCCGTGACCACACTGCTAGTGTCACAACCATGACGCTGTGTCGTATGCCATGACCGTGATGCTGTGTCGCGACTGTGACAGATGCTGCCTAGGATGACCAATCGTAAAATGATCATATCTTGGGCTATACTTATCCATTTTCAATGAAAAAAAGTGTGTTGGAACCGAAATTCGATCCTCTATCATCGCAGGCTCTTTTCTAAATGAGAAGGCAACTTGGAAGGCGATTTCTAGGGTGATTTTTGGGGAAGAATGTGAAGAACCATGGAAAACCAAGGGGGTTTCCATATATTCAACTTGGTAAGTAGTTTTAACTATTTTTTAAAATAGCTCAATATCATTAAAAGTAAGCCATACGACATCTACAAGATAGACATCTCAGAACAAATAACCAAGCAAAAACTCCTATTGTAGAAAGACATAGCACAAGGCTCAGATTGGGATGTGAAAGGTACACTTCTGCTCCGTCCGCCTCTTGCAGTGGTTGTCTCAAACAACTATCTGGGATGGAATTCGTCAATCTACAAGAGCCTATGAGTACATCAGGATAGGATTTTGCATAGCCGTTGGAAGAGATTACCATCATGAAGACAACGAATGGTCACCTGAAAAAGAGCTTGACCACCAAGAACCAACACAAACAAAACACCCCACAAACTGGACAAGAGACACAACTACCGACTAAGAAAACAAAAGGAAAAATAAGCACAGAACAAACGTCGAGCACTAGGAGTGTACCAACCAGGAGACCCGAGAAGGAGGCCAGACCCCAACTGTGCATATACAAAGGAAGGATGGCTCATACGAGTACAACTATGGGGGGTAGAGGGTGCCAAGAACCCCACCACCACTCCCGAACACCACTACGAGCAGGGACCGGAAGACCCGCACGAAGCACAAAACCCAGCTTCCTCCTCCTCTGCCTAAAGCACTAAGGGCTCCCGCTCTCCTTCCACCCACGAAGGAACCCAAGGCACGATGACACAGGACACCAACAAGCTAGACATGTGAAGACCAAAAGAAAAACAACACAAAAGCAAACGCAAAGAACAACCCCCCAAACCTACGACTACAACCAAACCAAACAGACCCACAAATAGAAAGCAAGAAGGGGAAGAAACAACACCCACACCCATGGAGAACAACGTTCCAGAAAACCAGAAAAAGCTACCTCCTCACACCGAAGAACGACGCCGATGCCAGGAAATGAAGCCACACTCTAGGACACCTCCTCACACCCACGAGACCACGAACCAGATCTAGATCTGGGATGTCGTCCAACAAGGAGAAAGGAAGGCGTGAAGGCGAGGAAGAGGCGACCAACTAGATCCGAGGACAGAGACTAGCAGGAGAAAGGTGGAAGATGGAAGCCCAGTGGGAGTGAGGTAGCCGCACGCCGGCCACCAGCCTCCTCTCCCGAGCTTGAAGGGAGCAGAAGCCCTAGCCGCACGCAGACGCTCCGAGCCGATCTTTTGTTGTTGTTTCTTAGTAATAAGGGAGCGTTTGTTTAGATAAGTAGTTTTAACTGTTGATTCTTCCTTCTCTTAATTTTTTCTTGCTTGGAATCCCTAATCTAGAGAATTTGAGGTTTGGGTTAATCTCTGATCTTCATCTTGTACCTACAGTAGACCTCCTTTAGGGTTGAAAGGAAGAAGAAATAGCTGATTTGCTAGGGTCTTGATATGGATTCGAGATTTTTAGAGATGGGCTACTTTTTAAGGTGTTTTCACACCTCAGGGTGAGTGGGTACTTCCTTTAAATAGTAGATTGCATGAAAATGAGTTAAACCATCAATAATCTTCAATTGCTTAGTATGCAAGAACAAACCCAAAGTTACATGTTTGATCTAGTCTTTGCATGATGATATGAAATGGATTATTTCTATATTCTGATCAATTTCAAATGATGAAATCACATTAGAAATGGTTACAATCCATATAAATGAGAATTCTTAAAGTAATCGTAGAGGTTATATAAAATATACTAAAATTTAGGGTTTTCGGCTATAACTGAAATTGTTGTATAATTAGATAGAGAAATTTGTCTGAATCTCATTGATTATGAATGATTGCTTATCTGAATGGGTAGTACATATATGTTAGATATATTGGATTTCATGTGACATGAATAGTGTTTGCTTGATATATCCGTAGAGAGGGTGAAATCCTAGATGAGTGGAAAGTTGGAAATTTGCAAATAAATATTGTGAAATCCATTTGAAGTGCTTTTCTTGACGTCATAGACTTTATTTATTCAATGTTATTCTTGATTCATTATATCTTAATGAATGACATGGAAACCCTAATTTATCTCAATTCTAAGATTTCATACATATGTTGATTGTATATGACTTTTTGAAAGCAATATTTATTCAATGAATGTTTATGAAATAATAAATCCTTATGCGAGTCATGTGATAAGTGAATGAGGTAAATGAAACCCTAAGGATAGGGTGTTCAGTGACTCAATTATTGTGATATCAATGCTTCTCAATATGGGATGTGGTTATGCTTAACAGTTTAGTTGTGGTAAATGTTATCCGATGGTTTATGAAATGAATGGTTTACAAAGCTAAACTAAGATATGTTGATTTGATGATTGAATTGTGAATTTAAAGAGTGAATTAGACATTTAGATGCCCTGAACACTATAGAATCCTCATAGGATGAGGCCTACACTATGGAGAGGAAACAGTTTCCCCATTGGAGGTAGTCTAGATCAAGGTAAGCCAGAGCGCACCAATAGGGTGCGGGGGTCTTGACCAGTAGGGCAGACTCCTTACAACTATGTGGTACCCAACACCAATTAGGGATGCACTAGTAGGGCAGACTCCTTACAACTATGTGGTACCCAACACCAATCAGGGATGCCGGTGGTACCTGTGTTACATGTTTTAGTGATCAGTGGTCAGTAGGCCCACTGATGCATAATAAGCCTGAGAGCTTTGACTCACCGCATGAGTGCCCATGTTGAGAGGTGGAGTTTGAGATATTCGGCCATTCCCATCAGTCTCCGAGAGGTAGACGTGTTGAGGCCCACTATAGGAGGGGTCTTACTCAAGAGATAGGCTTAGGAACCTGGGCATGCTTCTAAGACTTGTACAGTGAGATCGTAGCTTACTGTGATTCTTTCACATGTTGTGGTACACCTCATGTGGGTTCAGGCATAATAAGATGAATGAGAGGTTAAACAAGTGTGTGCAGTTATTCAATTATTATTTGTATTTCTTTGAATTATTAGTTCTCTTTATGATCAATAAGGCATGTTCATATATTGATTCACTCTTGTAGATATCTATATCATGCCATATTTATGTTGTGAATGATTAGTCTCTCTAAAGATTACAACTGTTATAATTGATATCAGTTGCTGGAAAACAAATATGTAATTATATAAGTAATTTAAAATGTTTCAATGAAGTACTCATTCACTGAGTGAGTAGGCTCACCTCTCTACTCACATTTTTTAGGGAAACCACGTGGACTTTAAGAAGGTCAATGAATAAGAGTAGACCTACCACATGAGATAAGTATGAGATTAGTTAATTTCTATCGCTCCCTATCACTCTAGGTCCTTGTAGAGAAGTGAGAGAGTTGTTAACAATGTTGTATAACTTTGATTCCTTAATAATAGAGTATGTATCTGGTTATCATGTCGTATGTACATAGAAGTGTGAGAAATAGAACGAATGTATGGATGTGTATCCTTAATGTTGAGATCATATTAGAGTAATCAAAGTTTAATTCTCTTGTAAAGTTTGTTTATGTGATTGAATGCGAGAAAATAAGGAGTTTGAGAAAAAAAGGAAAAAAAGTTGGGAGTGAACTTTGTATTAAGTATAATCCTCAAACTTATGCCCTAATCTCATGATTAGTGGTAATCGTGGGATGTGGGTGTAACAACTTGGTATCAGAGCTTAAGCTGAGTTATCAGGGACCACTAGGATAGAAAGTCATAGTTATAAGTGTGACAGATACGAGGTGATGTGTCTACAGCTCTGGGAGGTCTGAGTATTTAGATATCTTGGCCCGAGATCTAAATACTTAGGTTGACTAGTATCAAGATACTCTGTCTATTCTTCTCTAGATGCCCTAGCTAGGTATGTAGAGGAAGGATGGGCAAGATAGAAACCCTAGAAATATTAGAGTTAGGAGACTGAAAAGTAATGAAGGAGTAAAAGCTTAAAGATATAATGCGACATAAATCTTGCTTTATATTGCTTCTTTCATTGGAGACGAATAGAAATGCTCTTATATGTATTAATTCAGATTATCAGTTTGTAGAATATATATGGTTCTTTGAGATTGTTGTGTATCATGAAGTTGATTCAGTTATTCTTTGTATCAAGTAGACCAGAAGTTATGTTTAAATGAGTTTTCCATAAGTGGATATTCTTTCCACATGTTTGAGATGAATATGAGTTGGTTAATCTTGAGTCTCTCTTGGATTCAATACTGCAGGTTTGGCTTGGTCCAACTGGTAGGGTGCGTTATTGGGATTTAATGACTCCTATTAATAATATAATAAGAGTAGACTCTAGATAAATTTGACCCACATCATAGTGAGGATGTACATACACTAAGATATTGGAATATAAGGGAAAGATTAGAATAGTTAATAATCAATTGGAACTGATATGTAAGATCTAGATTTGGGGCCTCAGATAAAAAACCCTAAATTTGGAATGAAGGAAGAGGGATATAGATACAAGACATACATTAGTATGTAGCATAAAAAATGAAGAAGAAAGGATATATAAAGATAACTGAACTATATAACTAATTGTGGCACTTTACCCAATCTGAAATCAAGGAAAGATAAGAGAAAACTACATGGAAAGCCAAGATAGAAAGAATCAATTAGAATGAATGGATCATATAATCAAGTAAAATGTGCTTATGTACTCTAAAACAAAAGGAAAATAGGAGAAAAGAGTTAAGTATGCAATAAGTACATAGAAGTGAAGTTCAAAAGAATGAAAGTGAAGACAACTAGATAAACATGTAAATTATAAGACTAGGATAAGAAACTCAGATGAAACAAAAAAGGAAGTGACGGAAATGATGAATTCGATTTAGAAATAAGGGTTACATGATATAACAATGAGCATGGAATGCGTACTTTTATCATAAAGTTTAAAGTATTCATCCTTACTAGCTTTTGATTCAAAGTCTCTATTTAGTAGCAACCTAGTTGACATCAAGTGTGTTCAATATGTTCCTAGTGATGAAATAGAACTAGTTCTTAAAAGAAGAACAAAGGTGCATCTAAATAAATGAACAACTCATATAAAGGTAAACTATATTTAGAATAAAAAGGCTTGATTGAAAAGGAAACTATGGTTAACCCCTGCATGAGCCGTTTGATTCAAAATGAAGGACATGTAATGTATTATGCATAAGACGAATCTAGTAGGGAGAACATTGATTCAGAATTTCAACTAGATAAAAGTAAAAGGATGATAACAAAGTTTATATGGAATGGAATATGGAATCCTACATAAGTGTGAGAAACATGAACATAAGAGATAAGTAAAAGTAAATAATGTCATAGGAAAGAGTATCAAACATGTAGCCTATGATAGAAAATAAAAAAGGGACTAAAATATGAGGAAGTTATAAAGATGATAAAAGAGAGAGATTGTGAGATGCGAGGAAATGCAAAATAGTCTAGTATCCTTGACGATGACTAATATGAGAATTGTTTTAAGTGAATACTTGAAGATTATAATTCTATGTCTCAAAATATGCTTCTCTTCTATATCCTCCTTAGTGAGTGTAACATGATATGAAGTGATAAGGAAATAAATCATAAATGATACACAACCGTTATGAGAGACACATCTATTGAATATACTAATAACACATAATATGATTATCAAACCCTAGTAGGATAGATCAAGAAAGTAATCTATCAAAATGGTCAAGTAAGAGAAAGAAAATTCAAGTGGTAAAGACAATGAAGACTTTAGTAAACCTCAAGAGAGCTAAGGTTTGCATATTGAAATAAGGGAGTAAAATCATGTCACAATAACATAATGTTATTGATAAGGATCAAACCCTAGAATTTTTAGAGTTGTAGTAGTTTAAGGGATGTAACTAGTGATTTGACCTTGAATACTAGCATCTCTATAAAACAAGATCATGAGATTAGCACTATGAGAAGTAAACTAGCACTGATAGTAATCCATGGTTTAAAGGTAGCAAATCTGAAAGGTAGATAAACAATATGGAAATGATTCAGAGCAAAGAGTAAGAAATAAATTTGAAATGTAACAAGTGTGTTTTGAACAAAAGGAGAAATATAACATGAGTAAAATGTGATATGAAATAAATTCTTGTAGTGATATCAAGAATGATGAATAATCTATTCTTACCTTGTATGTTTCAACTTTAGGGATGTTTATTATATATGATCAAAATGAGAAGGATAAGTAATGAGAAGTAAGCAGTAATGATTGAGGAGAGAAATAAGAGAAAACAATAGCTTTCAATACTACGGGAATTTTTTTTAGAAGTGTAATTTGTTGAAGGTATATTAAGGGATGTAAATTGGTTTTACATATGATTTCAGTTGTACAATTGTTGTTTAATCCAGTCTTCCAACTCATGAGTGATTTTCTATTTGAGTATTACATTAGTAAAATTCAAAATGACATGGTGAATTCTCTTTTGTGACTCGGAGGTAATACAAAACAATAATACATATTGATGCATATGAATTGAGATAGTTGGACCAGATTATCAATGTTGAGGTAACACCTCAAGAGTATGAAAATATTGAAAATGGTTGTTTCTCTTCTCTTTCCTATGATTGATTGTGGCATAGAGAATTCTTTTTTTATCATTGAGAAGGATTGCTTAAAATCTGTTGTGATTAGAAGAGGAACAAGTGACTCAATGTTGAAAATAAAATTCTAGACCGCAGAATTTGAAAGTTTAAAAAGAGAGAGATACACCTAGTAAAGGTTCTTTGGAGGAATCATGTGTAGAGGAAGCTACTGGGGAAGGAGAATCAGAGATGTTTAACAAGTATCCTTTCCTCTTTTAGAAATTTTGAGACAAAATTTTTATTAGAGGAGGAGAATTGTTACGACTCGTTCATAGATTTGCTGGTAATCCTAGAGATTTAAGATAATCTTAATGATTGTCATGCTTTTATTAGTAATATTCTATGTTTTGATTTATATTAACTTTATTAACCTTAAATACTTGTTTGGGAAACTCATAATCATGACTTAAGCATACTATAAAGATCTGAGTTGGAGTTAATATAGCATTAACCCATACATGTATGCAAGAAGAGAGTTAATGACATCATAGGAAATAATTAATAAATAATTTTTCATTTTATAATAATATAAAAATAATATTGTAGATTATATATAATTCAATTATGAATCCAAAAAAAGGAATGAACCAAATCAGAGTTAAAATGAGAGAGTTATGCCCTTTTTAGTAAACATGTACAGAGTGTTGTGACTGCGACGTTGTGTCGTGTGCCACAACTTTGACCGCAACCGTGACTGTGACGCTAGTGCCATGACCATGGTGCTGTGTTGTGTGCCTCTATTGTGACGCTAGTTCCACGACCACGACGCCGTGTCACAACTGTGACAGATGCCGCCCAGGACAACCTATCGTAAAATGATCATACCTCGGGCTATATATATCCGTTTTCAACGAAACAAAGTGTGTTGAAACCATGATTCAATCCTCTATCATCTTAGACTCTTTTATCAATGAGACAAAGACTTAGAAGGTGATTTTTGGAGGTGATTTTTGGGAAAGAATGTGAAGAATGACAAAAAACCAAGGAGGTTGCCATAGATTCGACTAGGTAAGTAGTTTTCAACGTTAATTTTTCCTTCTCTTCATTTCCCCTTGTTTGAAATTCCTAATCTAGTGAATTTGAGGTTTGGGTTAACCTCCGATCTTCATCTTCTACCTGCAACAGACCTCCTTTAGGGTTGAAAGGAAGAAGAAATGGCTGATTTGCTAGGGTCTTGATATGGATTTGATGATTTCAGAGATGGGCTACGTTTTAAGGTGTTTTCACACCTTAGGGTGAGTGGGTACTTCTTTGAAATAGTAGATTGAACAAAAATTAGTTAAATCATTAATAATTTTCAATTACTTAGTATGCGAGAACAAACCCTAAGTTTCCTATTTGATCTAGCTTTTGCAAGATGATATGAAGTGGATTATTTCTCTGTTCTGATCAATTTTAGATGATGAAATCACATTAGAAATGGTTACAATCCTTCTAAATGTGAATTCTTAAAGTTATCATAGAGGTTATATGAATATACTAAAATTTAGGGTTTTCAGCTATAACTGAAATTGTTGTATAATTAGATAGAGAAATTTGCTTGAATCTCATTAATTATGAACGATTGTTTATCTAAATGCATAGTACATATATGTTAGATACTATCTTAGATTTCATGTGATGTGAATAGTGTTTGCTTGATATCTCCGTAGAGAGGGTGAAACCATAGATGAGTGGAAAGTTGGAAATTTGTGAATAGATATTGTGAAATTCATTTGAAGTTATTTTCTTGATGTCATAGACTTTATTTATTCAATGTTATTCTTGATTCATGATATCTTAATGAATGGCATGGAAACCCTAATTCAGCTCAATTCCAAGATTTCATACATATGTTGATTGTATATGACTTGTTGAAAGCAATCTTTATTCAGTGAATGTTTATGACACATTAAACCCTTATGTGAGTCAATGGATAAGTGAATGAGGTAAATAAAACCCTAAGGATAGGGTGTTCAGTGACTCAAGTATTGTGATATCAATGCTTCTCAATATGAGATTTGGTTATGTTTAATAGTTCAGTTGTGGTAAATATTATCAGATGGTTTATGAAATGAACAGTTTACAAAGATAAACTAAGATATGTTGATGTGATGATTGAATTGTGAATTTAAAGAGTGAATTAGACATTTAGATGCCCTGAACACTGTAGAATCCTCACAGGATGAGGCCTGCGCTGTGGGAAGGAAATGATTTCCCAACTGGAAGTAGTCTAGATTGAGGTAAGCCGGAGCCCACCAGTAGGGTGCAGGGGTCTTGACCAATAGGGCAGACTCCTTATAGTTGTACGGTACCCAACACCAACCGGGGATGCCGGTGGTGCCTGTGTTACATGTTGTAGTGATTAGTAGTCAGTAGGTCCACTAACGCACAATAAGCCTGAGGGCTTTGACTCACCGCCTGAGTACCCGGGTTGAGAGGTGGAGTCAGAGATATTCGACCGCTCCCATTAGCTACCGAGAGGCAGACGTGCCGAGGCCCGCTATAGATGGGGTTTTACTCGAGAGATAGGCTTAGGAACCCAGGCATGCTTCTAAGCCTTATACAGTGAGATTGTAGCTTGTTGTGATTCTTTCACATGTTGTGGTACACCTCATGTGGGTTCAGGGCATAATAAGATGAATGAGAGGTTAAATAAGTGTGTGTAGTTATTCAATTATTCTTTGTATGTCTTTGAATTATTAATTCTATTTATGTTCAATAAAGCAAGTTCATATATTTATTCACTCATGTAGATATCTAGACTATCCTGCCATATTTATGTTGTGAATGATTATTCTCTTTAAAGCTTACAATTTTTATAATTGATATCAGTTGCTGGAAAATATATCTGTAATTATATAAGTGCTTTAAACTCTTTCTATGAAGTACTCATTCACTGAGCGAGTAGGCTCACCCCTCTACTCACATTTTTTAGGGAAACCACATGGAATTGAAGAAGGTCAATGCATCAGTGTATATCTGCCACATGAGACAAGTATGAGATTAGTTAAGTTCTATCAATTCCTGTCATACTAGGTACTTGTAGAGAAGTGAGAGAGTTGATAATGATGTTGTGTAACTTTGATTACTTAATAATAGAGTATGTATCTGGTTATCATGTCATATGTACATAGAAGTGTGAGAAAAATAATGAATGTATGGATGCTTATCATTAATGTTGAGATCATATTAGAGTAATCAAAGTTTAATTCTCTTGTAAAGTTTGTTTATGTGATTGAATGCGAGAAAACAAAGAGTTTGAAAAAAAAAAGAAAAAAAAAGTTGGGAGTGAACTTTGTATTAAGTATAATCCTCAAACTTATGCCCTAATCTCATGATTAGTGGTAATTGTGGGATGTGGGTGTAACAAATATACTAGATGAAGCTTAAAGAAGATATCAGAGATTTCTCAGGAGGTTTCCTCACCACAACTTGTCCAAGTGGACACACAAGAACACTTTTATAGTGGTTTTCTAATGAAACTACTTCTCACATAGATGTAGTCATTGGAGGAAACTTCTTGATGAAAAAAGGCAAGTGAAGGGAGGAATCTACTTGACCATGAATAAGCCAGTGATAGGAGTAGGGAGAAAGGGAAAATGGCTTTCATAATATGAATCAATAACATCTCTAAATGCTAAGATAGATGGCATCACCAAGCAACTCAGTGCCATGAGTGTGAATGAGATGCATCACCTGGAAAGATGTGATTTTTACTAAGGTCCACATTGAGTTGTGGATTTCAATATGATCGTAAAACTTGAAGGCGATGAGGAACAAGGGAATTTTGTAGGGCAGAACCATTAATCAATGGTTTAACTCATATAATCTGAGGTGGAGATACCATCCTAGTTTAAGTTGAGGATACATGGGCCAATATCCCTATGAAAACCACTGTGTAGAAAAGCAATTGATGTGGCAAGACAAACTCACCGTCTTAAAGGTATGCTAGCTAAATTTATGAGTGAAACTTTTTAATATTTTGCAAAACCAATCCCAGTATATCAAGGAATTGGAAACGTAAATGGGAATCTTGCCAGCACCATTAGGAAGGAAGATAGGGGAATGAAGAAGCCCCTAGTAATACTGAAGCTAGAAAAAATGGAACATGTGAAGCAATACTACTCAATATTCTAACCAGTTCATGCTGAAAACAACATGATCAACATGGAGGGAATCGCTTGAGGTCACCAACAATGAAGAGGAAGTACCACAAGTTAAGGAGGGACAAAGAGAAAAATATATCACATATGTTCTACTAGATTTGAGGGATAATACTACATGCATGCCTTATGTAACGCCCCTCCAAGCACGTACATGACAGTGGAAACAAACCCTATGTTGTCCATAACTTGGGTCATTTGGCTTGGAGGAACATTACAAAACATGATATTAAATGGCAATAAGATAAATGAAACACCATGCATTAATTGGAAATATAGATTCATACATTGTTCTTTGAAAGACATAACTTATAACATAAACTATTTCATTCTTGAACTAAAATATAGTACATAAAAGGTAGAACAAATGTAGGACAAAATTCTTCTTTAGAAACTTGATACTGGATCTTCTAAGGTGTATATAGAACCCCACCAAGTTAAGTCCTGAAAACTTATACTTTGAAGAACTCACTTCAATTTTCTTTGCTCCTTGATCTAGGGACATCTTGTCCCATGACCATGAGAAAACAAAGACACACCTCAGTAAGTGACACTATACATTTTATACGAACTGAGAAATAAGCATATATACTCAACTTGAGAGGAAGCCCTGACATGAATTTAACTTTAGCATTCTTGATTACATGGTTTTTATAACATGAAGAATTGAACAGTAATATATGCCTCTCTCTATGACGCCCACTTAAGAGAACATAATTGCTAGGAAAGCCCATAATGCTAGGAAATCCCATAACAACACGAATGCCCATGATTTTACTATAAAAGCCCATAATTGGCGCAGATGCCCATAACGACCCCTTGAGGTCCATGATTCGAGAAGCATATAGAAACTAATTCAATTCCAATTTACTTGATCATTAACATGACTTTAGCATTAACATTAACATGATCCTTGAACTTAACATGATGGGATTTCTCCCTCTTTAAATATGAACTTGAAAATCCATTAATCATTGATCATTAATCATAATCTATAATCTTAATGAACATGATAACCATATGACATAAGATGTATCAAACATCAATCAATTTATATGATGAACATGATTTGAGCATTAAACTTGAAATTGAAAACATAATTCCTAAATCATACATAGCATAAAATTCAACCAATGTTAATATATATAGTGCCATGACCCACTTACGTGGAGCAAAGCAAATCCTAAGATGGTCTCTTTGATCTCAGTCAACCTTCTCTTGTCTTGATTAGGATCTATACACATGTTCATAATTATTAAACATAATAAATCAATACCTTGTATTGATCCTAAGATGAATTAGAGTTTGATAGCATTAGGGTTAGGATTATAGTTCAACATAATTACATTAGGAAAACTAGGTTGGATGATTACTGGTTTAGGCCTCATAAATCACATATGGTACATATTTAGGGTTTTATGGGTTAAATTAGGCTTTCAAATAAAACATCAGAAAATGGAGTCTAGAAACAACACCATACAATAGGAAATCAAGAGAGCTTTCCAAAACATATTTTCTTATATTTATCTGAGCATTCTTCAAATTACTGTGATTTTTCCAAATTGGACCAAATAAGAAATTAAGAAAAGCCACATAGTCGATTAATATCCACTGGGACCTTGAGCCCATATGATGCTACCTTATCACGGATCGTCGTGCAAGAAAGGGGGTCTCACCCCATTGTTCAATAGTCAAATGAGGTAGGGAAAGAAAATTCCCCAAATACCCTAGTTGTTTAAATAACTCGATCAAAAGAATAGGGGTACCGAGGTCTTTCCAGGACCTGGTTTCTTCCCTTCCCAGGCCATTGCACGAGCACCTTACCGGGGATCCATGGCCTTGACTATGGCATGTGAAGGAACACCAAAACAACGAGGAGAGGAAAGAAAATTCATCACGAGTTCAAAGTGAAGACAAAGGCATCAAGACACGAGAAAAAGAAAACAAAAAAGCCATTTTCGGGTGCCAGAAATAGGCGGAGGATAGGGAGAACCAAAATGACGTCAATTGTGAGGAGCAAGGTGCAAAAACATCAACCAAGAATTAGGAAAGCTCCATTGAGGTCAGGCAAAGCAACCAGATCCAATTTCGTAGTTGCGGGGACACTGGGTGGTCAAGTTGGTGAATGCCGATGAGCTTTCTGATCCTGGTTATATGATACGTTAGCTGGGGCTAGCCCAGGGCAAATGGGAAATGCAAAAAGGCGGCAGGGAGTACATGGGTTGCTACCTGATCATCAATTCCTCAAAAGGTGTTGTTGAGGGTGGGGATGAAGCCTGGGTTGCCGGAGAAGTAACTCGAGTAGGTTAGGGAGTTTGGGGACATAACAGATAGGACTAATTGCGGAGGAGTATGCCTTTCGGTTGAATGTTTCTTTATATGCCCTTATATATAGTTTTGGTGGAGGGGAGGGTTCTCTGTAAAATAGGCAGAGAGGAGTGTCCAGCCCTAAAAGGGCATTTCCTTGTTAGCACAGGAAGTCCAATCAAACTCCATATGGTTGGGTTTGGATCGTGACAGCTCTTCCACTGGTGAAGAGATCAAAGACAACTGGACTCTATAGAGGGGAAATAGGCTCAGAGAGGGAACTGGGGTCTAAACTCCTATTATCGATCTCCTACCCAAGGTAGGTGATAAGCTCAGAGCCCCAGGATGGAAAATCTAACAACCACAAAAGACTCCACATCAATCAAGCGCATGTGACACCAAGCATAGTCAAAAATCCAAAAAATGAAAGGTATGACATGTCTATTAAACTCAAAACTTAGTTTATATAATTAAAATCCAAGATATTTAATTAAAACTTATATAGAATCTTCTCTACTCATGTTAGGGGGTCAAATGAAGTCATAACCACAACTTAATCAAAGGGTCTAGAATCTACCTATGTGATTAGATTTAAGTTTGATCCACCTTTTGTTCATCAAACTCACATATGTCATTATCTCAAAGTATATTAAAAACGAATTATCTTTTCATTTTTGAGTTATATTTTGAAAATAAAAATTTGAGGTATGATGGAACCGTTATTACATTTGGGTAACTTGCATCCCTTCTTTAGGATTTTCAAATAAATGCTAAAAATTTGCACTAAATACCTAAACTTATTTTATTTAAATTTGGATGTTACAATTCTACCCACCTTAAATAATTTGTTTCCTCAAAATTTCAACTTACTACCCACCTTAGGGTTTTACTTATTCTATTTATACTTACTCTCTAATATTTACTTAAAGGTTCATTAGCACCATCAAGTTGTGACCTTCTCATGGGAAAACATTATCCCTAACCTCATTATTAAAACCTACATATGAGTCCATGACTAATGAATCTATCTCATCATCATTGACATGAAAAAGACCTTCATACCTCTTCTCTAGAGGTTTAGGTTTTACCATAGATCCAACTTATCTATGTCAAATCATTCACCCTTTGTCTGCATGTTTGGTCATACTATGAACAAGACTAGGTTTATGTGACTATGTGTCTAATGCAGCTCTTGTTTTCTTTTTTTCCTTTGGATACACGCCGGACGCTCATGTATTCAGAGGTGACTTATCTTATTACCCCCTCATGCACATGTCCCATTCTACATGCACTTGAAAGGACAAGACAAGCATAATTATGCATATAACATTCTCTCTACAAAACCCCAAGAGTCTATGTCAAATACCACAAATATGTGGGAAAAAGAGAGAGCATGCTATATACAACTCTAGAGTAAACATAAAAGTCAGAAACTTCTAGGCACATAACCCTAATCTTAATCTAAACCCTAGTCTCATGTCTAGACCTATACTTTGGTTTCCCATGTCTTTAACTTAATCTACTATACCTAGGGCTTAGAACATGTGAATCTTCAGCTTAGTGGCCATCTACTCGTTTCTTTGAAACCATATTGTAACGCCCCTCCAAGCACGTACATGACAGTAGAAGCAAACCCTATGTTGTCCATAACATGGGTCACTTGGCTTGGAGGAACATCACAAAACATGATATTCAATAGAAATAAGATAAATGAAACACCATGCATTAATTGGAAATATATATTCATACATTGTTCTTTGAAAGACATAACTTATAACATAAACTATTTCATTCTTGAACTAAAATCTAATACATAAAAGGTAGAACAAATCTAGGACATAATTCTTCTTTGGAAACTTGATACTGGATCTTCTAAGGTGTAGATGGAACCCCACCAAGCTATGTCCTAGAAACTTTTACTTTGAAGCACTCACTTCAATTTCCTTTTCTCTGTGATCTAGGGACATCTCATCCCACGACCAAGCAAAAACAAAGACACGCATCAATAAGCTGCACTATACATTTTATAAGAACTAAGAAATAAGCATATATACTCGACTTGAGAGAAAACCCTGATATGAATTTAACTTTAGCATTCTTGATTACATGTTTCTTATAACATGAAGAATTGAACAGTAATATATGCCTCTCTCTATGACACCAACTTAAGAGCACATGATTGCTAGGAAATCTCATAATTCTAGGAAAGCCCATAACAACACGAATTCCCATGATTTGGCTATAAAAGCCCATAATTGGCATGAATGCTCATAACAACCCCTTGAGGTCCATGATTTGTGAAGCATATAAAAACTAATTCAATTCCAATTAACTTTATCATTAACATGACTTTAGCATTAACATTAGCATGATCCTTGAACTTAACATGATGGGATTTCTCCCTCTTGAAACATGAACTTAAAAATCCATTAATCATTGATCATTAATCATAATCTCTAATCTTAACGAACATGATAACCATATGACATAAGATATAGCAAATATCAATCAATTTATATGATGAACATGATTTGAGCATTGAACTTGAAATTGAAAGCATAATTCCTAAATCATACATAACATACAATTCAACCAATGTAAATATGTATAGTGGCATTACCCACTTACCTGGAGCAAATCAAATCTTAAGATGGACTCTTTGATCTAAGTCAACCTTTTCTTGTCTTGATTAAGCTCTATACACCTGTTCATAATTATTAAACATCATAAATCAATACCTTGTATTGATCCTAAGTTGAATTAGGGTTTGAGTGCATTAGGGTTAGGATTATAGTTCAACATCATTACACTAGGAAAACTAGGTTGGATTATTACCGATTTAGGCCTCATAAATCACATATGGTACATATTTAGGGTTTCATGGGTTAAATTAGGGTTTCAAATAAAAAATAAAAAAGAGAGTCTGGAAACAACAACAAATGATTGTAAATGATTGTAATTCAAGAGAGCTTTACAAACCATATTTTTCTATATTTTTCTGAGCATCATTCGAATTACTGTGATTTTTCTAAAATTGGACCAATAAGAAATTAAGAAAAAGCTACATAGTCGATTAATATCCAATGGGACCTTGGGCCCATATTATGTGGCACAATCACAGATCGCCGGACAAGAAAGGGGGTCTCACCCTAGCGTTCAACAGTCAAATGAGGCAGGATGAGAAAATTCCCCAAATACCCTTGCTGTTTAAATAACTTGATCAATAGAATAGGGGTACCAAGGTCTTTCGAGGACCTGGTTTCTTCCCTTCCCAGGCCATGGAACGAGCACCTTACTGGGGCTCCCTGGCCTTGACTATGGTGTGTGAATGAACACCAAACCAATGAGGAGAGGAACGAAAAACCATCACAAGTTCAAAGCGAAGACGAAAGCATCAAGACGTGAGAAAAAGAAAACCAAAAAGCCATTTTTGGGTGCCAAAAATAGGAGGACAGGGAGAACCAAAATGGCATCAATCGTGAGGAGTAGGGTGCAAAAACATCAACCAATAATGAGGAAAGCTCCATTGAGGTCAGGTAAAGCAACCAGATCCAATTCCACAGTTGTGGGGACACTGGGGTCTAGTTTGGGCGGCAAATTTCAAACTACCAGAAATTCACATTATAAATGGTAGTCATGACTACCAGATTGCAGCGGCGGAAACTCTAAACCCATGTTACAGACCATAGCATACCGACAGCTTGCGTGAGTTGTTAATCACGTCAAAATCATGGGGATTGGCAACTACAAGCTATACCAGCTGTCTTCACCTCCGACCAGTGTTCTCCAGACGCGTCTACATCTCTCGCACACCGCTGGTGGCAATTAGAAATGCCATTTACTGTGGAAAATTCTGGGATTTCAGATGAGTCTACCCAAACTAGGCCTAAGGGTTTTATTGTACGTTGTGTGCAAAGAATTAAACTTATGTTCTCCTACATTTTGTTCTTAATTTAGATAAAAGATCAATGGGTTAGGAGATAACCTTAATTTGACTTCAATTTCACCTTATTTGCCTTGATATTGCAATTTTATGTATGTTGTGAACTAATATGCAAGTTCACCATATGTTGAGGATCTAATTCTAGTTTGAATATATATTATCTTATCTTATCCTTCTTCATAATATCTATGCTTTATTGATCTCTAGGACGCTTTTGAACTTAGTTAGATTATATTTTCCAACCTTGATTCCTAGGCCTACCTTAGTGTAATGGTGATGTTTGGACATAAATGTTGATGGACAATGTCCTTGCATGAAAAGAGTTCCTGAACCCATCAATCGATGAGAGCCATGGGTATCGCTCAATGGATGAGAACTATTAATCTCTCCACCAATAAGAGTCTTAGGTTTCTCTCAACTAATGAGGACCATGCACCTCTCAACCATGAGAGTCTGAGTCTCTCAGTTAATGAGGAGATCAATGGATGGGATCCCTAGTTTAAAAACCAATGAGATCTGACTTTTGCAAACTGATGAACATCCTAGGGATGTTGATATATGGAAGACTTAGGTATGTAAATTGATGAGAACTTGGAAGCATAAACTTATGATAGAGATATTGTATATATTTATGAGAGACCTAGATTTCAAAGTGCTTACTACTTTAGTATAGGACTATTTAGACCTTGAACATTATCCCTAGCCCTATATAAACATACCCCCTTCTCCAACTTGTGGATTGTTTCCCCAAGTTGATGCCAGAGAATGTGGACAAGGCCTAAACGATTGATAAGAATCCTTATTGGTTGACGGAACTCCATGTGGTCAATGAAGCCAAGATCGATGGTCATGTTTTGAGCTTACATGTCCATGCATGTTGGAAATCCACCTTCCCTTGGTTATTCAAAGGCTAGATAAGCTTCTCCTAAACCCTGGACCACATAATATAATATTTGCTAATATCATTTTCTTGTTGCTCATCTCTTTTTCTTTTTGTTCTTCCTTTGGTGGAGACGATGGTGATCCATGGTAGTTATTTCTCCTTAAAAATAAAGAGCCTTCTTCTCCCCTCATTTTTCTCAAGATTCACCTAAGGATTGATGTTGAACTTTGGAGATTTTTTACTTTCTCTTGTATAGGCATGGTGACCATAACCTTCAAGGTGAGTGATATAGATTTTTATACATTTCTTGCCTACAACTCACATTCAAATAACTAATTTTGTTAGAACATGCTCTATGGATCTAAAAGTGGATTTTTTATGAACCAGGTTGTTATGTCAAGAACTAAAAATGAACTTTATATATCTCTTGCACTGTAATGGCGATGCATGATGGATTTAGTATACCCTCTAACTTTTTTTTTGAAGGTAAGACTAGTCGTATATTAAAAGAGCCATACGACATCTACAAAGAGATAAGTTTCAAATGATAGTGACAACATTACAATCAAAGGTACACCCACAATATACAAGAAGGATCATATTTGAGTAAGGCACTTCTACACGGATTCCTCCCTGATAAGCTGATCTAAGCAACTTTTAACCAGAACCTTTCCATGATCTAGGGTATCTCTTTTATTGAATGAACCCTTGTTGCAAAAGTTGACATCATAGAAACCATCATCTTGGCAAACACAATCTTTCTTCCACACCCCAAGAAGCATAGACAAGCCTCTTACCAGACTCATAACTACACAAATAATAAGATGAAAGAGAAACAAGTCCCAATAGAAAAACTAGCTAGATGAACACCAAAACACACAGGACAGACAAGAAAATGACCGCACAAAGGCACCTACTGGTATAGCCAACACGACAACAACTTTGGAACAAGCGAAGGGGCAGAAAAGACTAGAGGAAGGAACACTAATGGGGGTACAACAATAGGGAACCCCACAACCACTTTTAGCGACCCCCATCTCTCCCCTCAACCTCAAGCAAAAACTCAAGAAGAGCATGAATGAGCAGGGCGGCGAAAGCAACCACCTCCCAGCCGAGGACCCCCAAATTATCCCCTTCCTAAGCAAGCCACACCATAATCCAGCGGCACCCCTACAAAGCCCAAGACCAACAGACAGAGACAGAAAAAATAGGAGAAAAGGAAACACAACACAAGGAGGCCAGAGAAGAAACACAGGGGCGGGGGTCTCGACTGCCGTAGGGACTGACGATCAGGGTAAGTCGCCCACTCTTCACGCCTCCTGAGTTAGCCAAGGCACTACCAGAGCATGCCACAAACCTCCAGTGCCGCAACCACTAGATCTGAGGCAGGACGGATCCTAGATGAAAAGTAGGCGGAGGCTCCAACCGTCGAGGCACCTTGTGACAGCCAAGGAAGAAGAAGCCCAGGGGGAGAGGGAATGATATGTGTCGGCTGGCAGCCTCCCCCCCAAGCAGGGTCAGCGGCGGGCCAAGCCCTAGATTGCCCTAGCGATTGTGGGAGCTAACGGGGGGAATGGTTCTCTTTAGCGGGGCCTATTATACCCTCTAACTTGCTCAAGGGTTGAATTGTCAAAATAAGTGCTTTTCTGCCCTAAAAGTGTTCTTTTAGGGTATTTTGGTATCATGTTGGGGAAAAGAGAAACATGAAACTCTCCTTGTTGTCTTCGTGCACCTCTAATATGATATTACTATGATTCGTAACTAATATACTACTGGACTTTCATTGAACATATAATTAAAGTCTATAAGTAACTCCATTATATTTGAAAATGGTTCTTTTATGCCTTTTAAATTTCATGTTGTTGTAGAATAATTCATTTAAGGTTTCTTACTATTTAAAAGTGTTAGTAATATGAAAATGATACCTTTCCCCAATTGTTATGATACTATATTTATGATGAGATGGGATTCTCTATGTAGAAGTGGCTTGAATATATCTAAAAGAGATATTTTATGCCTCTTTATGCCATAGTTATCTTTCGTATGTTCTCATAGTAGGATTTTGGTGAAAGGAGGTGCGGAAAAGATACAATCTCTCAATAAAAACCAAGATAATAATCATTTTAAACATAAAAAATTGATATATTATAATAATAGAAGGGAGGTCAACTATACCTTAGTGCATACTAGTTGTCCAACAACCAGACATGTCTTATGTTAGTGTAGAACATGCACTTCTAATCCAAGATCTGAAGTGGTTGTTGTTGTTGTTATTACAGCCTTGTTATCACAACAACATATTATCTTCTTCTTGAAGAAACTACTTATTCTCAAGCCTCTACCCAAGGGACTCAGTTGCTAAATCATCCACAGAGATGAGAGAACTCTTGGTGCATGACCTAGGTTTCAAGAGAAAGAAGAAATTGGAGTTGTCCATGTGTTATTGTTGCTTGCTCTCCTTCTCCTCCTATTGTAGTTTGTTGTCTTAGAGTGAGTTTTTCTTTCTCAAAGAGGAAGAACTCTTTGATAAATTATCTTAGAATATTGTTGTGAGTGTGTCTCACCCCATGGATATCCACCCCTTTATATAGAAGAGCCATGGGCTTGGAATTTCCAAGATCCAATCTTGTTTCTAAATGTGACTAAAAAAATAGACTCAAATAACGAAATATCAAATAGTAATCCCAGTCACCTGATTGGACTGTCTAGTTTCCCAAATGGGACAAATTTGTACTCTGATTTGCCCGACTCACTTATTGAGTTTCCAGACTCATCAAATATGGTTCAGTTCAGTTTACCAAATTGAACAAGGTAACTTTCTTTCCTTTCGATGACCTTGTGTAGTCTCCTGACTGGGATTCCTAGTTTCTAGAATCTTCACTTTCACAAATTGATAATCCTCCACTCGACTAACAATTAATTGTTTCACTGAACAAAACCATCTAGTCAAAAAAATGGACTGTTCAGTCACCTGAAAAGGTTGGAAAGTGGCATGTACATGAGTATAAACTTTTTAATCATATGTCTGACTACCAACATCAATTACCATGTATGTCCTTATGTCTGTGACCCTAGAAGTTTTGTATTATATTGGTAGTGATGTTCACAATATCACAACAAATATTGTTGTCTCACAACACATCATTATTTCCCATATAATTGGAATAAGTTGGAGAAAAAAATTGAACATGTAAAGTGATGACCGTATGATTCCTTTGTCATAGATATACAATTGAGTATGAGGCATGGAGTTGTCATCCTCTTCAAACTCAATATATTTTCCTTGAACTATAGCATATTATTGATGTTGTGTGAGCTCAATATCACCTATTGACTCGTATGAGCATGATATGCATTTCATAGTGTCTCTTAGAAAGTAGCCAATATATCACTACAATGGTGGGTCAAATTCCATCTACACCACTTACAATAATCCACAAGTGTCACACTGCACCCAATCATTACCTATATGGAAACCCTTATTCAGATTCATAATGGGCCAATGTTAAAAAGTACACAGAACAACATGTGATTAGTGTAGTAACCTCAGGTCTAAGGATCACAATTACCTCTTTCACATTGAGATATGACTCTAACTTTCCATGCCATGGATTCCAACTGTCAATCTCAAAATGGTTATGTACAATACAACTTGTTCTTTAACATGTTCCCATGTATCTGAGTTGATATCCAATATCATGACTAAAGAGAACTAGTACCCACTAGTCTTACATGTTATTGTTATCCTATAATATCCACAATAATAATTGAATAGGGACATAAAAAAATTAAAACTCTTAAGTATATATATGATCTCATGTTCAAGTCCGCAACCCAAACCATTTGTCATCAAAGCAAAACATTCTTAGGACATTATTATATTTATTCATTATTTGAATATTGAAACAAAGATAATATATGCAATTTACTTTATTAATAATCAAATCATATACAATGTATTCCTAATGATCACATGATGGATCTCAAGTCATACAACCAATAGTATCCCACTTACACTAGAGACAATCATTCATGAATCAAATTCCACGTGATCTAACATGACTATCATGCTTTTACTATGAAAGTGTTGTAATGAAGGAATCATCAACATTTATTCCAATTGGTACTCTATAAATATTTATATTTTCTCTCTATATGATCTCTCTTGTGAGATGATATTTTGGAAGTATGTGCTTGTAAGGTTGATGAAATTTGGGTTCCTTAACCTATTGAATGGCTCCACTATTATTACAGTAAATCTCTATTGGGTCCTCAATGTCTACAACCACCCCAAGTCTACTAATGAACTTCTTGATATGTATAGCTTCTTTTAATGCATTTGATGTTAACAATATACTTAACTTCTATTGTAGAATCATCTATTGTCTCTTACTTGGAACTCTTCTAGGTTACTAATTTATCATTTAGGCAAAACACAAATCGTAATTACAATCAGTAAGTGTCCTTGTTACTTTGAAGCTTGCATTGATATAACCCTTTACAAGAAAATCTCCCTCAGCCCAGTGTATCACCAATTGATCATATTTCTTCTCAAGTACTTTGAGATATTTTTCACAAAAATCCACTCACCTTCACTGGAATCTGAATGGTATCTGCATGTCATGCTCAAAGCATATGAGGAATTTGGGCATGCACGTACCATTCCACACATGATAGATCCTATTGCAATTGCATATGTAATCTTACTCATGTGTGCCTGCACTACAAAGAGCTGGGACATTGGAATTTAGAAGATCTATTTGATGACACATGGGTAAGCATTCTCTCTTAGAATCCTGAATGTTGAACCTTTCAGCATGTTGTCAATGTATGTACTTTAGCTTAGGACATGAAGCCTTCTCGATCTATCTATACATATCTTGATTACAAAAATATAGAATGCTTTGCCTAAGTCATTTATAGAGAGGGTATTCCCAACCAAGTCATAACCAATTTTTGAGAAGGTATGACAAAATTTCCATCAATAATATGTCATCAATGTATAATATGAGAATTACAATTATACTCTCACTAACCTTCTTGTATATACAAGATTCATCTTCATTTTTTATAAATCTAAACTCTATAATTGTCTCATCAAAATAAAGATTCTAATTTCTAGATTCTTGCTTCAATCCATAGATTAACCTTTGTAGCTCGTAGACTTTATTGAGTTCCTTTGGAATGATAAAACATTTAGGTTGTGTCATGTAAAAATCCTCTATAGCATTCTTATTGAGGAAATTTGTTTCAATGTCCATATTCCAAATCCCATTGTCATAATAATATGAAATGACAGGCATAATCCTAATGGATATAACCATGAAAAATGGTGAAAATGTTTTTCCATAGTCAACACATAAAGCTTGTCTAAAATATTTTGCAACCAATTGTTCTTTGTAGGTTTTTTACATTACAATATATGTCAATCTTCTTCTTGATTACCCATTTGCACCTAATGGGTTTACCCCTTGAGGTGCATTCACTAAAGTCCATACTTTTTTCTGTACATGGAGTCCATCTTAAATCTTATTTCCTCAAGACATGTATATATTTTAGTTCCTCTATGGCCTCATTCTAGGTTATTATCTCATCACCTATGACCATCAAAGCATGTGATTAAGTCTTAAGAAATCCAAATCTCTCTATATTCCACCTTGTCCTACTAGACCTTTGAGGTTCTTATATTGCCTGAGGAATTTTAGATTCCACAATAGCTTGTGATTATCTTTGTTCCTCTTCTACCTCCATCAGCTCAATCTTGTGTTTTTGGTCTAAAACCTCTTCAAGATCTATTTTCCACCCATTGATTCTTTTGGAAATGAATTCCTTTTTAAGGGGTATAGAAATTCTAGAAACAAACTTTTGTTGTAAGATGGAATATAGAAATAATAAGACTTAGTTTCCTTATGGTATCCAACAAACAAGTATTATCTAATTTGGGTCCAAGATTTCACATAATTATTTCTTGACATACACTTCACATCCCCAAACTTCCATAAAAGACATATTGGGATGCTTCCTATTCCATATCTAATACGATGTCTCTTGAATGGATTTGGAGGGTATTGGGTTAAGTGTAAACACAATAATTCAAGAGAATGTCCCCATAAGGAAGTTGGAAGATTCAATAAACACATCATTGATCGTACCATGTCAAACATAGTGTAATTCCATCTTTTTGACACGCCATTATGTTGTGTTGTTTTAGGAAAAATAAATTATGATACAATACCATGGTCTCTTAGAAGGGGCTCAATGTCTTGACTTAGATATTCTCCACCACAATTAGATCATAGAGCTTTAACACTTTTGTTGAATTGGTTTTGTATTTCTTTCATGAATTCCTTTAACTTTTCAAGAGATTCTAATTTGTGTTTCACAAGATATGCATATCCATATATAGTGAAGTCATGTATATATGTGAGGAAGTATCGATATTCACCGTTATCACTTGTGCTAAAATGTCTAGACACATCAATGTGTTTGATTCCTACTAAGTCACTCTCCCTCCATTATTACCAGTGAAGGGTGTTTTTTTCATCAATTCTAATAAATGAGATTCACATGTGTCTATTGATTCAAAATCAAAAGAGTCTAGATTACAATCTTTATGGAGTCTACAAATGTTTTTCTCATTTATGTGACCTAGACGACAATGCCATAAGTAAGTTTTGTTTGAGTCATCAAGTTTTAGCTTCTCCGTATTTATGTTATATACATTTGTTATAATAAATGGAGATATTAGTACTTTGGGGCACTATCATAGAATTTCTCATCTCTTGAAATAGAAATCCAACCGTTATTTATTACAAATTTTGAATCATTATTGTCCAAACAAGATATTGAAATAATTTTCCATTTATGGTAGGTACATAATAGCACTTATCTACCTCTAATAAATGCCCGTGGGAAGAGATAAAATATAGGCTCCTATGACTATGATAAAAGCTTTTGTTCCATTAGCTACTCGGAAGGTCTACCTCTCCCTTCAGTAAGGGTTTACTTCTTTTTAAATCCTACTTATTAGAGCATATGTGAAATCCACTTTCGATATACAATACCCAAGGTGAAGCAGTAGAGAACTTTATCTCTATAACATAGATACCAAAAGTGGATATCTCTATCCCCACCTTATTCTTTAGTTCCTCAAGGTAAAGAGGGTAATTTCTTTTCCAAAGTCTAGACTTGTGAAAATGGTGACAATTGTCATCCTTGCCTACTCCTCTTTTACCTCTAACTGCATAAGACTTAGACATTTGGATAGATCTATAACTCTTCTTATCTTTATGTTTTCCATTTGCTTGTCCTTTTCTTTGTTAATCATCAAAATGGACTTTGTGTTGTTTTTCATTTGAGTCTTAGTAGTTTACAACATACCAAGAAACTCTAACAATGGTCAAAAAAAATTATTCATGTTGTATTTTATAACAAACTAACTATGTGATTCTAGTTATGGTTACATGATTACATCAGTGGTCAACTCCTGGCCCAAAAGGGATCACAATCTTTCATTTCATTCTATATACACAAGAAACATGAGTACATGTGACTCTACTAGATCTCCTTCAGTCATGTTGTACTTAAAAAGGACCTCTAAGACATTATAGCTCTCTTCCTTTGTTTGTTCTTGGAGAATATTTTTGAGATGTGTGGATATCTCCAGAACTCCCATGTTTTCATATTGCTTCTGAAGCTCATTATTCATGGACATAGCATGAGCTACTTGATGTCAACATCGTCATTGATATGCTTATGATAAAATTCCTTTTCTATTCTATGCAAACTTGGAGTTGCTTCCTCTAGTTCTGGTGTTTCTATAACATAGAGAATATGCTCATGAGTGAGAATGATTCTCAATGTCGTATACCACTCATGAAATGTATTACCATTCAACTTTTCTTTTTCAAGGATAGATCGTAGTGAGAATTTTTTATTTATGAATGCCATTAGATCTACAAACAAAATATTTGTATGAATCGATAATTTGATTTGAAAACAAATTTGACTTGATAATATTTTTTTATCCTTTAATTAATAATGCTTCAACTATTTTTATGAAATCAATAGCCCTCACTATAAATTTAGAAGATTATGGCAAACTATCTTCTGGTGATCCAAAATCCATAATACATAAGGTCTTGAGTCAACTCAGGATGACTGATTACAAGTTAACTACTTATGTAGGTAACAATAACCAATTGCATACAATGCAACTCTTGCATAGATGTTTGCACAACTTCTCATCATAAGTCATCTTATGAAGTATATCCCATATTTATGCCTTTAGGTTATTAATCCTTTTAAGACCACCTAGTCAAGTCCATCCCAAATGTCAATACAATAAGATATGCACCCTATTTATAAGAATGGTGTACCACACTTTGGCATGCCCACACGTAGTCCACCGATGTTTTCATGTGTATTTCATTATGGTAGGCATCTTAAAATTGATATTGTATTGAGAGGTTTGATATAATAATCATATGTATCCAATCACCACTACATATATTATTGTATGTATCATATACTACAATAATAACCACAAGTATTAAAATCGGATATAACAACTAGTACAACATCTTAAGAGAATAAGAGGTACACAAAAAATATGCACACTTAATGTACACCTAAATTTTCATTTACATGGTATTCTAGTCAGGAGAATGGGAAGACAATCACCTAATTGGATTCCCTATTTGGGAAGTTCTTCAATCGTTGATGGAATCATCACTCCTTCTTCATCATGAACCCTCTAAGGAACTTCCTTTTGGTGTGGACTCTTCACCATTGTCCACTAGTAATGTCAAGACATCATCCTATTCTAATTTCAAAAATTAAATTTTACATGGAGAATGTAGGAGGAGAGGTATGTAGTGAAAGCCATATCATGTTACATTGCTTTAGATCTCAAACAAAAATCATATGATTATATGTTTGTGATAATAAAAATTCATCAAAATGCCCTAATTGTCATATTGTGTCCATAAACAATATGATTTCTACGGTGTGGCATTGTTTTATGCAATATAGATATGTCATATCATTTATGATGGTTGGAGATTAACATGTATACATATTTCACATTATTCTTCTGGTGAATCATTTGTGATTCAAAACCCAAATCAAACCGAAAGGCATATGACATTATCTTAGATACCACTATGAGGTTTTGGTGGTAGGGGTGAAGCAAAAATATGCAATTTCTCATGAAATAACCCAAGCCAACAGATTTGTCATAGTCATAAAATGTTGGTAAATTAAATACATATAAGGGATATCGAATATATCTCAGTGCACACTATTAGTTCAAAAACCAGACACGTTTTGTTATTGTAGTTATTGCACTTTCAAATCTGGATCAGAAGTGGTTGTTGTTGTTGCCTTTTCATTGCATGAACACCTTGTCTTCTTCTTGAAGGAACTGCTTATTATCAAGCCTCCACCCAAGGGCCTTGATCTCTATGTCTTCCACATGGATGTAGGATATTGAACAAGGTAACTTTATTTCCAATTCCTTACCTGGTCCAGTCATCAGACTTGTCACTTCCCCAAGTAGTAATTAGTCGATCAATTGACAATCAATTATTTAACTGAGCCAAACCATTTAGTCGACTGACTGGACCTTCCAGTCACCCAAATGGGATGGAAATCAAAATGTACATAATTTGAGACCATTCTAATCATATGTTTCATTATGAAATTTAATTCCCTTATGTATCCTTATGTGTGTTACCATGTATATTCCATATTAAATTGGTGGTGATGTTCATAACCTTACAAGCAAAGATTGATGTCTAACAAGACATTATCGCTACCGAAGTTATTGGAATAAGTTGAGAAAAACTTAAACGTGTAAATTGATCAATATTACCATGACCATATAATTCCTTTGTCACAGAAATCTAGATTGCAACTGAGGTATGAAGTTTTCATCCTCTTAATATTCAATTTATGTTCCTTGAACTAGAGCAGACTATTAATATTGTGTGAGCTCAACATCACATATTGAATCACATGTGCATGGCCATGCATTTCATAGACTCTCTTATCAAGTGTCCAAGATATCACTCCAATGGATGGACAAATTCTATCTACATCACTTACAATAATCCACCAGTCTTTTCTTTTTGAAGGATAGATCACAGTGAGAATTTGTTATTTGTGTATGCCATTAGATCTACAAAGAAAATATTTGCATGAGTCGACAATTTGATTTGAAAAAAAAAAGTTGACTTGATAATATTTTTTTGTCCTTTAATTAATAATGCTTCAACTATTTTTATGAAATCGATATCCCTCACTATAAATTTAGAATATTATGGTAGACTATCTTTTGGTGATCCAAAATCCATAATACATAAGGTCTTGAGTCAACTCAGGATGACTAATTACAAGTTAACTACTTATGTAGGTAATAATAACCAATTGCATACAACGCAACTCTTGCATACATGTTTGCACAACTCCTCATCATAAGTCATCTTATGAAGTATATCCCATATTCATGCCTTTAGGTTATTAATCCTTTTAAGACCACCTAGTCAAGTCCATCCCAAATGTCAATACAATAAGATATGCACCCTATTTAGAAGAATAGTGCACCACACTTTGGCATGCTCACACGTAGTCCGCCGATGTTTTCATGTGTATTTCATTATGGTAGGCATCTTAAAATTGATAGTGTATTGAGAGGTTTTATATAATAATCATATGTATCCAATCACCACTACATATATTATTGTATGTATCATATACTACAACAATAACCACAAGCATTAAAATCAGATATAACAACTAGTACAACATCTTAAGAGAATAAGAGGTACACAAAAAAGATGCACATTTAATGTACACCTAAATTTGCCTTTACATGGTATTCTAGTTGGGTGAATGGGAAGACAGTTACCCTATTGGATTCCTTATTTGGGAAGTTCTTCAATCGTTGATGGAATTATCACTCCTTCTTCATCACGAACCCTCTAAGGAATTTCCTTTTGGTGTGGACTCTTCACCATTGTCCACTAGCAATGTCAAGACATCATCCTATTCTAATTCCAAGAATTAAATTTTACATGGAGAGTGTAGGAGGAGAGGTATGTAATGAAAGCCATATCATGTTACATTTCTTTAGATCTCAAATAAAAATTACATGATTACATGTTTTTGATAATAAACATTCATCAAAATGCCCCAATTGTCGTATCGTGTCCATAAATAATATGATTTCTAAGGTGTGGCATTTTTTATGCAATATAGATATGTCATATCATTTATGATGGTTGGAGATTAACATGTATACATATTTAACATTATTCTTCTGATGAATCATTTGTGATTCAAAACCCAAATAAAAAATAAAGGCAGACGACATCATCTTAGATACCACTATAGGGTTTTGGTGGGAGGGGTGCAGCAAAAATATGAAATTTCTTGTGATATAACCCAAGCCAACAGATTTTTCATAGTCATAAAATGTTGGTACATTAAATACATATAAGGGATATAAAATATATAATAGTGCACACTATTAGTTCAAAAACCAGACACGTTTTGTTATTGTAGTTATTGCACTTTCAAATCTGGATCAGAAGTGGTTCTTGTTGCCTTGTCATTGCATGAACACCTTGTCTTCTTCTTAAAGGAACTACTTATTATAAAGCCTCCACCCAAGGGCCTTGATCTCTATGTCTTCCACATGGATGTAGGATATTGAACAAGGTAACTTTATTTCCATTCCCTTACATGGTCTAGTCATCAGACTTGTCACCTCTCCAAGTGGTAATTAGTCAATCAATTGACAATCAATTATTTAACTAAGCCAAACCATTTCGTCGACTGACTGGACCTTCGAGTCACCCAAATGGGATGGAAATCAGAATGTACATGATTTGAGACCGTTCTAATCATATGTTTCATTGTGAACTCTAATTCCCATATGCATCCTTATGTGTGTTACCATGTATAATCCATATTAAATTGGTGGTGATGTTCATAACCTTACAAGCAAAGATTGGTGTCTAACAAGACATTATTGCTACCGAAGTTATTGGAATAAGTTGAGAAAAACTTAAACATGTAAATTGATCAATGTTACCATGACCATATAATTCCTTTGTCATAGATATCTAGATTGCAACTGAGGTATGGAGTTGTCATCCTCTTAATATTCAATTTATGTTCCTTGAACTAGAGCAGACTATTAAGATTGTGTGAGCTCAACATCACATATTGAATCACATGTGCATGGCCATGCATTTCATAGACTCGCTTATCAAGTGTCCAAGATATCACTCCAATGGATGGACAAATTCCATCTACATCACTTACAATAATCCACAATCCAATTGCCACTTGTATGTGACCCTTATTCAGAGTCATGTCAGACTAGTGTTAAAGCACACAGAACAATTGTGATTAGTGTAGTGACTTTATGTCTAAGGATCACAGTTACCACTATCACATTGAGATATGACTCTGACTTGCCGTAACATGCCTTCCATGTATCAATCTCAAAGTGGTTTTTTCTAGTACAACTTGTTCTCCAACAAGTACCTATATATCTGAGTTAATATCCAATGTCATGACTAAGAAGACATAATCATCCAGTAGTGACATAATGATAATGAATACTTCTTAAGTATACATATAATCTCATGTTCAGTTCCTCAACCTAAACCCAAATCTCAATGAGTCAAAACATACTTAGGATATGATTATATTTATTCATTATATCAATAATAAAACAAACATAATAAGTGGAATTCCCTTTATTAATAACCATCATCACATGATGACTTTCGTGACATACAAACAACACTCCTACCCCTATCACTTTTCAATTAGCAATCTAAAATGAGTTTGAGAGCTTTTCCTAACTGATTTTATGTCAAATTTTGTTTGACTTAGACTTGATACTTTAAGGTAGTTATAATCCACCTCAAAGTAGTATTTTTATGGTTTAACTTGGATATATCATAACTTTTACATCCTTGAGGGTTTTGATCTTAAATTGTTTTGGGATGTCCCTTTATTGTAATGTTACAACCCATGAAAATTTTCACATGCATCAAAAACCACTATCAAGGTTTTACCTCATTATAGCATTAATGGTAAGGTTAGCCTTGGTGTGCTCTAACTTGAAGATTTACACCTTGCTATGACCAATAATGGTAAGTGGGATTGATGTGCCCTAATTTTATGATGTGGACCATGTTGTGGCATAAAATGATACTTTGTATTATATGTGCCCAAATTTGGTGAGTTGGGCCTTGATTTGACATAAATTGGTGATCTAAGCATGAGTATGACAAGAGTGGTTAAATACACCATGATTGGGTAACTTGACATGTGTTGTAGCATGTTTTATAACTTATGAGGTTATCATGCTTGATTAATGTCACAATTACATGTGTATAGCTCAATTTTAATGGAAATGCTAGTAAATGGTTTAATTAATCAAGTATAACCCCAACTTTGTAAGAAGTTGAGCACTTTGAGAATCTACCTGAAGTCATATACTTTTGGGTATATGTAGATGTATAATGCATGGGATATTAAATCTCAACATCAAGTAGTTGTCAACATTTAATATTTGATTCCATAATAGACATATAATAATAAGGAAACTATATCATATTTGTAGAAGTGTCACTAATTCCCAATACAAGAAATGTATTCAAAGACACTATAAATATCAAGTGTCAATAAAAGGAATGTAACAAATATTGAATTCATTCTGCACAGCTTGTCATCTTTTATTCATTTGTCCTGAAACTACTTGACTCGTACCTCACCAAGTAGAAGTTGACATGTCTGATTCTAATGTCAATGACTCATCTCACTATATTAGGGTTTAGCCAGTCACCCTTAAGATATTAAAAATAGATCTTGGTCCACCACAGGGTTTCCTAAAGAGTCTCACATCCTCATCTCGGGTGCATGAGATAGAAACCAACATAATAGAATGTCACATATCATCATTGGATATCACATATCATCATATATCACATGTTTAACAATTTTCATTTCATACGTCTATTCCTCATGGACATAGACTTTATCAGGAGATGATTTCGAGCCATAATCATGTCATATGATTCACTCCTGAATCCTAGTGGTCTAACCTTCAAGATATCAATTTACACTTTGAAAATCCTTCTCATAATTCTCTTATTACTAAAAGCAGATTTATTTCATTTTCCTAGCATGAACCTTGGGGGAAACTTAGTATGTTCAAGGCACCTAACTAGATATGTTATCATTTCTTTTGTTATTTAATCCATTTATTCATCTTAAAAAGAACTCAATCATCATTTATCAAGTGTGTGTATTCTCAAGCAACTAAAATTATATAAAGCATATTAGGGTTAATAAGAAAGATAATGGTTGAAACAAGAAGCAAAATAATCTATAGTTTGCAACATGTATATTTCTTTTCAATTCAAATCATCTCATCTCATTCATCGTTAGTGGGATATCAAAATGAGACATAATCTTGTTATCCATCATTTATCCTAAATACTAAAAAAGAAATCAATGCATGTTAATTCAATATAAACATGTATCTTATCACTTCATTTCATGTCACTAGGCCTATAAATCTATTTCTAGAATTTGCATATTCAATCTGGATTTGAGTTTAAAAATCTGAAAAAAAGATCCTCCACTTGTAGAATTCGGACTGGATTTCAGATACCGGATTCAGAATCTAAAGTTTTAGATTGAATATCGAATATTGCTATATCCGCTCTGAGAAAACTCAAATTTGACAAATATATACATACATTATTAAATTGTATTATTGATATATAGAAATGTGAAAATATTGATATTTTATCATATATATTTAATATTATATCAAAATTTTCTATATATAATACATTTATTAACATTAAATATACAATTTTCAGTTTGGGTTGGATATTGATCCAAATTCATAGGTTATTGGTTTGGATCAGATTTGGATCTTGCAATGTAATATATGTTAGATATCATATATTAGATTGAACTTTCTTTTGGATTCAGATATTATATATAGTAGTATGTGCTTTGTATTTGATCCATTTACTACTCTACATATTCTCAAAAAATATTCACAAAGACATTAGAACTAGTAACAATATAAATATATTGACATCTTGTGTCTCTTACCATGCTCATAACATGTTTATCATACAACATATACTTATTCCATCTGATCTCTACATATATGAATAAATCTCAAAGCATAAACATGCATAACACAATTAATAATCTTCTTTTACTATTTACCGTTTTTTGTTTTGGGATACTATCCATCACAAATGTAATCTCATTTGAAATCCATCAAACTAGACCCTTCCTAGAATATAAGTGTTCTACAAAGAATTACAATCCAAACATGTATTCAAATGAATCAAATTGCATCCTTGAGATTCATCTTGTAATTGTATTAGACTTTATATATGTACATTCCTTAATCTCTTATCTCAGAGTACTATTCATTATATTCACATGGATCATTGTACAAGAGTTATAGTTAGGTTCTCAGATCCAACTATCAATTTTCTTTATTTTTGCTTCATATTAAAATATTTGTCATAACTTCTTTGATATCATGTTCACTAAAATTCTTGGAATTAATCATTCTAAATTTATTTAATGCATAAAGCTTCTCTCTCATTGATATCATTAACATTGAAATTATAATATATTTCATTCAATTAAGTCAACCTGCATATACTTAAACTCAATAGATGAAAGACTTCCTCATACTCATTTCATAAATATTCCAATCCTTACTTATCATCACAATTCAATTCACACTTTTCCATTTTTTCTTATATCTAGATACATGTACCATGTCCTTTGGCTTGTAATAGAATTTTGGCAAATAACAACAAACCATCTATATCTTATCAAACTCTCAATTTAGGGAGTAATGGGAATTAGGGCTGCTTCTTATTACTCTTTAACCTTTAGTCATCTTCTTGATTTATTATTATGTGACTTGTATAAAGTCTTGCATTCATGTGACTTCAAAAAAAAGTCTTGCATTCATGTAAGGTTTACTCATTATTCCATGAATTATACTACAATAGATGTATTAGGCTTATATCATCATAAGAAGTCTTATCAACTTCAATTGAATTAATACTACCTACAATTGATCAATCTTAATCACATTTACAATATTTATAAAAGGTCTATCCTTATCACTCATACTCATCTTAATATTGGATTTCTAGGGTTTTCAAGAAGTCGTCTCAACTCAATACATCATAACAACATTACTAATCACTAGCCACGTCTGGGTGTGCATGATCTCATTAAGTCTATTCGCATAGAAGGAAACCCTAGTTTCGATTCAACACAACTTATCCATCAATTATAAGTATGCTTCGATTCATTGGCTCATTTGAGTCAATTCAGAAAAACTAATCCTAGACACGGAATATCTCCATTTAAAATGATCATACTGGTCTTTATGTCCATGCCATATATAACTCTATCAAATATATGAAAAATACAGTTGAGAATTCTTTATTATTTACTTCATACATGATTTTATACTTGTCAACTTAGTTTCCAAGCATAACAATCATTAGGCTGATCTTAGGCAATATATGTGTAAAAAAACATGGTTCTCTATCCATTAGATTTTTCACAAATTTTGAATCAATTATATCAGGAACTAGACAAAAACAACTCTATGAAAAATACTTTAAATGAATATGAATCATTTCCTAAGAATCATGTCAATTGATCACCCAATCGCATACAAAAGCAAGTAAGGATGTTGATTATGTTATTCAAAGAGAATTATACTTTCAACATGATTATAGAAATTAGGATAGAAACAACACTCACCTAAGGTGCAAGAACCTTAAAAAACTTTTCCCATACTCAAATTTTTTAGAATTCCAAGAACTCCTTGGATTCAACTCATTTTTTGCTCTTTTCAACTCAAGAACCCTAGAAAAGGGGAATAGGAGATAAAGAAAGAGAAAAGAGGGTAATTTGATATCATTTTGATCCAAATCATAGGAGGTATATAATTTAGACATGAAATATAAAATTCACCATAAAAACCTATCTAAAGAAGGTAAACTTACTTTCTTTCATCACTCCTCAAAAGATAAAACCCTAGATCACCATCTCCACCTCCTTCCTCATTCAAGCACTAATCCTCTATTTCTCTCCAGGATTCCATCTCTAAAAGGAATCATGAAATATGATAGCTACTAGGGTTTTAGGTTACTCATATATAGCAATTAAGGTGCTTGGTACAATTATAAAATAGCCCCGCATTTATTTTTCTTTTATTCAACAAAATTTCTATCATATAAGTTAATTGATAAAGCTTTATGTCGTCAATTAACCTTCTTCAAAAATTATGAGAAATATAATGTTTTCTAAAATGAAATTTTAGAGCTCCATTTAAAATTTAAGCTCATTCAAAGTTATCTTTAAATAATTAAAAAAGCAAACATTGTACTTCTATACTACATTTTGTAGTATGGTCGGTCGAATTGCAATTCAACCAACAAACACATTTAGAGTACATGCAAATATTCTAAAAAAATTTAACACATTTATTTAAGTTATCCAGATCATATTCAAAGTTGAAATAATAAAAGTAAAAAATTATTTACTCCATCAATGTATTTATCAAATTGTAAGTTCATGTACTTTCAAAAAAATCATAAGTAACTATCTTAATAACTCTAGCTTAATCAAAGATTAATCTAGTAAAGAATGCAATCATTCAAGTAACCCTAATAAACTGGCTAAGTTGGAACTGGGTCATTACAACATGGGTCCCACACTCACTATTACCAACATCATTTAGGTGACTAGCCAAGTGATGAGGGATTGAGTGGAGGACAGTCATTTGGTGACTAGCGGTAGCTTCAAGGTTTGTGGATCTCTCTTGGTGTCATGTTGTTAGAGTCAATCATGCACTCTTAGGTTCATGCAATGTGATCTTGATTAGTTTAAATCCATGACTCAATTATTTGGCTTGTATCCCATGTGTATGCGTTGTAATTAGAAATGGTTGATATATCCTTTGGTACAAGTTGTGACATAGGTCACCTAAAACATTGTAAGGCTACTTGTTTATGATGCAATGAAAAGTGAAGGTCTTTTGTGTTATTTATTATTATGAATGGTTTATAATTATATTTTAGTATTTTTTTAATTTTTTTGGGAATGATGTCAATTAGTGATCGATCAGTATTCGGGTTTGAGTAATCTCTCTCTTATGTGATTGTATCTCACAATAGTAGATTTTCAAATGTTGATCATTGACCTTAATATGCCCCCTTGATTGTTTTTAAGTTCGAATGCCATAATAAAATACTTTTGTAATAACAAATGCTATGGAAAGCCCCGATTTTAGTTCACCTACAAATGATCTTAAATGAGAGTTATAAAGAAGCAAAAGTTGTCCAGGTTCAAAACACCTACTAAATATGTTTCTGTCACGGAACTGGAATCCCAGTCCCATGAACCAAATGAATACCAAAGGCGACATGTGGAAGCATTAGGCTTAGCACACATGAACAAATAACAAGATACAAGCACCAACATAATCTCAACAATCAACAAGATATATAAAGTAGCATTATTATATTACATGATTTGAATTACATATTCAAGTGTCACTTTGTACAAGTCTGCTCATGTATACTATATTTGGATCTTACAGCAAGTACACCTAGCATAGCTCACCGAGCCCTGCATTTTTCCAGCCATCTCTAAACCTAAAAACAACATACGAGAAATGGGTCAACACACGAGGTGTTGAGTATGGGGAAGAAAGATACATATATGTATAAGCTTTGCATAATTTTGAAAAGATTTCAACACTAAACGAACAAGAATAATCATGCTAACTATTTAACAAATGCAAAATCATATTTTATGTCATTTCACTCCATTATACCAACAATATCAAGCATGTTTAAGGCCTTTGACCATCTTCCCGTCGGAAGGGTCCGTAAGGGTGCTCAAGCTTAGCTAACCCTTTTATACGAGAGGGACCTCAAGGCTGTAGCCAAGAGATAACCCTTTATCAATTAATATTATAATGGAGTTCTATCTATATATGTGTTCAAGTTATAAAACTGACGAGGCAAACATCGAGTAAGACATAACAATACTACATGGCAATATTTGAGAAAACAGACAAACAAGCATACAATATATGTCTTTTCAAGAAAGAAAGTGGTAGTCATATAACTAGATAAGGCCCATACCTGATTCAGAGATTCTTAACCTAACATGTCTTTCACCATCTAGCCACATGCCAAACCTGATTAACAACAAGATTACATATATGCATTCGATTCTCATCATTACCCTAATTAGGTGCATTTTAGGGTTTTGGCCAAGGTGGGTTCCAAGTTTCTTGTTGGTTCATTATATGATATTGTGCTGATCTAGAGGTCATCATGATGGTGTGGTTCATGTTTCATGCCATTATGACGTTCCATGCTCTTTCTATAATCATAACAAGGTTTAAGGCATTTACATGCATTCTAGGGTCAAACGACTCACAATAGAGTAATCAAGGTCAAAGATCATCAATGAATAAGAACCAAGCATAAGGTATGGTTTAGATCAGCAAAATAAGGTCATAAGAAACATATAACAATATTAGGCGGATGTCCATTAGAAGCAAGATATAGATACATGAATCATATTCAAGAAACATAGAAACTTTGATCAAGATCATACATTAAAGTCCAAGGACAGGTCACATAGTGCAAAAGGGAGTAATTCTTAAGCAATAGGGGTGATAAGGACCCTCCTTTAGATAAAATATGTACTAAAGATTCTGATTTCATGATTAGGCAGGTATATGATCATTAAAGGTTCAAGTTTTATCACCTAGATGCATTGAATGTACTGAACATGGCTAAAGTTATCATTTTCCAGAAATCAAGGGAGTAAACATTGGAATTAAGACCTGGAACCATGCCCAATTGGTAGGTCTCGTCGAGCTGATCAATTTTATATATGGGTTCGACATTTTTGGCCAAGGGATTAGCAAGATATCATTTTTGAAGATCAATTAGAAACTATATAGAAGCATCATCCGAGATCATAGGAAATTACCCTTAATGAATGAGGGGGATCTGGCCCCTTGGTTTGCGATTGAACGATCGGGGAGGTGCACTTAATTGGAATTCTAAATCTTTAAAGTTCTAAAATATGCAACAATATCCCATGTGGTTGACAACCAACTTTAAAATATTGATCTAGTTTCAATGGTTGGATTCCTGGACCTTAAAAAAGGATCCAGTGCACCCCAAATGTGAATTGCTAGTATCCTTTCATGTGGAAATGGGGAATAATGATTGTGCTTAAATGAAGAGTAGCTAGATGGGGTGAAATCATGAACCTTTATGTTCAAGGGTAAATATTATATGATGGGGGATTCCTGAGTACATGGGGAGAATTAAGTTTTCCCACTTGAGAAAAAAAAACACCTCATATATATGAATTTATCTTTGTGTCTGTGATCCGTTGAGGGAATAAGGTTCTATTGGTTAACTTTAGTTTCATCATTATTAACACATGTAATCTTCTTGGAATTTTAATTTGGCTTTAATTGCTTGAGGACAAGCAATGGGTTAAGCATGGTGTGGTTTATGAACATAGTTCATATTATATTTCGCCCTTTTTGCAATTCTTATTCCCATAAATTTCAATTTTTGATACATATTAGACTTCTAATTGCATAATTAATATAGTTAGATCTTTTTTTGTCATATTGACTATTTGGAGGTTTTTAATTTTAGATATCATGAAATGGAGTTTGCTTGGAACTAACACCAACTCTAGCACTGACTTTGAGACCTTAAACTATTAGACACATCCTTTATTCAATTGGACATCTCATGCTTCTCAAAAAGCTTGCTATGTTAAACTCTAGGAGTCATTTGTTCTTTCCAAACTTCCAAAATGATGTGCCTAAGAATTACACACTATGTCCACTCGAAGGGACAACAACCAATTTTGACATCGAAAAACATGATGTCTACAATCAAGCACATCATATCCCACCTCATGAGAAATCCCAAGTAAACCACATGATTGCAAGACATGACTGACCAATGAAACATCTTGCTACCTCACAAAAACTACTCAAAAAGGCTATAGACATGATGTGGCGATCCTGCAACACGTCGTGTCAAATGGTTATCAACCAAGGTCTTGTTAACAATTGAGGGACACTTGTGTTTGGGACCAAATATGTCTTGTATCCAATGGTTTGGAAAATATATAAATATAGGGAGAGTGATAGAGGAGGTACTTTTCCTTTTATTTCACTTAAACTTTGGGTAAAGAGTGGGAGGCAACCTAGAGAAGGATTGCACACTATAAGAGGCTAAAGGGAAGAAGAAGGAAGAAGAGGAAAGTCCCTTCTCCATTAGTGGAAGAAGCTTCTAGTGCAGATTCATTGTAGATTATTCATCCTCTATAAAAGTTGTGTATAATTTTTTTATCTTTTATCCTCTATTTCTTTAATATTACTCCATGGAACTTGTATAGAACATGATTTTCAATCTGGTTTTTTATTCCTTTATGGATGTGGAGTAGTTCCCTTTTCATTTGGTTCCTTCTTGGCACCCAAACTTCATGTGATAAATATATTTTGGTAGTATTATGGATTTTCTTAGTATATCTTATTCTTATTGAATACTTATGGGAATCTCATCCAAGGTACGTGATGTGCACAAATCATATCACCTTTTGGATCATGTTTGGTTGCATATCCATGTTGTTTTGACTCAATTATCACTCTCATTCATGCTAGATTCTATATTTTTATCTATTCTTACTTGTCTCATGGTTTGGATTGTAGGTACTACATATTGCAATAAAATTATGAGGAATATATCATATTATCTCTTATTGGATCACTCCTCAAGTATCTACATGTTTTGGGGTTCGAAATTACGCAAATACCACTTTTTACGGCACGTAAATCGGACCTACACACTGAAAGTTATGAGCAAAATACACAACAGCCCAGAACAGTGAAGTGCACGCCGTGCACCTGGGAATTTCAGGCAGATAAAAGTTTCTGGAAAGTTGTGCGGCGTGCACCTGGGAGCCAAAAGTTTCTGGAAAGTTGCACGGCGTGCATTTCCAAAGTGCACGCCGTGCATAGTGCATTCTGGAGGAAACTGAAAGTTTCTGGAAAGTTGCACGGCGTGCATTTCCAAAGTGCACGCCGTGCACCTGGCAGTTTCAGCATTTTGTAAAATACGAGTTTTTGTTTAAAACGAAGGGGGAACTTAATGGGCGGTTACGGACGGTCATTTTGCGGAAGTTCTCTCGTCCCAGAGCAAGTCTAGAGCAGAGGAGGGTGATTTTGAGGGGAAAGGAGGTGGTTTCTTGCCAAAGGAGTCCATTTCTTCTTCTCTTCTTCTCCATTGTCTTCTCCAAGGTGCAGCCAAGCTTCCCCAACTTCGTGCAGCTTCTCGGGAGAGGAGCTAGTCCGTTTTGGAGCAGCTTTAGGAGTGGAATTTCGTCCCCAAGACGGAATTCTACTTCTCTTGGGTTACACTTTCAATTCTCCTAGATTTTCCTTCTCTAAACCATGTTAAACTCTGAAAATTCTGTAGCATTTCTGCAATACATAATCATGGACGAGTAGAATCCAAATCTTAGACATGGGAGAGTAACTCCCATGTCATAGCTTGTATGAACATATGAATTTCGTACTAAATGTTAGTTTCTTGCATGTTCCAAGAGTTGTTTCAGATCTGAAATTCTTGTTTGTGTGATTGGCCATCATACTTGCATGTTTTATGCTTTCTTTCATAATCTGAGAAGATGTGTTTGAGAGTATGGAGTTACTCTTTTGGCAACTTTTCCTTGACCGCGAGAGTGGCTGGGATTATGTTGAGGAGCAAGGTTTGTGATTTGAAATGAAATACATACACGAGAGTGATGTATGGAGTTAAAATCATCATCACTTCACCGGGAGGTGAGTGATGACTACAAACCTCCTTTGTAAGTTAATTAACATGTTTAAATTCGTATTTTAATATAAGCTATGATGTGATAGTGAAATCCCAAGTCTAAGATCCTTCCAAATCTGAATCTTAACCTTTCTTAAGTGATAATTTACTGTTTTGTTTTAAATCTATAATTTAGTTGTTCTAATCCAACCATCTTGTGTACAACGATCTAGATTATTGAAAATCATAACTCTTACGCCTAACTAACCAACGCTCCTTGTGTTCGACCTCGACTACAACTACTCTCGTATACTTGCGGGATATAGCTAGTTGAGTAAAAGATCATTTTTAATGATTGAAACTCGTTAGTGTAAACTACCAACAAGTTCTTGGCGCCGTTGCCGGGGAGCATCGGTATTCCTGTTAGAGTAAGAGTTTTTGATAAGTAAATGAGACTAGATCACATCCTTCATATCCACCATCATATCCATAAATCATAATTCATCATGATCATCATAATTTGTTGTATCTTCCATGTTTGTTTTTGTATATCACTCACCTTATTTATTTGCAGGAGCATATGGGGTGTTCATAAAAAGATCCTTGAACCGTGCATATCTCTACATTCAGAAAATGAACACACTATTTGCAGCCCTCATGGAGCAAGAAGGAGTGAAACCCAAACATGTATGGAGGAATCACAACCCACACAACCATCATCCATGTCACCATCATATAAACAACATTCACCCATGCCACCTTCATCCACACCACCATCATTCACACCTAATTCACCACCATCATATACACCACCAACACCCATACCACATACACCACCACCACCATCTACGCCACATCCACCTAATCCTCTGAATCCACATGAAGAACTAGTCAAGGAGGATGACCTTCCTCTTAAGGACTACTTTGGTACAACTGCAATGCACATGAGTGGGCCTATTAATATTTCAGAATTTGAGGCAGAGGAGTTTGCTATCAGCCCAGCCATCATACAATTGCTACAGCTGAATGCATTTGGAGGGACACCAATGGAGGATCCAAACCTCCACATTGCTGAATTTCTACAGTTGCTAAGCACCATAAAGATATATGGCGTTCCTACTGATGGGATACGCCTAATCCTTTTTCCATTCTCTCTTAAAGATAGATCCAAGACATGGCTCTATACTTTACCAAAGAAGTCAATCAGCACTTGGGAGGAGCTTCTAAAGGTCTTTTTGGCAAGATATTTTCCACCTAGCAAAACTTTACAGTTGAGGATTCAACTCATCAATTATTCTCAAAGGGATGGAGAGACCTTGTATGATACATGGGAGAGGTTCAAAGATCTTCAACATCTTTGTCCACATCACGGTCTAAGCAATTGGCTTCTAATGCAATCTTTCTATAATGGTTTGTGCTACAATACAAGGATGTCTATTGATGCAGCTGCAAATGGAGCTCTAATGAACAAATCTTATGGAGAAGCTTATGCTATTATTGAAGATATGGCAGCAAACCATTACCAATGGAGTCCGGATACAAGCTACCACCCATCTTTTTCACATACTACTTTCAGAATGCAAGTGGAAGATCACACGGTTGATGCTCTAGACATAATTGCAGCAAAGCTAGACACTTTATCACAAAGGTTTGAGAAGCTAAGCACACATCCATTTCAAGCTGCCAATATTATTTGTGATGCATGTGGGTTTCTTGGACACTCATCTTCTACATGTTATGCTTCTTCTATTTATTCTCCAATGGGCTACACTCCACCGGACTTCTACAACAATGTCAACCCAAATTTCATTCAGCCACAACAACCACAAGTACAAGCTCTTTCTAGCAAAGAAAAATTTCCACCTTTCTTGCCTAGTCCACCAGAGACAAATCCTACATATTTCAGGCCGGTGACATTGAAGAATGGAGTTGTCATAGAAGTATATCCTTCAAAGTATGATGATGTTGATATCCATGATGATTATGAAGTTGCAACTAAAGGGGAGAAAGATACAACACATGCTCTACATGTTGATTCTTCAAGCAAGCCACATGTCCTTCCTCCTTACATTCTAGATGAGGCATTGCTTTATAATGAGAACACTCTTCCCAACTCATATTTTGATGATGCTTCAAAGGAGAATGAAAAGACAAATAGTATTGGCATACAAAAGACTATTCTTGCTGTAGCTAATAGGTGCTTTCGCTTGCCCCAAATAAAGGACATATTTGCAAGGAGGCATCAATCTTTAGCACAACAATTTCCAGCTGCAAATCAGAGCACCGGTCCTCCATGGACTTTGATGTTTCCACCATGATGAGGTACCCGGTTGCAACCTTTTTAGTTTGATTTATGCAGTGAGGACACTGCAGATTTCAAGCTTAGGGGGGAGCAACCGGATGGTAACCTAGTTCTTTTCGTTTTTCCCTTTCATGTTATTTGCTTCTTGTCGTTTGTTTTTGTTTTGTGTTCACATTTCAGTCTTTTATTTTCAATTCTGTGCTTCTTGTGGAAAATCTAGTATGATATGATGTTTATCTTTTATATGTGGATAGAACTCCTATGCTTAACAGATTGTCCTCTTTTGATGAGAAATATCATTTGGAGAAATTGTAAAAGGCATGCATTAATCAAATGAAACATTTTGGCCATAAACATGTGCTTAACCTTGGTTTATGCTTCTAGCCTGAACATTCATCTTTCACATCCTTGATTTCTTAAAACATGTAATGGTTTCAATTTTTTGAGTAAATCAACTTTACAACATCATTTGGAATACAAGATGCCCTTGCCAAGCTCTTAGTGCATTTTCAACCACTCTTTCAATGAAAAATTTTCAAAACAAATGAATGAAATCTAGCTAATGTTGCAATTTAGTTGACTCTCCTATCTTTTGGAAAAAAATTTAATATTTCTTTTGGCTTATCTCACCTTTATACCCTATAAAAGATGGCTAAACCGCCCACATATCATGCTAGCCTAGTGTAAGTCCGATCTGGCCACGATGGTTAGGTGGTATGTCTTAAAAGAGGGTAAAATACCCCAAATGACACTCCATGTGTGCATAAGCCTACATTAGCAGCCGAGTGTCGGAACCCATAATCCTTTATCATATCACTTTTGGGAAAGAAGGAGAGTACAACTAAAATTGTCAATTTTAACTAAGATTTCAACATTTGTATCCTTAATAGTTGAGAGTTTGAGTTGCACATCCACTAATTGCTTGGCTTGGTCATCCAAATTCTACCTAGTGTTGTTTAATTGATTGATTCAACTAATTGATGCCACCCCTGCTGAACTAAAAATCTCTTTCTTGGATGTTTGAGTTGAATTGATGGCTATGAGTATAAACATGTTGATCATGGTTGGTTTGGTCTTATACACATCTTTCATTTCATTTGATCTATGCATGAGCTTGACAATTCCTTCATTTGTGTTTCTATGCTCTTTTTGCTTGAGGACAAGCAATGGTTTAAGCTTAGGGGGATTTGATGTGCACAAATCATATCACCTTTTGGATCATGTTTGGTTGCATATCCATGTTGTTTTGACTCAATTATCACTCTCATTCATGCTAGATTCTATATTTTTATCTATTCTTACTTGTCTCATGGTTTGGATTGTAGGTACTACATATTGCAATGAAATTATGAGGAATATATCATATTATCTCTTATTGGATCACTCCTCCAGTATCTACATGTTTTGGGGTTCGAAATTACGCAAATACCACTTTTTACGGCACGTAAATCGGACCTACACACTGAAAGTTATGAGCAAAATACACAACAGCCCAGAACAGTGAAGTGCACGCCGTGCACCAAAAGTGCACGCCGTGCACCTGGGAATTTCAGGCAGATAAAAGTTTCTGGAAAGTTGCGCGGCGTGCACCTGGGAGCCAAAAGTTTCTGGAAAGTTGCACGGCGTGCATTTCCAAAGTGCACGCCGTGCATAGTGCATTCTGGAGGAAACTGAAAGTTTCTGGAAAGTTGCACGGCGTGCATTTCCAAAGTGCACGCCGTGCACCTGGCAGTTTCAGCATTTTGTAAAATACGAGTTTTTGTTTAAAACGAAGGGGGAACTTAATGGGCGGTTACGGACGGTCATTTTGCGGAAGTTCTCTCGTCCCAGAGCAAGTCTAGAGCAGAGGAGGGCGATTTTGAGGGGAAAGGAGGTGGTTTCTTGCCAAAGGAGTCCATTTCTTCTTCTCTTCTTCTCCATTGTCTTCTCCAAGGTGCAGCCAAGCTTCCCCAACTTCGTGCAGCTTCTCGGGAGAGGAGCTAGTCCGTTTTGGAGCAGCTTTAGGAGTGGAATTTCGTCCCCAAGACGGAATTCTACTTCTCTTGGGTTACACTTTCAATTCTCCTAGATTTTCCTTCTCTAAACCATGTTAAACTCTGAAAATTCTGTAGCATTTCTGCAATACATAATCATGGACGAGTAGAATCCAAATCTTAGACATGGGAGAGTAACTCCCATGTCATAGCTTGTATGAACATATGAATTTCGTACTAAATGTTAGTTTCTTGCATGTTCCAAGAGTTGTTTCAGATCTGAAATTCTTGTTTGTGTGATTGGCCATCATACTTGCATGTTTTATGCTTTCTTTCATAATCTGAGAAGATGTGTTTGAGAGTATGGAGTTACTCTTTTGGCAACTTTTCCTTGACCGCGAGAGTGGCTGGGATTATGTTGAGGAGCAAGGTTTGTGATTTGAAATGAAATACATACACGAGAGTGATGTATGGAGTTAAAATCATCATCACTTCACCGGGAGGTGAGTGATGACTACAAACCTCCTTTGCAAGTTAATTAACATGTTTAAATTCGTATTTTAATATAAGCTATGATGTGATAGTGAAATCCCAAGTCTAAGATCCTTCCAAATCTGAATCTTAACCTTTCTTAAGTGATAATTTACTGTTTTGTTTTAAATCTATAATTTAGTTGTTCTAATCCAACCATCTTGTGTACAACGATCTAGATTATTGAAAATCATAACTCTTACGCCTAACTAACCAACGCTCCTTGTGTTCGACCTCGACTACAACTACTCTCGTATACTTGCGGGATATAGCTAGTTGAGTAAAAGATCATTTTTAATGATTGAAACTCATTAGTGTAAACTACCAACAGTACGCATACTCCTAAAATTCATCAACCAAAAATTGTATTAGTTAGATATACGTATCTCTGTATATCTACATACTAGGAATGTATACAAATTTATTAGATAGTAATTAGAGATCTAATCACCCATTATGTAGAAATGACTAGGGGATACTCTATTAATATCTCCTTGTGCATGTTATTGAATTTGGTAATTGTTTTCTTTAAGGAAAATTATAAAAATGTCTACTATATGAAAGATTTTTAGCTGTAAAAGATCATTCATTTTGCCTCGTTGGTTTATAATGAAAATTATTAATCACACATTTGAGAGATATGACAAACATGAGAATTCAATCTCTTCTATGAACATTAACCATATGGTTTATGGTTGTGATGGAATTAAATACACTTCCTTGAATTGATAATTTGAAATAAATTGTTGACATTTTTAGTTAATTTAGAATGGCATCAACTAATTATTTTCATTCTCAAATCACTACTTCAATTGAATTGTGTTATCCATTTGATATGCAATGGCTCCTTTTAAAGGCAAACTTAAGTGATACTAGTGTTAGTTCTTTTGATTGAGTGTATCAAGTTTGTTTCACTTAGGTTTTTATTATTGATTGAATAATCTTTGATGGGAGGAATCAATTAACCAACCTTTGGTGGTAAAAATCTACATGTTTGCATGTTGATCAAATGACATGTGGGTATGACATGTGAGTAAGTCAAGTCCATAGTTTAGACTGAATTCTTACCAGATTGAACCTACCTTTGTGGTTGGTGGCATCATAGTTTTAACCATTAACAAGGAGGGACTAATTCTGAGAAGTTGAGCTGATGAGGAGGATGAACGCAAAAGGTAACTTGACCTTTTGGGTAATGAAATTTTATTCTAACAATGATTAGTTGTTCATGTATCAAACTTACACAGGCTTACATTTTTTCCAATCCTCATCCAGTGACTACTCTTAAATCCTTTTGAAGTGGTTAGGGAGAAGAAAAAATAGTCAAAGATGGCACACAAATAGAAACCCCCCCTCCAATTAATTCAACACTAGCTAGTCAATGAAGTCATTCAAGAAATAAACAACAACTGCTATCATTGAAACAAACATATTAGCACATGTCATTTGGAGAAAACAAATTATCATGAACAAGATGAAGTATGTTAAATGCATAGTAGTGACTCCCTAAGTAAATTTATATAAATCTACCAAATCTACATTGGAAGGAATACCCTAATGAAACAAGAATGAGGGATATATTATGGTGGTAACCTAACAATAGGGCAATGGGTATATATTAGGTGAATTGAGTAAAACTTGCAAATCAATCCAAAGAAAACTACAATGGAAAAAGGATGCTATCCTAAATGATGTTTTCCAAAATGATGAATAAAATTATCCTTAATGCTAAAAGTGGAAATGCAAAAATGGATAATGAATGAAATGGATGCTTCATCTAATGAGAGTGTAGGTGGTAGGTGCTTTGATGAGTATATCTAGATTCCAAACTGGCCTTCATGAATATTTAGGGACCATTAAATCACTTATGATGGATGTCACTCCTTTCTTCTTTCTTTTTCTATTTTGTTCTTTTCATCACTCTTTTTTTTACAATACGATCAAAACATGCCCTTCCTTAGCAAAAGATTTATTTATGCTAGGGATTTTATAGAGTAAGAGGTAGAGGAGTACTTAAGATTGTCCCCATTTTGTATTAAGTTCTTCAAGATTTAGCTAGAACTAGAACCCTATGTTATGTTTGTAAAAATGGAATATGCATATCGCTACTTTAATCATAATGCCAAATTTGTCAATATTGCATTTTCCCCATATTTCTATGCTAATGACAAAATAATATGTATTCATACTTAATGTTATTAAGTGGAAATATGAGCTAGTTCACACATATGGAGGTGGTGTATGGTTGAATGAGGGTGGATGGATATCATTGCAATTAAGCCACATCATCCTACTCAATCACAATAAAACTCTCTCGTGGCTGACTTCTGAATCATGAAATTTAAACCTGTCCCCAGAAGATTCCATAAAAGACCAATGCTCACAAATAAAAGGAGTTTCATTAAATATCAAATTCCATCAATGTTGTACCTAGGTTGACCAATCCATGTAAATTCTAAAAGTTCTTATGCTTTAAACATTAAAAATATGTTGAAGAATATTTAGAGCAATCTTGAATAAATATATGAGATTACATGACTTTTCTTGGTTGGAATTTACAAGAAAAATATCATTTCCATGGTAGGATATAGAAAAATGAGATACATTACACTAGATAGAACTCAATTGATTAACTCAAAACAAAGAAAAGACATGAAAGAATAACAACTAAATATGGAACAAGGTATAATGTCATTCCATCCTCCTCAAATGTTGTGATTGACACCATCCTCAATGTCAAGAAGACTTATGAGATGGATAGGATAAGTGTGACCAATTTCTTGTTGTGAATATTTATCATCAAAGCTCGATCCTACATGCTCCAAAATTGTTGATTGTATCTTCTTGGTGTTGATGGCATCAATTCTAGGGTTGATATGTTGACCTTGAAGCCAGAGATTCTATAGCTTGTGTTGGTTGCGGTGCATGCTATTGACCATGAGGTTGAATAAATGACTTAATGATACCATGCACACTCGAAACAAGTCAAATTCATAACATCTTGTATAAGGTAAATTCTATTTTTTTCCAAAAAATGAAAACAAATAAAAAATAGATAAAAAATAACTAAACAGTGGGTTGTCTCCCATAAGCGTCACTGTCTCCCATCTTAGGTTAAACGGGAGCTCAACCTGGATCACATCCCAATGTTGGTGATCATTTGAATAATATTGTAGTTGTTTCTAGAGGTGTTGTAAATTCTTTAACTTGGTGTGCATAACTTTTAGATCATTTCTGAAGTGATATATCTCATTCTTTACTCAATTTCAACATGATAATGTTCATCATCAAGTTCCATCGAAAAAAAATTGATGTCACAACCTCATGCACCACCTAAACCTATGGTGATTAGACTCCTCAACAACCTTTGGCTTGGTACATTTAATGACGATGGTCCGAAAATTAAGTAGTCATCATCAATCTCGTGTTCCATCACGTATGTTGCAATCCATATCTTGTTTTTATGATTATCTTAGGATTAAGGATCACCTTGATCTTAATTATAGCTTATTTTAGTACCTTGCATGATTTTATTGTGAAGAAGTACTTGATTTTAGCTTTAAATTTAGCATGATTAACTCAAAAAGATGTTTTTCTCATATGTATATACTTGAGCTTTAATGAGATAGTAATATCTTACATATGTATAGGGAAGAATATTAAAGGTATTAGTAATTAGTTAATAAAGAAAATATTATTGTAGTATTTTATAACAATTTAATTGTGAATTTTTATAAGATTTAACTATTGATCCAACACAAAAATAATGGATATAATCAGAGTTCAATTGAAAATGTTATTGTCATTTTTAGTGATCATGAGCTGAGCAGCCATCAACATGCTCACCAATAGATTTGCTTTCCCATCAACCCTACTTATACCAAAGAGAATGCAAACCAATGAGTGAGTTAAGTAATGAGTAGGTAGACTAAAGAGCATGAAAACAAGCAAGCAAGTAGTTTGATAAAGGCATGCAGCCCACTGATGGGCGAGCACTAAGAAATTATTCTGCCCATCACAACCAATCATGAAAAAAATCATTTATTTTGATATATACGTATTATAATTCAATGAAATTAGTTTCCTTGAATTTGTATTTTTTCCCCACACAACCATAGCTCTAAACTACAATAAAGAAGAGCTAGAGGTCTATTTTTGGGGTATATCTTGATGAACATAAGGAATAGGGGAAGAATGGAGGAAACCTAAATAAACTAATGAATGTAAGCTTTGAAATGTTCTTCTTCTTTGAGTCCTTCCATTCTCTTGGTGGGTTCATGTACAGAGAGGTTGAACTAGAACATTTTTCTTCTTTCTTGTCATCTTGTTCTGCCTCTAATAGATAGACACCCTTTGAAATAGTTGCTTGATGTTGACCTACAAAGAGGTATTATTGGTAGTTTTTAGCTTGAATCTAAGCTCACAAACCTAGAATGGGGATCAATAAGCTAGATTTGGAGCTGAGGTGAATTGAAAACCATCCTCTATTCTTTGTATAAAATTAAGACAAAAATCATAGATAATATGTACTTTCTTTTATATGGCTTATTGTTTGCAACTTGAAGAGCTAAAATCTCATATTGTACTTGAACGGTTGGTTGATTTAGCTTAATTGTGGTATTCTATCAATGCCTTTAGCTTTAAAATATTGATGCGAACTTCGTAGTGAATTTCGATGCTAGAATTAGAGGAATTGAAAGCATATCATTTCTTTCCTAATTCCTACATCAATGCAAATAATAGCCTAAAGATGATTATTGTTATTCCTAGTTGCTACCCATGTACTTGAGTAAAATTAAATGCACAGTTCCTTCCTTTCCTTTTATGTTGGTTTTCTTAGACACTCTTTTAATTTAATTTCTCTATATATCATAGTTCATAGGAAGGTTTAGTGTTTTTAGAAAAGAAATAAAAGCCTTAAATGCAAAGATAAGCTACAAAAAGTACAATAGACAATCTAACTATAAAAATAAAGAGTAAATATATACAATAGATGCACGGAACGCCATAGAATCCATCACATACATCTGCACCATGTAGGTGGAAACGTGCATACCAAATGACACAGGACAAGATGAGGTGATGGAGTGTACCAGTGGGGTAAAAGGGACGAAGATCAGCATGAATGATCTCCTTGATATAGTGAGGTTAACCAAATATTCTGGCAGTACTTGCTACATTTTAATTAGATCAGATCATTTCATGATTCAACCTTTGTAGAACCACTATTGCAAGTAGTCAAACCAAGTGCTTTCAATCTATACCTAAGAACCCATGTGCAAAGGAGGAGTCTAATTAATCTATCCAGTTGCTTAGTCATCAACGCTAGATGTGAAGAGCCTCATTGCGTGTCAAGAAACTACTTTAATAAACTTAGAGTCCTAAGTTTATTCAAAATCTTATACAGTGAGATTGTATCTTGTTGTGATATTTCCACTTGTCGTGGTACACTTCATGTGGTTCCAAGGAATAATAAAAGCAACAAGTGGCAATAAATATATTTACTTCTCTATTTATTGAAGTTATAATCGTAAGTCCTTTCATGTTGGATGATTTCTAGATTTCAATTGCCATGTTTATATTGTTATGTATATGATTTAATTAACAATATGTATGGATAGTCATGGCTTCTTGGTGGATTTTAATGCACTGAGCCGATAGATCACACACTCTACTACATAATATTTGTGGGTTCAGTTCCTACTCTACAAGAGGAGGCAAAAGCTTTTTTTCATTAGGGTTGAATAAATGAGGTCTTGGGAGAAGTAGTTAGTTTAGTTAGACAACCACTTATCACTCCCTTGGTCATGGGGACGTGAGAGTGAAGATTGAGGATAATTTTTCTATATGTTGTACTTGATGTACATTGAAGTCAAAACTAGTTTCTTTTAGTTAAGTTAAGTTGTAAAAGTCAAACTCAATTGTGAAATTAGATGTTTCCTAGTAAATTTTCAAGTTTTTTCACTAAAGTTAATTTCCAGTTAGTGAATGAAAGGGATGGTTAGTCTAATCTCACCTTAATGGTCTCAAACTATGGTTGGTGGGTTTATGTTCCATCATATTTTTTTATAACCATGTTATGATGTTATATCACATATCCATGACAAATATGGTTAGCCTACATGTATATCACATATCCAAATACATCTTGTAATCTCACATATTCTTGCAAACTATAAATATTTTAAGGTTATAGAAATAGGAGATATGGAATAAATATTCAACATATGAGGGTGACAGTTACCCTTCTTAAAATCTTTATCAAAAAAAGTTGCCATCCTCTATTAATATATCCACACGTTACCTCTTATTCACTTTCTAAGTTACCCTTATGTTATATATAATGCACGTTACCATAATTATACTTGTTGTTTCATTAGTTACTTTTAGCTTCATTAATGACTTGATGTATACAACTTCACAAGATAGAATACAGTTCATATTATAATTAACTATGAAATTAATATTAGTTATTTGAGTATCATAGTTATGGGGACTACTTCTGAGTTTTGATATATGCTAACATTTTATTATGGTTCTATATAATCTTAAAAAAGAACCCTAATTTGGTCTATGTTGCTGGAATGATGAAATTAGGGATTTAGAAATGAAAAGAGGAGAATATAAATAGACTTCTAGAACTTTGATTATGTGCATGTGATTAGGTGATAGAATAATGAATCAAGAGTACCTTAAAGATATCCTCAATAGTAAAGGTAAGTGCTCCATTCTCATGAGTATTCATACTTAGTAAGATAATTATACTTACATGTTTCTTAAGTAAGAATTTAATGATTCTTGCGATCCAATGTTCTATGATTTAAGTTAAGGTATACAAGTAAGATTTTTATATTTTCATGGTTGTGTCCTTACATGTGCGTAAGATATCAAGTAGAGCTATGTTTTTAAGATTTCTTTATACAATTAAGATCTAAAAGTTAAGTACATGATAAGATTATAAGATAGAAATATATTAAGTCATGATTGAGTTTTCAAGACAAGATTTTATAAATTTCATGTATTAAGTTTTAAGATTTAAAGACATGATAAGACCATGCGATCAGGATGTCTTAGAATTCATATGAGATCATGCTTAATTAGATGACATGAGATTTTGGAGTTAGAACAAGGACCTTAGTGTAGGTCAACTCAATAGACATGACCCATACCCTTAGTGTAGGTCATTAGACCCAGGCCATTTGTGGAGGCTGACTTAGATATATGTCCCATGTACCAGAGTGTAGCTCATGAGACTTAGGCACTTGAGCACAAGTATCTAGAGAAAGATAAATAAAAGGACAACAATTAAGTCAAAGAAATAAGAGCTATTTCATTTTAGATCTTCTACAAAATTAAATGTTAGTCCCATGTGCATCATGCTTAATAATATATTTTGTAGAATCCTTTACTCTAGTAATGTAAATGTTATGATACTCATGTCACTTACTCTAATAAATTATTTTTCTAATGCATAGATGGGGACACAATGTCCGTGGGTGAGGAGCAGTCAAAAGTAACAACCAGTGTGTTGGAGCACAAGGATAGAGTAGGATAAGATCTGGTGGGGTGCCAACTATAAGATTATCCTCAGGTTTATAGACTCAACTAGATGTTTCCATGTATACAAATTTAGAGTAGAGACTTATGACTCAAGATGGTAAATGAGTTTTCCATGTGATAGACTTTATGTTTCCTTTTGTAAATACAATAATGAGAATGTTTATTATTTCAAGTTTGTGTGATTGATTATATTGTTCTTATGAATGCCAATTTTATGTAATTCCCCCAACCCAAGTGTAGGAGTTATGTATAACATGGTGTTGCTTCCTCTAGGTGCATGTGTACTGAGGAAGGGTGTAACTGAACAGTATCAAAGTGACATTATAGTTGGCCACTGGATGAACTTTCATGTTCTTTCTAAAGATCACCCTATAAGAAGCTAAGTGAGAGTAGAGTACACATTTAGAAAGATAAGTAGTAGCCATAGGTATAGAATAAGTAAGTCAAAGATATTAGAAATCAAAGTGTAGGTCTAGACAAGAGATATAAGACCAAATAAGGATTAGGGTTATGTGTCTAGAAGTTTCAGAATTTTATGTTAACTCTGGAATTGCATATATACCTTTCTCTATATCCACATGTTTTTGGTATGGGCACAAGCTTATGTTTTTTTTAGAGAGTATGTTATGTACACATAAAATATCATGCTTATCTCACCATTCTGAATGCATGTGGTATGAGACTATGCACTAGAGAGGTTTGAAGATAAATGTGATAAGACATGTTACCTTTAGATGTATGATAGGATGGCATACATACAAAGGCAACAAGGAAAAAAGGAAGTTAAAATTATAAGTTTGAAGCATATTCTTACCTAAGCTTAATTAGATACATATTAAGACCAAGTACACATTCAAAGGGTAGACATTTTAATATAGATTCAAAATGGAACCAAAACCATAATTTGATCTTCCAAGAGAGAGGAAATCTAAGAAGATGACGGTATGGCATATGCTTTAAGCATCCTTGGTAGTATGTGCACATGTTAGTCAGATTTAGATGTTCAACCATGAGAAGGTCACACCTTGCATATGGAACTGAGACTTCATGATAATACTAGAGTTTTAGTGTGCATAGAATATTCTAAACCCTAAGGTGGGTAGACTAATAAAATTTTAAGGATAAAAGTTCCTATACGGTTGGTAGTAATATACCATCCCAAATTTTGAGAAAAAGGGGCTTGATGGAAAATAAATTAAGGTATGTACTCTAGTGCAAAAAAAAGTACAAAGGGGTCGTGTATGAAAAGTTTCCATACAAATGAATGTCAACTACTAAAAGTATTAGACCTATGGATGTATTATGTGGATTATGGTATGATCATATAGAAGATTAGTTTTCTAGAGGTTTAGAGAAAAACAAAGTTCGTATGGAGAAATTTAGGAATTTAAAACACTCCTTTTGTCCTTTGATTGGGTTTAGTTTAATCCAACAACTTATAGGTGTATTTGGACTTTTTGGAATTCACTTAATTTGGGAAAACTAATCAGATCATCTCCAATCAAATGGAAATACCAAAGAGGACATTAGGGATGAATAATCACATGATATCTTGATGTAGGCTTCCTAGAAAAATGGCAAAGATAATATCTCAAGACCAGTGAGACCTTATAAGGAAAGTTCAAGAGATTGTTCGTTGAGGGGGTAATAAATCAACCCTAAGAATTTGAGACATACTCCTGAGAGTGCCAATATGGGGAGAGAACCTATACTTATTTCACAACCTAGTGTCATGTATGGAAACAACAAGCACCATCTGATCACTTTTGTCATGACCGAGAGTTTCACAACCATAATGACAAAAGCATCAAGAAAGATTGAGCATTAGGTGGAGGATGCCCTCAGGATGATTCATTCTTGGAGGATACAAGTATAGGGCACTACATCATGAAGATGGTATCTATAGACCACATCAGGGCAACTGGCAGATGGGCCTTGCTTGGAGGATTCAAGAAAAGGGCACTATGTCATGAAGATAACAATTTTTACACTTGGAACATGCTTCCACCCTAGCATAGTGAGCCCTTGGAAGCTATACATTGCAGCCAACATGAGGGAGACGAGCCACTGGAAACCAGTGGAGAGGCATCACTATCCCAGGAATCATCAGACACACAGAAAGTTGATGCAATCAAGACATTAGAGAGAGAGAGAGAGAGTCTCAAGCTACAACAAGCACACCTAGTAGGCGGTCTCACCCTCCAACGAAAAGGATGTTAATGGAGGCATGTGTTTGGCATCCTCTCTAGTCATGCTCATGTTGACAATGTCATTTGTCTTCTCAATCATGTGAAGATTGATGATAGAAGGTCTTATGTGGACGATGTGGACCCTTGCTAGGTGGATCTGACCTCCAGGCCCATCTTAGTTGTTGATGAGGGTGAGAAGAGGATGGACACATCTGATCTATCAGATGGAATACATACAACATGAATTGTTTTAAGAAATTAATTCTTATAAAATTCATATCTATTAATCTAGGGATCCAATCAAGACAAATAAGGTATTGTTGAAAGTTTGTTAAACTAACTATCATCGAAAAGTACTTTCAACATATGTTATTTCCGTTTACTAATTAATATAATTGTTATACCAAGTGTATATATCTTTTATTTTTAAAGGCTAAAAATAGTATTGAGTCTCAAAAAACCTTGAAAACTTTATGGTATTATGTTTTGATGTTTTTCACCTACTACTAGAGTCCTATCACAATTATTTGATGTTTTACCTGGATTTTTTATCTTAACCCTTGTAAGGGTATTTTGGGTATTTCATTCATAATTTGACTATAAAGTGATGTTATGGTTTTTGAGAAACCCTAGTAAGTAGTATTGCTAAGATTTATAGAGTCTTATGGATGTTTCATGCCTTTTTGCATAGTAATATATTTTTCAAACTAAGTGGTTGTTATGTGATGTAGTTAATGATTATTGGTGAGATATTATACTATCTATATGCTATATTTGTATTTCAAACAATTTTGCACGTCACTCTATAATTTGAAGTAAAGTATAATATATAAATATGTTTCGAAGTATATCTTGATCAAGAAGGCATATTTATAGGTATTAGTACATGATGAGATTAATATGGGTTTACTTGAGTATTATCGCTATAGTTTTGATATAAGCTAACATTTTATCATGGTCATAGACAATCCTAAACAAGAACCCAAATTTGGTCCATGATGCTAGAATGTTGGGAGTAGGGATTTAGAAATGAAAAAAGGAGAATATGCATAGACTTGTAGAACTATGATGATGTCCAAGTGATTAGGTGATGGAGTAAGGGATCAATAATACTGTAAGGATGTCCTCAATACTAAAGGTAAGCAGTCCATGTCCATGAGTACTCATACTTAGTAATATCAATATATGTACATGTTTCTTAAGTAAGAATTTCATGATTTATGTGGTTCAATGTTCGACGATTTTAAGTTGAGATATACAAGTTTCGTACTTTCATGGTAATGTCCTTACATGTGCCTAAGATATCAATTAGAGTTATGTTGTTAGTTTTCTTAGAATGATTAAGATCTAATAATAAGTACAAAATAAGATTATAAGATTAGGATGCATTAAGTCATGATTGAGTTTACAAGACAAGATTTTATAAGATTCATGTATTAAATTTTAAGATATGAAGCCATGATAAAACCATGAGATCATAATGCATTAAGATTCACATGATATTGTATTTAATAAGATGACATGAGATTTTCAAGTTAGACATTGCATGTCTACTCAATACAAATGACCCATGCCCTTAGTGCACTTCATGAGGCCCAAGTCATTAGTGAAGGTCAATTGATATATATGACCTACACACTAGAGTCAAGTTCATGAAACCTAGGTACCCGAGTACATGTCTCCAGATAAATATAAGTAAAAAGAAAAAATTTAAGTTCAAGAAAGAAGAGTTATTTATATTTTAGTTCTTCTATAGAATTTAATGTTAGTTCCATGTGTTCATAAAAAAATGTTACTTCCATGTGTATCATGTATAAGAATATATTTTGTAGAATCCTTACGGAACTAATGTAAATGTTATAATACTTATTCCACTTACTTTGATAAATTATTTTTCAATGCATGACTAGGGACGAGATGTCTACAGGTGAGTAGCAAAAGCAGAAGTAGCACCCAAAGTCTATGAACACAAGGATAGATCAAGATAAGATTTGGTGGGGTGCCAGCTATAAGATGATCCTCAAGTTTATAGGTTCAAATATATGTTTCCATGTATAAAAATTTAGAGTAGAGACTTTTAATCAAGATGTTAAATAAGTTTTCTATGTGATAGCCTTTATGTTTCCTTTTGTAAGAACAATGATGAGAATGTTTATTATTTCAAGTTTGTGTGATTGATTATATTGTTCTTAGGAATCCCAATTTTGTGTAATGCCCCACCTTTTGAGTACATGAGCTATGAATAACTAAATATTGCTTCCACTAGGTGCATGTGTGTGCTTAGGTAGGGTGTTACACCATCATTAAAAAAATTCATCTTTAAATTCAAAAGCTTGTCGAATTTGCATCAATTACAATAATGCATTTAAAAGACCAACTTTATGCATTAATGAGATAGTTGGATATAATACGGCCAATTCATTTGAATTCCAGAAGCACAATAGTTAGATAAAAGGTATAAATTATTCAATATCAAATAGGACTCAGTAAGAACAACATGTATGTAGATTCTCCTATCATTTGGTACCAATAAACCATATAGATGACATTTTTAGTAACATTTTCATATATATTTCGAATCTTAACAAATGCATGGTTAAGTGAGCATGATATTAACATTAAAAAGTACTTTATTTTATTAGTAACAACATAAAATTTCTTAATTCCATCTTATCCTAAATAGTTCTTAAGAAATCATGTTTTAGCACATTAGTGGATTATAGGCAACATTAGAGCATTTTAGAACACCAATGTACTAACTTTGAGATTTTAGTGCATGTGCAATTAATAGAGGAAGACATCATGATGAAGAATCACTAATAAAGGGTTAAGGAAGGACAATAAATTTCCAACCACATTATATAACAACAAATTAGTCCCTAAAGTTCAACTTGTACGCATGTTAATAAAGTTTCGAGCAAGTTTAGGGATTTGCATGCACAAGAAGGCAAAAGAAACTAAGAAATGAAATATCACTCTCCTATAAGGGTGATGATCACAATGTCCACACAATAAATGATTAACACTCTCCAAGATCCTAGATCTACCCTCTAAAATCTCTAAAACCAAATCTCCAAGCAAGATCTAACTTCCCCTAGGACAAAGATGAGAAAAAGGAGGATTCTTTATCTATATGGGGTAAGTTCTGACATGAAACTCCATGCATAACATGAGGTGAGGAATAGAAATAAAAGAGATATCAAAATATGAATCTTACCTTCTTATATAATCTTGACCAACAACATTCATTCACATGCATGCATCAACATGCAAGCTTCCATCCATGGCCAATACCCTCCTTTGAGCTCCCATATCCACCTGGGCTCTCCGTCATGTTCTTACAGCAAGAATGGGGTGTCAAATGATCCTCTAGGGTCGATTGGGAGGTTTTTTTATATAATAGGATGGGAAAAAATGTCAAAACATCCCTTGACTAGTGTCTGGAATACCACTTAATTCAAAGAAGAACTTTCATTGGTCAAAGAATCAATTCCAAAAGCCATCCTAGCTTCCTCATTGAGCCATGCATGTCCTCAATTAACCCATGCAAGTTTTTAGTTGATATTCAAAACTGAGCCACCATAAATCAATGACCTAGTGATCCTATGAATTGATAGTGATGAAACTAGAATCTTATGGGTAAATGAACTGTTTGGCCATCACAACCCCCCCCCACCCCACCACCACACTAGATAAGGTTAGGGTTAGGTAGCAAGGGCTGAGACCCTATTCTAAGTAAAGAAAAAAGAATTAAAGATAAAGAAAACAAAGAAACACAATGAGGAACAATATGCTATAAGTTAATGTACACTCAATTTGCAATCAAACCCTCTGGTGGATTGTATATCTGTCCACAAACACACATGAATTATAAAATCAAGGTAAATAGTGTGCAATTGAACTACAATTAGAGTTATCTCTTAGACAACTTATTACAAGGTTGAATCAATCATGAATTATAAGAAATACAACTGTGGATATTTTGTGCAACATTTGCATTTAAGTCCTTATATTATGAGGAATCCAAAACTTGTAAAGAAACTTGAAATTAGGGCAAACAAAGTGCAAGTTGACCAATTTAAGGATTTATCTCAATGAAATGATCTAGAAACTTAATCAAGTATACAATTATGATAATAAATCTAGATTAGAGGGAAAATAAGGTTAAGATAGGTCCATACCCAATGAGTAGCCTAATGGTACAGCTCGATAATACCTAATGAAGGGACCCAGGTTTGACCCAGGCTATTCTCCTTGGGGTGCAACAAGGTCCCACATTAATGAGCGCACTGCGGTGCCCTCAAAGTACGTGATTGGTTTTGGGGTTTACTCTTGGCTGGGTCAGGTCCAACAGTGACCTTTCCCAGGAGGGCTTCCTCATCATAAAAGAAGATAGGTTCATGGTTTCATAAAGACATGTCTTTGTTATCTCTATGGTGAGTCATGTCAAGTCTTTACAAACCATGCGAGTTTAAAAGGTAATTTTTTACACAAAAGGACCTGAGCCTGAGACAAATTAGATTGTTAGAGCTTATTAAAAACTATGATGTTACTATATGATTACCACCCTGAGAAGGACAATGTTGTGGCAGATGCCTTGAGTAGAAAGTCTACATCACCTATAATTACACAAAAGGACCTGAGCCTAAGACAAAATAGATTGTTAGAGCTTATTAAAAATTATGATGTTACTATATGATTACCACCCTGAGAAGGACAATGTTGTGGCAGATGCCTTGAGTAGAAAGTCTACATCACCTATAGTGATGTTTTATATGGCATATGTAAACACATACTTAGGGCACTTTTGGTTAGTTGGATCTCCAAGAATCATGTGTTTAGGCCATCCTGCATTCAGAAAATATTGCATTGTCAAAATCCTATAAACAAAAATATTATGTTTGGTTTCCTGGATTTGTAAAATACATGATATATTTTTTGGGTCCACCAACCATGCGTAGTTGCATTTTGGCATCCGGAAGAATTTTTATGGAAATAAAAATGTAGGATTCCTATTATGTCTAAAAATCCAAGGATTGGCTCCATTTTTCAAAATTTTTAAGCTAAGCATAAACTTTCTATAGACGTATTCCAAAATACAATCCAATACAACAAAATACAAAAAACCAAACATGCCCTTATTGCTATCCCATTCCACCAAACTCAAAAAGATCCATCGAGAACATATGAAGCAAATATAACCTTCTAGTGTAGATGACATGCCATACCATCAGAGTTCCATATTATGGCTAGTACTCAATCATCAACTTTATCGACCATCTCTATTTCACCTTCACCCTTGAAGGAGGGTGCTTGCATCTTCATGATTTTCATTATTGAATAATCGTTAGGATTATTAGGCACATGTGGGTTGTTCATCTTCACTGCCATAGTAGTGGTAAAAAGTTGTCGAAACATGACCAACTCTTACTCAGGAGAGATGACTACGCCTGCACTAGCAGAAACTAGGGTTTCCAGACCTATGGATGGTCCACTTCTAGTCAGAGGAGTACCTTGAGTCATTAAAGGGTTAAGGGTGGAACCATCATTGGCATCCCAAACTAGTTGTCAACAAATGAGTTATCTCCTGCCATGAGGGTTTTTCCTACACAAGGCAAGGGTACTAGGTCTAAGCAACATATGAAAATGGTAAACATCCTGAGGGAGACAAGATTGAAATAGTTATATAACCGACATCCACTGCTCTGATACCATGTTTTAAGGAGTGGGATCCCATAGGGAATCCACTCCCTACTAAAATAAATAGGAAACATCCCAGATCAAACACCAACATAATTTTTCTCTCAAAAGAGATGATAACCAATTTATTCAACATGTATGTATCATAACACCAAAGTAGCAGCGGAATTTGAAGATGTATCTAACCATTACAAAGTTTGTTATCATAACTATCCTTCACCATGCAGGGTGAGATAAAAGGAAAAACTAACTAAACATAGGACTAGATGAGGGTCACCTAACAATTACAAGAAAGTCTCCCACAAGGTTTCAACTACATTTGTTGTGGTCCAGGCTCACCTTGATTGTCTTCTCCTCATCCAACACTTGGGGTTGGAAGCGTACCCCACAAAAGGAAGAGAAGATAACATCAGCAAAAAGCTGGTATGTGAATGCTAAAATAGAGTTGAGCAATTTATGGAATAAAAGGACATGAAATAAAGAATGCTTCCCATTGAAAAGAAAAGGACTACCCAAAGAGGGAATAAAAGAAGAGAATTATGAGTGATGAATAAAAAGGAGAATACTTTCCATAAAATCAATAATAAAAGTGGTTCCATAAAAGCATACATAATCTTTGGGGCACAAAATCCATCACTATAATAACAATCTACATGCATGTGAGATAAACATAGCACTAGAACAATATAAATAACAATGGAGGCCAATCCTCATAAACTTGAAACCTGATAGAGAATGACACATAACCAAACTCCCAATATATAAAGTGTGTGGGCCAAACCTCATAAACTTGAAACTCGGGTATGGGGCACATAACCTCCATCCTAAAAATATAATAAGGGCACATAGCCCAAAAACCAATGTACTTACACTACTCTAAGGCTACTGAGTCACATAACATGCTTAATGTAGAGGAAAGTAAAAAAGTATAGTTAGATTCTACAAATTAGTCACCAAAAAAGTGACCAACATATGCATCCACCTCACAAGTGGGAAAAAGACATCACATGTCATCATATAGAGTTCCATCATGAATGAATCATAAGAAACAGACCATGAGAATGTCCAAATATGATCACAATATGAGTACCAAATAAAGTAGTTCACATGAACCATAACTTTCAAAAGGAAGAATATTGTGTAGGCTATTATCCATAGGACCTAAAGAAAGATTAAAATAGGTTATTTCTCAAAGGAATAATTGGAGATGCAAACATACCTTTCTTAAGAATCTAAGTAGTCCAAAGTTAGTTCTACATCCAGTCCTAGGTCTCCAAAACACCTAAATGCATATATGTAGAAGTAGGGTTAGGTTTACATTAATTATCCAAAACCCTAAAAATCACCTTTTTACTAATAGTGAATTACATTATCAAAACCATGCCATATTTTAGATTATATTTTATGATTTCAAAACATATTCTATTTTTTTTTGACATAATATTATTAGTTATGAATTTTGCAAACTATAATCAATTAGAAAATACATTAAAATTCATATATCAATTAGTTTGGAAATTTTGGCGATAAAACTGATACTAAGAGATAGTGAATATTTTCTAAATCCAACGACTATTTATTTATAATTTTTGGATAAACATAAAATTAGTTATGAATTTTATAAAATTTGACCAATCATAAAATTAGGAAAAGCCAAATAATCAGAGAAATCGTGAGAGAGAGGGAGCAAGAGTGAACTAGGCCTTCTGAGTTGGTTCAATCATGGTTGGCCAACTCGGCCAGTGCCACTACCAACACAACACTTGACTTGGCACAAAAACAAGGAGAAAATTGAGGTGAAATGTCTGTTATACCCCTAGTCGAAAAAAGCAAACCAAAAGAAAATGGAGGAGTAAGAGAGGAAAATCGTGTTGGGGAATCATCCCCCCAGGCTCCTAGCCATGACCGTGAGAATTATCTAGGCTAGAACTCGATGAGATTAGGGGATTTTGATAGGGATGACGAATCATGGATTTGAAAGCATGAAGGCAAAGAAAAGAGAACGAGAAATCATACCCTAACTACAATTGAGCGCCAGTAGAGCAAGTTGCTTGCGAGCAACGCTCCAAGCTGAAACAGAGAAGAGGAGCTCTATGGCAACGTACTTTAAACTCCACATTAATTGAGATGAAAGAAGTAACATTTGTGATGAGATGAACCCATAGGTAAGGTTGGATATTTATAAGATGCGGTCACGAGCCCTATGGGTGTGGGGCTAAGAAAGCTTGGGAGATAAGAATCGGGCATTTCTATACAGGAAACTAGGGTGCATGTTTGGTCTTAGATTGTGTGTAATCTTATTTGAAATCCATTTGCAAAGAAATCATGTGAAAAGGGCACATGTACTGTTTATAATGCCCTTTCCTACCCAAGGTAGGAGATGGGGTCCGAACTGCCCGATCTGGTGGTCACGGACCTGGGATCAATCCCATTCCCATCCACTCGATGCGCTCGCATGACATATAATTCCTTATCCAAAAAGGAATTGAAAAATAGTGACAAATTAAATGATATGTTTTTCTCTCTCTTCCTTTGAGGGTACAAATAACTCCCAAATTAATTGAAATTCACACCCAATCTAATTTGAGTATGTAGAATTTGAATATGTAATTAGATTTTCCTTTTAAAGAATTTTGATTTGTTAACTTAGAAAATATTATTTTCTCTATCCTCATGCATTAATGACCCTAGGATTATCCAAATTTGGTGTAACTTCATCCACAAGTCACATAAAGTATGTTGGATACAAATTTGCCTTTAGTTTCACATGTTTAAGGTTTTCAATATTTATTTAATGTTAGGAAGGTTTTACACACACTCTCTCTTTCCTAACTTCAACTTTTCACCAAACATTTTCCAAATTGGATGAAAATTCACCCAAAGGCTATCTTTAATGTGTAGAGTATGAATCCAACATTAGTTTTTCTTTGAAATATAAACGTCCAAATCTAACAAACAACTATTTACCACCCCTTGAAAAGATTCATCCTAATAAGTCAAGCTTCTTTATTGGTACAGGGATAACTTCCTTACATACATCCACAAGGTATCATGCAAAAAGGAAACATAACTTTATTGTCTAACTATGGGACTAAGGGTTACCTTCAACATGAACATCATCATAGACTTCTTGGCCATACAAAGAAAAACTCTTCCAGCACATCTTTCCAAAAGTCTTCCTTTATTGTTTCCATTATTCTGAGGAGGTACTAGAGGTTGTTGTTGTTGTGCTGGTGCTTTTCTAATATGAAGTTGGGGGCATCTAGGGTGAACATGTCCAAGTTCATTGCAATGATGGCACACAACTCAGAAGTTAGGTTGATCTTATCTTGAGAGCACTTCCCCAGAGGATGATAACCATTTCACTTAGCACACTTGTCCCTTTTCTATTTGTCTCATGAGGACTTCCTCTTCTTGTCAAACTCCCTAGGTTGAATCCCTGGGTAAGACTCCACAACCAAAGCTTTATCTACCATCTATTGAGAGGTCAGAGGAAGTTGTGGGATAAGATCACATCCCACATTGTATTTGAGTCCTTGCAGATATAGGTCATCTCTACATTCTTCACTAAGTCCAAAAGCATATCTCTCAAGCAACAAAAACTTTTGCACATAAGTAGAAACAATCAATGAACCTTGCTTCAGACTATAGAACTCATCTTCCTTGTTCTTTAGGGAAGTTGTGCATATGTACTTCCCACAAAAAAGCACCAAAAACTAATCCCAGGACATGGTAGAGACATCACAAGTCCTTGCTATCCCATTCCACCAAACTCGAGCGGGTCCATCCGGAACATATGAAGCAAATCTAACCTTCTGGTATGGAGGACATGTCATACCATCAAAGGTCTGTTCTATGGCTAGCATCCAATCATCAACTTTATCGACCATCTCTATTTCGCCTTCACCCTTGAAGGAGGGTGGTTGCATCTTCATGAATTCAATTATTGAACACTCCTTAGGCTTATCAGGAACAGGTGGGTTGTTCATATTTTTTGCCATAGTTGTGGTAAAAAGTTGTTGAAACATGGCCAAATCTTTCTTAGGAGAGATGACTATGCCTGCATTAGCAGAGAATGGGGTTTCTAGACCCAATGATGGTCCACTTCCAATCAAAGGAGTACCTTTATTCACTGGAGGGGTAAAGGGTGGATCCATCCTTGGCATCCCAAACCTAGGATTCTGGGGTGTGTTGTAACCAAATTGGTTGTCAACACATGAGTTATCTCCCACCATGAGGGTTTTTCCTACACAAGGCAAGGGTACTAGGTATAAGAAACCTATGAAAAAGGTAAACATCCTGAGGGAGACAAGATTGAAATAGTTAGATAATAAAAAATCATTGGTTCTGATACCAAGCTGTAAGAAGTGGGTCCCATAGGGAATCCACTCCCTACTAAAATAATTAGGCAACATCCCAAACCAAACACCAACATATTTTTTTTCTCAAAAGGGATGATAACCAATTTATTCAACATGTATGTATCATAACACCAAAGTAGCAGCATAATTTAAAGATGTATCTAAACATCACAAAGTTTGTTATCATCACTATACTTCACCGCACAAGGTGAGATAATAAGAAAAACTAACTAAATATAGGACTAGCTGAGGATCACCAAACAACTACAAGCAAGTCTCCCACAAGGTTTCAACTACACTTGTTGTGGTCCAGGGTCACCTTATTATCTTGTCCTCATCCAACACCTGTGCTCAGAAAAGTAACCCACAAAAGGAAAAAAGAAGACAATATCAGCAAAAACCTGGTATGTGCATACTAAAATAGAGTTGAGAAATTTATGGAATAAAAGGACATCAAGTAAAGAATGCTTTCAATAGATGAGAAAAGGATTACCCAAAGAGGGCATAAAAGAAGATAATTATAAGTGATGAATAAAAAGGAGAATACTTGCCATAAAATCAATAATAAAAGTGGTGCCAGAAAAGCACACATAATCTTTGGGGCACAAAACCCATCACTATAATAACAACATGCATGCATGTGAGATAAACATAACACTAGAATAATATAAATAACAATGGAGACCAAGCCTCATAAACTTGAAATCTGATAGAGAATGGAACATAACCAAACTCCCAAATATATAAAGTGTGTGGGACAAGCCTCATAAACTTGAAACCCGGGTATGGGACACATAACCTCCATCCCAAAAATATAATAAGGACACATAACCCAAAACCAATGTACTTACATTACTCTAAGGCCACTGAGTCACATAACATGCTTAATGTAGAGGCAAGTAGAAAGTATAGTCAAATTTTACAAATTAGTCACCACAAAAGTAACCAACGTATACATCCACCTCACAAGTGGGCAAAAGACATCATGTGTCATCATATAGAGTTCCATAATGAACAAAAAATAAGAAATAGACCAAGAGAATGTCCAAATATGATCAAAAGATCACTACCAAATAGGGTAGTTCACATGAACCATAAATTTCAAAAGAAAGAATATTGTGAAGGCTATTGTCCATTGAACCAAAAGAAAAATGAAAATAGGTTATTTCTCAAAGTAATAATTGGGGATGCAAACATACCTTTCTTAAGAATCTAGATAGTCCAAAGTTTGTTCTAAACCCAAGCCTAGGTCTCCAAAACACCTATGATGCATGCATATATGTAGAATTAGGGTTAGGTTTACATTAATTATCCAAAATCCTAAAAATCACCTTTTTACTATTAGTGAATTAGGTTATCAAAATTAGTCCATATTTTAGATTATATTTTTATGATTTCAAAACATATTCTATTTTATTTTTCTAACATATATATTATTAGTTCTGAATTTTACAAACTATAATCAATTAGAAAATCCATGAAAATTCATATATCAATTAGTTTGGAATTAGGAGATAAAGCTAATATCAAGAGATAGTGAATATTTTTCTAAATCCAACAACTATTTATTTGTAATTTTTGGATAAATAGAGAATTAGTTATGAATTTTACAAATATTGACCAATCATAAAATTAGGAAAAGCCAATTAATCAAAAAGACGTGTGAGAGAGGGAGTGAGAGTGAACCATGCCTGATGAGTTGGCCTAATCATGATTGGCCAACTCAGGCGGTCCCACTACCAACACAACACTCGACTTGGCCCAAAAACAAGGAGAAAACTGAGGTGAAATGTATGTTATACCCCTAGTGAAAAAGCAAACCAAATGAAAACAGAGGGGTAAGAGAGAGAAATTATGTTGGGGAATCATCCCCCCATGCTCCTAGCCATGTCTATGAGAAGAATCTGGTTTGGAACTCAATGAGATTAGGAGATTTTGATAGGGATGACAAATCGTGGATCTGAAAGCATGAAGGCGAAGAATAGAAAATGAGAAATCATACCCTAACTGAAATTGAATGCCAGTAGAGGTAGTTGCTCGTGAGTGGTGCTTCAAGCTAGATGGGAGAAGAGGGGCTCCACAACAACGTACTCTAGACCCCACACTAATTGAGACTAGAGAACTAACATTCGTGATGAGACGAACCCACGAGTAAGGTCGGATATTTATAAGATGTGGTCACGAGCCCTATGGGTGTGGGACTACAAAAGCTTGGGAGACAAGAATTTGGCATTTTGCAAATAAAGGAAACTATGGTGCAAGTTAGGGCTCAGATTATGCAAAATCTCATTTGAAATCCATTACCAAAGAAATCATGTGATAAGGTTGAGAAAAGAACTAGATATTCACGAATAGCCAGGGCGCACGTACTGTTCACGATTCCCTTTGCTACCCGAGGTAGGAGACAGGGTCTGAGCTTCCCGATTCAGTGGTCATGACCCTAGGATCAATCCCAGCTATCCACCCAGTGTGCTCATGTGACATATAATTCCTTATCCTTTTATATACTTTGGATTCATTAACTAAACAAATCTTATTTTATCTTTCGTCATGCATTAATGACTCTACGATTATCCAAATTTGGTGAATCTTCATCCACAAGTCACATCATATATGTTGGATAAAATTTTCCTTTAATTTTGCATGTTGAAGTTGTTTCTATATTTATTTAATACTTTGAAGTATCTACATACTTTCTATCTCCTAACTTCACCTTTTCACCAAACATTTTCCAAATTGGATAAAAATTCACCCAACATATATCTTTAATGTGTAGAGTACGAATCCAAGATTATTTTTCTCTTTTGGAGTCCTTAAATATTTTATTTCATATTTTGAAGGAAAATCACCTTTTCTTTTCTAAATAAAATAGATGTGATTATCATTATCCTAAATTTATGAAACTTGGCCTCCAAGACAAAACATATCCAAAGAAAATGAATCGGAATTTGTCTTAACCAATTAGATCTCCTTTATTGATTTTAGCCCTTTATTCATTATTACCACTATTTCTCATATTTAAATAATTCCTTATCACTTAGATTCTTAAAGAGTTATTATTTATCTTTTTATCTCTTCTTTGTTCTAAAGGGTTATAGAAAATTCTATATATATTTGGATAATGTAACATTTGTAAGTTTATTAATTATATATATATTTGGATAATGTAACATTTTTCTCAACTATAAACACATAGTTTTCCTATGCATATTATCTCACCTATCACCATACCTTAATTAACATTACTTCAGGTGACATATCCTATGTATCCTTTATTGGTCAAAAGATTAATATAAAAGCATTAAGCCATATTTGTTTATATGTCCACATGTTAGGGTGATTTATTTATGCATTAACAAGTTAGGGTTTCAAATAGCTACTAATGTGTATATTTTTATCCATGTTTGGCTAAGCCCAAAGGCTAGGGTTTCTAACCTCTTAACCTTAGAATAGGATTAGGTCCTAGATTTTGGTATTTTACAGTATCCATGTCGAGGAAGTGTCATCTATGTACTAAGAATATTATAGAATAAGAGTCAATACTACTAAGGAAAGATATCTCCTACATTGAAGGTACATTACAATCACTAGATTGTAGAATTCAAAAGCTAAAAAAAAAAGAGATAGCACCGGTGAAGGTACTTTGGACAAATCATTGTAGAGGAAGCTACATGGGAGTTAGATTTTGAGATGTGTAGAACTATCCTTTTCTCTTCTAAGAAGTTGAGGTGGAATTTTAATTAGAGGGGGATATTTCTATAAATAATATGTTGATTTTATGGATTCTTTGGGTTAATATCTTAACTACATTTTCCTTCATACCTGGCATAATTTTCGTGTTAAATAATAGTTCATTTTAGCTTGAACTTTAGCTTTGGTAAGTCAAAACATGCATTTTTCATACATAGATATTTGAGATTTAAATGAGATAGTAATATCCAAGACTTGTTAATTGTAATAAAAATAGTATTTAAATGATTTTTCTCAAATATACTATATATCCATTATAATTATGTATCCAACTTAATAATAATGGATATAGTCAGAGTTCAAATGATAAAGCTATTGCATTTTTAGTAATCATGTGTTCGGTATCCATCAAGATAATCACCCATCAACAAACATGCAAACCGTCAAATGAGCAGACCGATGAGTGTGCAAATTGACGAGTGATAAGAAAAACAAGAAATCACATCGATGAGCATGCACATAGATGAGCATGCATACCAACAACGATGGGTAAGGAACATTGCTACCCAGCACAACCAATTATGGAAAATGTCATAACTTTTGATATCAGAATTCAATGAAATTTGTTTATTTGGATTCATATTTCAATATACCACACATTCATAGACAAAAACCATGGAAAATGCAATCTATCGAATGGTTTTTTTGGGTGATATCTTGATGAATGCAAGGAACGTGGGAAGGATGGATGGAACATAACTGGATCGATGAAGATAAGTTTAGATCTATAGCTTGTTTTTTACTCTCTTCCTTTTTTCTTGGTCAATGTCGTCAATAAGGTTGAGCTAAGCCATTTTTCTTATCTACCTGCTTCTCTTGTTCCTCTAATAGATTAAAAGTCAAAATAGTTTCTTGACATGTACATAAAAAAAGTGGTTTAAGGCTTTTAGCTCGAATATAAGCTCTCAATGTAGAATCAAGATCAATGAGCTATTTTTGGAGCTGATGTAAGTGGAAATTCATCCTCTAGCCTTATTACTATAGAAATTAAGCAAAAATCATATAGAATATGTATTTTCTTGTACGTAGTATACTATTTGTGACTTGAGATTCCTAAACCTGATATTGTAGTTGAATGATTGATTGATTTAGCTTAATTGTGGTATTTCATTGATGACTTCATGTTTGAACAAAAAAATATGAATTTTGATGGTATAACTAGAGCATCAGTGTAATACCATGTTTTTACTAATTCCTACATTAGTATAATTAATAGTTCAAAGTCAATTATTGAGCTTGCTTGTTGCTACCCATGTAGTTTTGAAAAAAATAAATGCATAGTTCTATAGTTATTTTCTCAACTTTGCTTTCACAACCCATTTAAGTTGCTTGCATTAGAGATCATAGGCATCTCAGTAAGGTTCGTTACTTGTATAAATGAGATGAAAGCCTTAAATGCATAGATAAGCTAAGAAAACTATAGTAGAAAATCTATTGGTGAAACTAAAGAATATATTAGACATTGGATGCCATGAACACTATAAAGTTCATCACACTGTTCTACACTGTGAAGGAGGAAACAAGTATACCAACTAGAAGAGTCTAGGAAGAGGTAGCTGGAGTGTACCAGTGGAGTGTGGAGACTAAGCCCAATGTGGGTTGTCTCCTTCATATAGTGAGGAACCCAAATTTATCTGGAGATTCTAATGTACATAATACAGCTCTATTTATTCTGTTATAGATCAATGAGTCATCCTCATGAAACCATTGATGTATCTAGTTAAGAGAAGTGCTTTGACTCTCTATATGAGTACCTAGGTTTAGAGGAGGAGTCCACTTAATTTGTTTAGTTGTTTAGCCACCAAGGACATATTTGGTGATCCACATTGCAGAAGGGGAGATAGTTCAATAGAGTCTGAGTTACGAGTCCACTCTAAGTCTTATATGGTGATATTGTATCTTTTTTAGATACCTTCATATGTTGCGGTACACTTTCCATGGGTCTTGGGCATAATAATAGGAATAAAGATGGGATAATTGATTTGGTTATTTACTCCTTACCATTATTATTAGAAATCCTACTATGTTGGATGGTTTATATATTCCATTTCCTTATTTATATCCTTCTTTATATAATTCAATTCACAACATATATCTAGATTATAATGGATTCTTGGTGATTTTCCACATACTGAGCCAGTAGCTCACACACTCTACTGAACAAAAATTTTAGGTATAGGTCCAGCTCAATAGGAGGAAACAAAAGATTCTTTCCATCAAAAGTAGATAAAATGAGGCCTTGGAAAAACTAATGAGTTTTATTAGAATGTTTCTTTTCCTTTCTCTAGTCTTGTGGATGTGTGAGTGAGGATTGATGAAAATTTCGTATATGTTGTAGCTGATGTATATTACTTCCAAATCTAGTTTCTTTTAATTTGGTTAAGTTGGTGAAGTCACAATCAATTGAGAATTCCAAATGGTCATACCCTAAGCTTTCTTTGTTCAGATAGTTTGAATTGAAAATGATCATTTCTAATGCCAAGTGTGAGGTTCCCTCTCCCTATCTAAACTATTGCATTACAATTTCTTAAAGGGTATATCCAAAATCAATTGTGAGACAAAGTATTCTTCTATCTCCATATTTTTGAAGTGTGAAGAAAATAAGAAATTTCCTACCATCACGAAGACATCATCACATATACCCAATACCTATATTGTAGATTTGTATGCAAGATGGTTTACCATATTGATGCTCTTTTAGGATAACTTTTGTGAATGTTGGAAGGGGGTTTAGGTGTATGCTTTCTTGATATCACATGATGCATTTGCAAATGATAGATTACCTATGGAACAGGGAATGTTGAAGCATCATGGATCATGTCCCTTTTGGTACAATTTCCTCTAGATTAATGTATAGACCCTCATCACGTATCATAATAACTTCATTTTTAGTGATATTTTTCTTCTTATTAATGATGTTTTTGTACTTTTATTATACCTAGGATACTCATCCTAGTTTTACCTCAACGAAATATATGATAAATCATTAGCATGTGGATGGATCTTATTGCATTATACTATAAAATACCAAAGGACACCATTATTAAGAACAATTTGGAATTTAGCCATAGAGAAAAAGTGATTAATAAGAATAGATGTATTAACAATTTGTGACTTAAGTAAACTAAGAAAGCAATCATTTAATTGATAGAATCAAAATAAAAATATTACAAGGATGAAGGGTCTAACCACCTATTTGATGGATGTTTCTTATACTCTCTCTAAAAGTGATAATAAGTATTGTATCAATTAAGTAATTTGAATTTGTTCAATTATAAGGTAAACATTAATGGAAAAGTATCACTGAATGTCACATGTGGTGATGATATTCAGATGGTCCTTTACTTTTCAATCTAAAATGACATATCTAAGGTTTGCATCAAGGTGTTAACATAAAAATCATGAAATCCTCAGTTTCACATGTTCATGATATTAAAAAACCCAATTCATATGCAAACATTGTGAACAAACACAATGCATGGAAATATACAAGAAATATATGACAAATGAGTTTCATACAATATTGTTCCAAAGAGATACAAGGAAATCATGGATAATGGGACTACTCACCACACCTCAAAAATTATCTATTTCTATTCATGCTCATGAAATGATAAAAGGAAAAATAAGAAGGAAATCAAGGATTTAGGAACATTGTTGAGAGAAGATCCATAGGGGAAAAAACACCCTGCAAATGACTAATGCAATCTATGGTCACATCTCTAACAAAGTGCTTCTCGACATCGAGCTATCAACATTCATTTGTGGATATGCCCAATGACAGCTAGGGTTATGCAAGGTCGAGAGAGGTTAAGAAAGGTTGGGAAAAAATTCTTGGATATACCTTGAGTGTATGTATATCAACTTGCAAAATATTAAGTCCACTAGAGTCATTGAAAAATGAAATCTATTTACTAAATTCTAGAACTCTATAGATAGGTTTGGCTAGTCATGTCAAATTATACTCATTATGTAGAGAATTGAATTATGAATCCACATTTTGAACTGCTCATTCTAGAGTTTGAGTGTAAAATCAGAGTCATTTTGTTTCTTTAACCTGATATACTTTCCAATTGAATGTCTAGTTAAGACCGATGAAGTCTTGTAAATGTGGTAGATGGTCGAATAAAAAAAAGACAGTTAGATAGGATGATTTAATACGTATGTGATGCTATGGTAGCCTAACAACTTGCATAGAGTACCGGTTAGATAAATTTTTACCTTGTCTTTATGAAGATGTGCTAACTAATAACTCGGGTCACTAGCTTGTCGACTGAGTGTTACTTTATGATCCTCACGATCTTGTCAACCAACTACATGTATGATCTAGCATATCTTATTGTTGGTGGGTTTGATGTCATCTTTGTGTTATCGGCTAGCCTATTCTAGAAACAATGTAGGTATTTGATGTCATGTAATAATCCTTAATCCAACTACTAGAGTTGGGAATGAGAAATTAACTTCTAAGATCATTTATTGGGAGTTTCAGGGGAAGTTGTTACCCTCATATTGTACTCACATAAATTCATAAAGAAATCTATAGAAACACACTAAAACCAATTTCATTTCTAAAACAACTAAGAAACCTAAAACAAGTAAAAACAAAAGAGAAATGCAATGCAAAGAGCAAAACATGAAGTGGAACTAGGTTACAAAGAATATATATTCATTAGATATCCTTTAGAATTTTCACATATGAAGATACATAGCCTATGGATTCCATTAATGGAATACCAATGTGCGACTTGAAGTCCAAAAAGTTCTTAATCTGATTTTCAATTTCACCTTTCTTCAAATTGTTTGGAAAAGAAATAAGCTCCAAAATATTGTGTTGGTGTGTAGGTATGTATCCTTGGGTGAATTTGTATACCCCAGGCTTGTAGTAGGAACATCTAACTTAGACTCCTATATTTTTGTGAATGCATTTATAGAGGGCTCTCCTCGTTAACTATCGGAATAGTAGCATGCATCTTGTTCTTTTAGAATTTATCCTTTGTGGTGCATGTGCAACCTCAGCTGTCTTACCATTCCTCAATTTTGTAAAAAACGTAGTTCTCCAAAACATGTATATCATGTTTTCCTAGGATTCTATGGAGTTTGGTGTCAGGATAATATACAATGTTTTTGTCTTGTTGATAAAGGAAAACTAGAACAATTTCAAGTAGACTACCATATATGATAAACTATCAAATTTGATTGTATTGTACAATGCCAAGAATGTGTATATTTGTTGCAATGGATCCATATGAGTATGCGTATGAAAGTTTTATGAATTCACAAGTGCCATTAGATTGGGATCCATCTTGAGGCTCCTTTCATCAACTACTTATCAACGTATTGGTACTTACTATTTTGTGAATGTCGAGACCTCTCCCATGTCATCTGTGTCTTAGAATTAGCAATTGTATTGTCATTTGCATTTGCATGTTTATTCACATCAATCATATCATTTGGCTCATATTTCTCCAAGTGAATTATCATTGGTATAAGTGGTGGGGAATTGAAGTTCTTACCATAATATGGATTGCACTCTGGTGCATATGTACACAGAATGAACTTATAGTCATTGGTGGCTTGTGTTTGTACCATACACTAGTACATGAAATACATAATAAAGATGTAGTAACCATAAAATAAAATTGTAACTGAAAATTACATTAAAATGTACTAGAGTGGCAAGTTCTAGATTTATATGATATGTTCAGCAGTTCCACAACAACGACACCAAAAATTTGACACAAAAAAACTATGTGTGTGAATGAAATTCACAGTCAAGTAATATAGGGCCTCTTGAACCTAAGTTGTCAATCTCATAGGGAACTAGGCCGTTAGAGATTGCTCTACAATAAGCAATCATATAGGCCAATGAAATGGTCAATTATGGAATACTACTTAACTAATAATTAAACTGTTTATGTTGACTAGATATCAGGGCTAGGTATCACTGAAATTCTATATTCACCACATAAACCCATGACTATCAACTGATTAAATTGATTATATGTCGATATCACTTATTCTAATAGAAATTGCACAATAGTAGTACATTTTCCTAGTTGTGATATTGTAACCTACTTTGTGATATTCAAACACAATTAAATACATTATGCATGGGCCTACAATCATGAAAACCTCACATGTGTAAGGCAACTTTTTATGCTCTTATGAACATGGTTTATGAAGAGAACCCAATAAAACACATCTCTTTTTTACTATGAATCCTATATAACACATCGTATAGGGTGGAAAATTATATCCAGAATGATATATATATATACATATACATATATATATATATATTCCATTCATAAATTAAAATCTAGAATAATATATATACCAATATCAGTCTATTAACATTAATTCCATGTCGGTCTACTCTTGCATTCTAGAGAAAATAACTTAGCTCTCATGAGTATATGTTTATCCATGAGATAAACACAAGAAATGAAAACTTCATAACAAAAAAATGAAAAGAGAAAACAAAACAGGGTAGAATGCCTACTACCAGGTCCTAGGCATCTTTGATCAACCTCCTTAAGTCAATTTCACTTTTAGATGTGGGAACATAATTACTCTTCTCTCCTTCTCCTCCTTACTCTCCAGACACATGACAAAGTTGATAATGGGATTCCTCACTGAGAAGGTGTCTTTAGGTCTTAAGTGGGGTCTTTTGTCTCTTTTGTTTATAACTGTTAAATCATAGTCAGTGAGTTTCAATTGATCTCCCACAATATCAATGCTATCGACCTATAGGAAGCATCGATCTAATTGGCTAAGGACTTATAACTTTTTAGCATTGGGGTTGATGTTATCAACTAGGGGTTGAACCATCAATCATGTGCCTTTTGGGGTCTGTAATTATGGTTCATTCATTGATACTACTGACTATAAAGTTGATGAATTGATTTTCTATAAGTAAAATTTTCAAAATTTTAAAGTATTGAACTATAAAATCTCAAATACATGTGCTTAAAGTATTGAAAATAACTTAGAAAAATGATGAAATTTATACACAACAAACGTGCATATCTATTTTTGTGTCACATGAATGAAAAGATATGCAATGAAGTTCAGTTTTCTAATAAAATCACACTAAAATAACACATGAAGTGACAAAAATGTGTTTACATCAAAATTTGATTGACTGATAAGGTCAATTGGTTCACTATTTAGTGATGTTGTTTCCATAACATTATAGATAGTTGGAAATACTAGTTAGTTGATCATCTACTAGAGCATGATCTACAAGAAATAAAGTATGAGATACATTTGTTTCTCAAGATTTACTAGAAATTATATTCTCTATCTCTCCTATAAAAGAGGGTATTATGCCCATGGTTTAAACTCATATGTCACCCACTTTGGGAAATCCTAGACATCATAAACCATGGATATATAGAGGAGAAGAGAGTTACTCTAGAAAGCTTTTGAGTTTTTGTTCCATATCAACGGTTCAAGTAGTGTCCCATGGAGTCTGCATCTTCTGTAGAGGCACATGCACCGATAAACCATGTTAGGAGGATGTTTTCATACCCACGTGTGTGAATAATAACAATTAACACATGCCACCCTTCAAGGTACACAATACCCCATGATAAGTTATACTTTGCATTCTCTATTTTGTAAACACATCATTGCTATCAGGATTGTTCTTTCTAATTTTGGGTATTCTTAGTGTGCATGTCTCTGACCTAATTTATTGTAGTTATATTAGAGCCACTTCAATCTATGAAACATTTGGTTTCAAGTTGATACAATCATATATGATTTTTGTAGTTTGTATAGTTTCATAAGATGTGAGTGTAATAATTGTTAGTATGCATATCATACAAATCATCTACAAACAAAGCAATTGTTTTTTCAGTTGGTAAAAGGGTTGAATATCACAAATTAGATTTTCCATAGCACACAAAGCATTATGTTTTGTAGGAGCTTTCAGGGGTGTTTCCCCTAAGAACCCATGAAGATTGAGATCTCCTCTACCTCTACCTAATGAGAAGGCAACGAGATCCCCACACAAGGGTGTAGTACCCTACCCATTTCATGTTCATGTCAAAAAGATATTTCATGAGAACATTTTATTTGGAAAGCTACAAATTTAATATATATGCATCTCATTGATATATACAATTCATCCTACACATGTCCTTTTAAATTGTGTCTATGTGTGGATGAATACTTGGTTGTGGAAAAGAACTCATAGTTTGTTTCTACATCATGAATGATGTTGGATTGACAATGTTGATTTGTATTTGGCTTACATGTCAAACCTCATCTATTTTCCTTTCATATGTAACTTTTTCTATTCTCTCTAAACTCTCATTCAATGTAAACTAAGGCATTCTCTTCACATATGATGTAACATGACAGTTATATAGACATATCATTAGTTATGAAATTCTAGGTGTAATGAGGAAGTCTTGGAGATCCAATTCATAGAATATACATGGAGTTGTTCACAATGAAATAGGACAAATGCAAGAATATGTTAGAGTTCATATGTTGCTGATGTATGAGATGAAATGACCTTAGGTGTATAGAAATACTTCATAGGCTTCTGGGGGTTGTACTATTATAGCCATATGTATGTATGTTTTTGGTTTGCAATAACAATGTGTATATGATACATATTATGATGATGTGGTGTTTGGATGTATATGTATATAAAAAACCCTAACTAATATTTTTTTTTGGTGCCTTCCAATGCACAACACACATTATGTTGTTGATTTACATGTGTGGGATTTCTAAAGAAAGACAAACTTCCCATCTTAGTGATATGTGAGAGTATCTATGTCGGTCTACCAAAACATGTCACACCATCTATTAGGTTCGACTTAACTTGCTATTATTTAAATTTCTTGAATAGGAGCAATAATTATATTTCTTGTTTGTGCAATATTTTTTTCAAAATTCTCACAAAATATGGTTGATATTATATTTTAAAGATAAGACATTTTATTTAGACAAATGTCTTATGATTATTTTTTAGATCTTGAAATTTTTTTGAAAACATAATTACCAAGAAGTGTAAAGTCTAGGATTCAAACAAAATGTATCTCTACCATTTCTTTTAGGCCACATAAATGGGAAAAACATCTCTACACTCCAAAAAGGTTGATATCTAAACTCAATTGATCTTAAATCATTAAAAAAATGAATAATTTTATTTGGGAAATATGACAAAAGCACCTCTTAAATGTAATAGTGAAAGATTGAGTGACTTACTAAGACTTCTACATATTGATGTATATGGATATTTTAGCAGAAATGTCAGAGTTGGATATATGTACTTTATTTCATTTATTGTTGACTTCAGTAGGTATCACTATGCATATCTAGTGAGATACAAGTTCGAACCCCTTAAAAAGTTGACAAAATTCATGAAGGAATGATAGAATCAACATGGAAAGAATATTACACTACTTTGATGTAATCAAGGTGGAAAATATTCTAGTTAAGAGTTTGAATCTCTTCTTAGATATCATAGTATTGTATCAGAATTTACTCCACCTAGAACACCACTATATAATGGTGTACTAAAAATAAGGAATGATACCTTGTTGGACATTGTACGATTGATGCTGACTATATCTAGCCTTTTGACTTCCGTCTGGGGCTATGCTTTACAAATCACATCATTCACAATTAATCCCATACCATCAATAATGGTTCAAAATACACCATATGATAAATGGGCTAGAAAGTCTCTGAATATGTCTTTTGAGAAGGTTTGGGTATGTGAAGATTATGTCAAGAACCCAAATTGGATAAATATTATTTTATTCAGTATCCTAAGGAAACCAACAGATAGTGTTTCTATATTCCATATGACAATGCCATATTTTTCATCAAAAGTGTTATTTTCTTTGGAAACAAATTTTTAAAGGAACCTGTTAGACGAAAACAAAACTCAAATAAGTTTGAGATCAAGAAGATAACATTGAAACTAAGGAGGTTTATGAGGGATAATAAGAACCACAAGTTTTTTTGGAACCCTAAATTCCTTAGTTATCACAAGCGCCTTGTTGATTTAGGGGAACACACTTGGATCTAGAGACATTGGATTTCTCATGACTCCATACGATGATATGCTAGTTATGGATGACGATGGGCCAACATCTTATAAAGAGGCTATTGAGGGACCAAATTCTGAGGAATGGTTTGAAGCCATGAGATCTAAGATGGGATCCATGTATGTGAACAAGATTGAACCTTTATGTGCCACCTGAAGGGATAAAACTTGTAGGGCCCGAATGGGTCTTGGATGGAGCCCTAGATTGGGTCTCTTTCTTGTGTCCTTTTTCCCATTATTTTCATCCAGATCTTTATGGTGCATGATATTTCACAATAAACTCTATTATCATCGAATGCACCTATAGATGATTTTTTAAATGTTTTATAGGTACCTTTACCGATACTTGATGGAAGGAGAGAATAAGGATGGACTTAGGGTTTCCCTAGGCTTGGAGGAGTAAAAAATGAGGTCAAGATCACTCCCAAACTACCGAATGCATTGAAGAAGAAATATCCATGAAAGACCAAGTTCAAGATTCAAGTGCTACAATAGGACCCCCAAAATGGCAGTTGTACACATGAACCAATTATAGGGTGCTTATACCATTTTTTTTTTCAAGAAAAGACCAACTTGTCCACCACAGTCATTTTAAGTAGAACAATTGTGGCAAGAGGTGTCCACCATGGCTGTTCCCCCTACCATGGTCATGCTACCAAGATCCTCAAACATCCCCTCATTCCCTCCACCACGATTGTGGTATTCACCACAATCGTGCTCCCTTCATGCCAAAAAGCCACGATGCCCACCATATTTGTGCTACCACCCAATATTTTCACTTGCATGCTTGATTTCCACCACATAACCACCACAAATGTTCTAACTTATCATGGCTATTTTATTGGTTGACACCACAGACATGGGACCCCTACCTATTTTTTCCACATATTTCCTCCACCACACTTATACCTACACACCATGGACCCCCCATATAAGTCTTGGTGGTGTTTGGGTGTCGGTGGTTAGATCCCATGGGAATTCATTTCTGACACCTACCTACCTTACTCCACTCCCATTCCACCAACTTCCACTCCAAAACCCTAGATTTTAGGGTTTTGCTAATTTCCACCCCATTTCGTGACAATCCTCCTTAGAGGAGTGAAGTACTCAAGCTTGCCGTTGCAATAGAAGGAGAAGGAGCCTTATACACCAAAATCCATTATTTCTTCCTCTCCTCTATTCTCCTTTTCTGTATTTTTCATTTGTCATGAGTATCTATGCCCCTTTTGGGTTGTTTATAGGAATTAAATGTAACTTTGATACCATGTTGCGAATATTTGTGCAAACACTTTGATATCCTTTCTTTGTTATATTCTTTCTTGTTCTCATTTTCTTTCTCTTTCTATTATGATTCATGTGTGGAAACGCTTAAGGTATAGGGAAAGGAGGAATGGGAGGCTATGAGAGGGAAAACTCCAAGGTCCAACTAGTGGATTGTTAGCTAGTGCCCTCTCTTCCCATCTATTCTTCTACTCTACTAGCCCTAGGTGTGAGATCTAAGCAGTAAGGTTAATATCTTCATATGCACGTAATAAGGATCATGTTGAATGACTTGATGGGGGGGTAACAGGAGGTGAAGCACCCTTATCCTACACCCCTTACTACCCCTTGCCACTAAGTGCATTAGGAGATCTACTCCTAGAAAGCTAGACATTGCTATGCTTGATTGGATTCTACCTATTCCTTAGTCAATTGAGCTCGTAAGGTTGGATATGGTGTGATAGGACTAGATTCCATGAATACACCTTATGCCACCCATGGAGCACTAGTAGAATCGGATTATCTATTCTTATTTTCATTTACTATTTGATTTTATTCCATAGTTAGTTGATGTGTTTACATGATGGTATCCTCACTAGGTTGATAGTCACATTACCCCAATGTGACCCCTTCCATAATTAATTTTTAAAACCCCATTGGCTTTCTTTATAGTGAGTGTTAGTCTAATTAGCTTCCATTCTTGATTCCTTCATCTAATAAGTATAGGTAAGGTTAATTGTTTGTTTAGTGTTAGTTAAGTATTGTTCTTTCTTTGCTTGATGTCAATTAGTATTTCCATTGCTTAGTTAGTATTCTTTCTCTCTTAGCTTGTTAGTCAACCTTAATTGTATAGGGTTAATCTAGGTTTGATTCTTGCCTTTCCTTCTTGCATGATCATATTATTTTAACTCAAATCCAAGTTTGAACCTGACACTCCACATTAGGAACCTAGTAAAATAGATCTAGCTCTAGTGCCCTCATCTCTCCCTGTGTATGGACCCCTTCTTATCGCATTCTGTGCACTACACCCTGAGTTGTGCACTTCCAAATCTATTATCATGAGTGTGTCCAATTCATGAAATTATAAATATTTGTGAGCCTAGTGTGCCCTATGGTGCATCAAGATTTCTAGTGCCATTGTCAGGGAAATTAGCGCTAATCTGAGATAGTTTGTTTTGTTTTGACTTTTACTATTTCATATACCATTACTATTATTTATTTTCTATATTGTTCTTCCATTTGAGATTGATAAATATTCTTGATTGTGAAATGTCTAGGTGGCAATCCCCATTGGAGAAGAAAGACATGACAAATCCCAATGGAGGATCACAAGTAAAAAATGGAGAGCCTAAAAGACCTCTCCATGACTACTTCCTTCTGGGATCCTATACTTGTACTATTGCAACAAGAATTGATGCAATGCTCAATGAAGACTTCTTCATCCCTCCAACCCTTGTGCTAATGATTCTAGTCTTCTATGGGTTGGATCCTGAAAATCCTTATAAGCATGTTGACCCTTTTCCAAAAACATGCTCAATCTTTCGCACTCTAGATCCAACCAATGATAATATCTATTTGAGTATGTTCCCCTTATATTTAAAGGATAGAGAAAAAGAGTGATATCCCTAAATAATTGAGATATGAATTGGGAAGATTTGAAAAATACCTTCTTGAATAAATTATATTATATTGCTAGATTGGCCCAAAAGAGGCGTGCTATTGTCAATTTCAGCCAAAGTGACCATGAGAAATTTCATGATGGTTGGGAGAGATTTAAAAGGCTATTGAGATGTTTTCCTCATCATGGAGTACCACTATCATAGCTTGTGCAATCTTTATATCTTGAATTATCTCAATTGATTCGGGCCATGGGAGATTCATAATGTGGAGGCATGTTCAATGTAAAGTCTCCAAAGGATTCTTGGCCCTTATTTGAGCATCTAGCTAAACACTCAAGGGATTGTGCTTCTAGTTTCTTCACTAAGTATAATATAAATATTGGTATCACACCATTCCTAACACCCCCCTCATTAACTACTAATGAAAATAATCAAATGATGAATATTCTAGCTGATAAGATGAACCTAATGAAAAATCAAGCGGGAGGTGCCTCTAATAGTTCGTGCAAGCCACTAGAAATGTGGAGGAGGAAGTGAAGGCCTTGAAATATAATGGAAACTAAATTCTCAAGGATACATGTCACAGTCCTACCATCTACAAGGTCACAATTATAGTTTAAGATTTTGATAATGAAGTCATGTATTGGTTGAAAGGTTTTAGTGAGGTTCAAAAGAATGTGACTATGTTGGATCAAAGATTTGAAAAATTATCTTTGACACTTGCTTTCCATGAAGAGGGGATACTTCCTTCCCAAACTATGGCGAGCCCCAACAATACAAGTGGACCAATGGGTGTTCTTACAAACAAGAATCTACCCCTAATGCAATCAAAACCCATGCATCAATATCAAGGCCAACCTAAAACTCATACACCACCACCACCTCCACCTCAACCACTCTACCTACACCTACTACTACCAATTCTCCCCTCCACCTCAATCCCAACATCAAATAACATCCCCACCACTGCAACCTCAATAAGCTCCCCCCTTCCTATGTGCAAGTGAATGCAATGATTATCTTGAGGAGTGGTTGGGTTATTGGGCAGCCCAAGAGTCAAATGGGAAGTGATCATGTGAACGAAGGATATATTGATGAGGTGATGACAAAGAAGACAATCGATGATGTCATTATTGGGAGAGATAAAAATGATCGTGTGATACCTCATGTTGATTTTGTGATGTCATGTGTTCCACCATGTACTCTGTTTGCAGGTTCTACAAATCCTAGTGTTCCACTCGTGATTCTAAAAGTTCCTCTTATTGTGTCTCAAGATAGTCATGTTTACTAAAGTAAATCAAGTGCAAATGAGCATCTATTTCCCGATGAGTTGGATAAAACCTCACCATAAAAGAGGAGGAAAATTTTGAATGTAGGCATTCCTGAGATCTTTACGCAAGTGAAGGTAAATATCCTATTTCATTATGCAATCAAGCAAATCCTATCATATACCATCTTTCTCAAGGATATGTTCACTTTCAAGAGAAAGACAACAAGCTAAGTTCTAAAAAAGGTGAAGCTTTCTAAGCAAGTGAGATCAGTTCTATTTAACATTGTCTCCCCTTGAAGAGGAAAAAGCCTAGAGCCCCTCATAGACCATGTCACATTGGTGTCCATCTCATTGAGAAATCCTTTCTTAATTTGGGGACTAGTGTGAATATCATGTCATATAGTGCTATCTTGAATTGGAATTGAGGAAACAATACTCTACAATTGATTAGTCAAAAAATTAAAGTTTAAATGGAAGGGTAGATGATGTATTTATTATGATTGACATGGACACCTAAATGGTGTTCCTAACAAATATTACATTGTTATTCATATAAAGCATGAGGACAAGAAGATCCATATTATCTCGGAGAGGCCCTTCTTAGAAATAGTTGATTCCAATGTCCATTGAAGACCATTAACCTGACTTTGTGGTTAAACATGCTTCATTGATCTAATTGGGTGCTTAATTCATTATTTAAACATTATTTTATGTTTTTATATCAAGTGATTAATCTGTGTTTCATGTTAGCTCCAAATCTAACTTTGTTTGCTTAAGTTTTGAAAATTATGTGCTTTTGTGGACCTTTATGCAGTTTTTCCTTTTCTAGAGTTATATCTGTAATCTTAGCACATACATGTGGTGCTTAATAAGTATTCGTGACATGTTTGATATAGTTGCGCCTTTGGATGCATGGATGCACCATCAAATGATTTGCTTGTCTTCCTTCTAGGGTTGAGAACCAATGGATTTTCACCTAAATGAAGAATTGATGGTTTTTCTATATGTGGTGAGGATCCAATGGTTTCAGCATCTGGGTGAAGGATCTGATGGTCTCTCCTTGTAGTTGAGGAACCGATGGTTTTCCCTTGAGTCTCTACAATCAATGGTTATCCTTGTTTAGTGCACAATCTGATGGATTTTCATATAATGTAGCTTGATGATTATCTAACTACACAAACAGATGGATATCCTTGGTAAACAAGTTGATGGGAGTTCTATTTTTGCATGGAAAATAAAATTTTAGGTTTTGACACACGACAAGATAGTTTTTAACCCTTGACCGCCTTTCTCTCTCTTCTTAGATATATATATATACCCTTCTTATCTCTCCCTAACAAACCCTTTGCATATGTCACTTGTTCCTTATTGCCTAGGGAGTCCTAACCCATCGATTAGTGGAAGGAGAGTGATACGCGTCAAAGAGCACACCAATTCACTAGAATGACTATCTTAGAGTTTAATCCTTTTTTAATTTCCAGTTAAGGCTAGTATAGAAGGTTCGATCCTATAGGACAACATTTTTAAGATTATTTTCTTTTAATCCCGATTGATTTTTAAAATTATTTCTTTTTGATATTTTTTGAATAAATAACAAAAATTAAATTTTATTTAGGGTGTTGTTTGATTATTCTAGAACGCGGAGTTAAAAGTGCAATAAGTAAAAGGTTACACTAATGCAAAGAAATAAAAAGATTATTCTAAAACAAGAAAATAAAGGAAGAATATTGTTAGCATACATGATTGTCTAAACAAAAGTAAAATGTTGAAATTAAAAGGAAAATTGAAAATAAGAATTTAAGAACGGTTCAAAATTAGGAAGGAAGGCATTGAGGCTCAGGGGTTTCACCACCTTAGCCAACTTGAAAACAAGATCAAGCGATACATAACAATAAGGTAGAAGTAGGTATGTGATTTATTTGTAAATAAAACACAAGAGATGAACTCCATGTGAACCCATTGGTCCTGGTGTTCATGCTTCCATGTTCTTCATCCTAAAGAGGATTTTCCACGGTGGCATTCAAATCCTCATGAAATCGGTTTAGGCATTCTATATCCCAATTCCATGGTCGCATCTGCTGGCATTAATAAGTGATTAAAATGATTAATTACTTCATTTTAATTAGAAATTTCTAAACCAAAAACCATCCATGTAAAGTAGTTGTATAAAAACTGATCTGATTAACACATGGCTAAGGGGCTACTCCCCTCACCTCGATAAGGAAACTACTCTCTAGTCATAGAGAGGAAGGGAGAAACAAGGAGAAAAAGACATACCATAGACCACAAATATAGATCTTCAAATAGACCAAGGTGGTGATAATTAAACGGCTTGCTTTCTTTACCCCCCCCCCCAAGAGAAAGAATGGGAAGAGAGAACGGAAAATAAAGAAGTCCAGATGTAGAAGAAAGAACTAATTTTTATTGCTTGAATGAAACAATTACACAAAGAATGCAAGTAATAAAATTGCAAATACAAGTTTTTTGGGACCTTTTTCTTAGTGGAGCCCCCCCTCCTTTTATAGGGGAAGGAGGGGTGAAAAACCCTGAAAGGGGGAAAGAAAGAAGGGAACGTCGGTTGTTGGAATATGCTGATTGCGCGTCGCAAAATAGCCATTTTGCTAGATGAAACGATCATTATGTGATGACTTGGAGTAGGCCTAGAATCTTTAGAGCAAAATCCTAAGGAGGGTGTTGGCGGCTCCATTTGAGAGTAAACTTGAGCTTGAAGAAATGGCTGAGATGACCGTTTGGGCTATGTGGGATGCCCGTTTCGTGCTACTATGCACGTAATCAAGGGGTTGGAACCCCAATCAAGTGGCGGGACACTTGAGAGTTGATTCAATTCTAGGTCAAGTTGACCAAAACATCTGGACTCACTCTGGTGCTTGTATGGGTCCATGCGATTATTGCCTCGCTAAATTGAGACGCCTGTATGGCATGTAGAATTGGCTGGTGAGCCGAGGCCAAGGTGGCCATTTGGATCTAGAACATGGGAGTTTGTGGGAACGAGCTGAACATATGGACTCAGCGAGACGGTCATCTTACTGGCTCAGTAGGTTAGAATCAACTTTGGAGAAAAACCCTACAAAAATTGAGAAAGTATATAAGTATTTGCAAAAGTAAATCAAAAGTTGGGTAAATTGCAATCTAGTCTAGAAATTACTAAAAAAAGATAAAAACTAATGAAAAGGATTAAGAAGAATATGAAAAAAGATAGATGAATACACATTCATCAAAATACCCCAGACTTGAATCTTTTCTCTTCCTGAACAAATTAAAATACAAATAAATTCCAATTTATACTCTCAAAATGTCATCCTCACCTTTGTAACATCACTATAGTCCTCACCTTCAAATTTTGGCCAAGTGACCCAATCTCCTACAACCACATAGCATAAAGTTCTATATTCCCTATCAAAACAAATATCACATCTTGCTTCTAAAATGAGAATTTGTAGAAAAATAGGCTTCCTCTTACTTTCACTTTGACACTCTCAATTTTAATTCTTTTGTAAGTTGTTGCATAAGAACAAGATAGACTGGAGGGATGTGAAAATAAAGAAGGAAATGATGAAATTTTTTATCCCTCCTCTGTTCGACTCGAGGTTTGAATTTGTCGAGTTGTGGCTACATTGGTCACAATTTTTTTTTCATGTGCACTTTTGGCATTTTTTATTGTACGCCCCTTTGTGGGGTATGGAACTTTTATTTTGGGAAGCATGCCACCCTAGACTTGATTTTTATCCGGTGGTTATTCTTTGCTTCTCTTTTTTAGAAGATAAATAGAGGGAAGGAAGAGATGTTCTTGTTCTTATAACTTCAACATTTTTTTTCATATTTTTTTCCCAAAGAGTGTCATTGTTCTAGTTAGAGTATTCCTATAAATCACATCATACAAGTTTTACAACAAGATAGTCCATTGTTTAAATGTAGTGAAAAATTATACTTAGTTGTGATCGACTCCTTATGACTTGCCAACTATTCCAAGGAGTGATGTTATTTAGGGGTCCTAGGTGACAAAATGGTTTCAGACATGGCAATTTGTAATAGATTTTACAAAAAGTTTTGCTAAATTCTATTTAGGGTACAATGATAGATGTATACTCAAAGGGCCAACTAGATAAAGGCCTTTTTACAACTAAGGAAGAAAAAAGGGAAGGTTGACTAGATTAAGGCCATGAACTAAAACAAATACATGCAAAATAATAAAAAGGAAAAATAAAGCAAATAAGGGAAAAGATAGGGGTGGAATAGAATCGTACCACCCACCTCCACTACAGAATTAGACTTTTGCTTGTCCCGAGCAAAACCTAAATTAGATATGGAGGGAAGAAAATCATTCTGGTGGTGGATGATAAAGTGGTGGAGGAGCGGAGAGGAGGGTAGGGTTGCAGTATTGATTTCCTGGGAACCACTCCATATTTTTTCTTGAGTTTTTTGAAATGTATCCTGGAATGCTTGGCATACATCTGTATACCATGGACAAAAATTTAAAAAAATATTATTAGATTCCCACAATTTGGAATGTGGTGGAGGATAGCTATAGGGAAGAAAAAGATGATTATTTATGGGAGACGAGGAAGGTCTTAAGTATGACTCTTCATTTATTTCCTTATAATGGTCACTACTGTCAATGGGAGGTGGGTAGTAGGAAGGAGAAGGGAAATATCCATGATGAAATTTGGTTGTGATTTGGAATGATAAATCATAAGGGGTTTGATGAGTATCATAGATCGGTGCCTCAAAGGGAAAGAGAGGAGAGGAAACAAGTATGATCATAGATGGGAGAGGGGGTTGTGGGAGGGGAATTTCTTGAGTGGTGATGTCGGTTGTGCTCACAATAGGATCATCGGGAGGGGAAATGTCCATCTTAATATGACTAGTAGGGATAGTTTGAATAGCAACTTGATTGTCCACCAGAGAAATTTGGGTTTCGGTAATAGGTGGTGGTTTAGAATTTAGAAAGTGTTGTTGCATTTGATTGAACTAGTCCATGCAGTCGAGGAAATAGACTTCTTCTTCTTGAGTATACTTCATTCTACCCCCAGAGGCTTGGAAATTGATGAATTGTGCTCCCACACATAGCGTGAGAAGTCCTCCCTCAATGTCGATGAGTGCCCTAGCAGCGGCAAGGAAGGTCCTGCCAAAAATGAGAGGGTAAAGACTACCTTCTTTTATATCAAGCACCAAAAAGTCACATGGGATGTAGAAAATTTCTAACTTTGATTGGAAAATCATCAATAATGCCAAGGGGTTTGGTGATGGAGGAATCTACAAGTTGATTACACATCAGAGTGGGTCTAGTGTCTGTGAGACTGAGCCTCCTACACATGCTCGAAGGAATGATGGATATAGTAACCCCAAGATTAGCTAATCCCTAATAGCTAGTTGAATCTCCTATAGAACAAGTGATCCCAAAATAGAATTGGGTCTTTGCATTTCTTTGGAATTTTGCTCTAAATAATGTTATATGTGGTTCTTGCTAGCTTTACAATTTCAGATTCTTCAGTCGTGCGCTTACAGTTCATAAGGGCCTTGAAGAATTTCTTCCACTCATGTAGGTTGATCATGGAATCCAAAAGTAGGATGTTGATGCATAGTTTCCTCATGATATCCCTAAACTTGTTGAACCTATAGTCCAACTGGATTTTATTTAACTGGCCGACAAAAGGTATATGCGGCTTATACTCATGCACTTCTTCTTGAGTGGTGGGAGTGGTCAAGGGTTGTGGAACAAGAACCTTCTCATCTTCCCCTTGCTCAAAATCTATGGGGGGGAGTTTCCCTTTCTGGTGTGGTAAGACCAGATATGCTAGCAACAACCTTGAGTTGTTCCACGTGCTTAGGTTTGGGTTCAGGTTGGCCGGTGAATGTGTCGGAAAGAGGTTTTTGTTGAGAAAAGAGATGGGAAAATTGAGCATCCATAGACTTCTGCTTTTATTATTTTCTCTAAGGAGGAAATCCTATCAATGGTTACAGGAGCGGGGGCATTCTATTGAGGTGGTGGTGGAGGTTGATGAAGGTTTTGATATCATTGTCCATTGTGAGGTCCAAGGTTTTGGAAATTTCCCCTATAATTTCCTTGATTCCATTAATTCCATTAGTTGTTATAACTATTGGAAAAACCTAGTAGTGGATGAATGCTGACTTGAGGATGAGGTGGTCTTTGCGGGGGGAATTTGAGAGGAATTTTTGGCTCCTGAAGGGTTTTCATATTGGAATCCGAAATGATTTCTAGCTTGGTTGGGAGTGTAGTAAGCTTGACTCAGAATGCTATAGATGGAGTTTAGGTTTTCCACAGGCTGGCCAACTATCGGCTGTATAGGAGTGTTGTAGAGATATTGAAATTGAAGGGTAGCATGATCGTACTCTCGTCATATCCCATATAGAGATTCAACAACCCTAACTTGTTGATGTTGCCTCTCATAGGCATTGAAAGAAGATTCTAGGCGATCCTATTTCAAGGAAATCAGCTGAAGGACTTCAACAATATTTTGAATGTCAGGATTTACCTCTACCTTGGCTACCTTGAGGATTCCACCAGTTCCTCAAATGGCTTGAGTTTTAGAGGCACGTTTTAAAACCTCCCAGGTGCTACTTGAGCAATGGAACATGAAATTTCCTCTAGAAGAGGAATCAAGAAATTTCTTGGTGTCATTGTCTAACCCACGGTAAAATATCTCAAGTAGTTGAGGTTGGAAGATGTCATGTTGGGGGCAGCGATGTAGTAGTTCCCTAAATCTTTCCCAAGCTTATCCTAAAGTTTCTCCTGGGACCATAGAAAAGGGAAGGATCTATCCTCTAATTTTGTAGGTGAGGGTAGGGGGGGAATTTATCGAGAAACTTGGTTTGAAGCATGTCCCAAATGGTGATAGGGTCTTCACTCTCCATGGAATTATACCAACTACTGGCTTGTCCTGAGAGAGAGTATTTGAAAATCCTAAGTCTAATGACATCTTAAAAAATGCATGGGATCTTAGTCAGGGAACTAATGTCAGTGAAACATCATAGGTGTTCTTGCAAACTCTCACCCTTGTTCCCTGAAAATTGGTTGGCCTGGAGCATGGTGATCCACTTAATGAGAATCTCAAATTGGGAGGAAGTAATCACGAGTGGCACAATCGGGTGTTGTGCATATCTTGTTTTTGGAGTAGAAAAATCTTTTAGTTGTTTTTGTCTCTTGGACTCCCTCTGAGCGGCTTCTACAACCTCTTTCTCAACAACATAGGTTGCGCACAGATTGGCTTCTTGGGCTGCACATTCAGCCATCATAAGCTCTCTTTGAATGGCAAGTGCCTGCTCAAAGCTACGGGAAATCTCCTCTTCATCCATCCTAAGGTTGTTTTGTCAATTTAAGCGATGGAAAGTTCTCTCTGGATCGGGATAAAAAACTGGCGACATAGAATCGTTTGGTGGGCAGTGCATACATAGTTATACAGATATATCAAGTGCAGAAAAAACTTACTACTTGAATGGAAACTCAGTAGAAAGAGGAGAAATCACTTCCAAAATGTTACTCAGAAGGCATAAAAATGAAAAAAAATAGTTTTCAAAAACTTTTGGGGTTCAAGAAAATGATTTGTCATCACCCGACAACAACATCAAAATTGATACACGTCGAAGAGCACACCAATTTTCTAGAGTGATTATATTAGAGTTCAATCCTTTTTTACTTTCCAGTTAAGGCTATTATAGAAGGGTCGATCCCACAGGACAACATTTTAAAGATTGTTTTCTTTCAATCCCGATTGATTTTTGAAGTTATTTCCTTTTGGTGTTTTTTTGAAAATAGAACAAAAGTTAAATTTCAATTTGAGGGTTGTTTGATTATGCTATAATGAGAAATTAGAAGTGCAAGAAGTAAAAGATCACACTAATGCAAAGAAAAAAAAGATTATTATAAGATAAGAAAATAGAAGAAGAAAATTGTTAGCACACAAGATTATCTAAACAAAAGTAAAGTGTTGAAATTAAAAGATGAATTGACAACAATCATTAATGAGTAGTTTAAAATCAGGAAGGAAGCATCGAGGCTCAAAGGTTTCACCACCTTATCTAATGTAAAAACAAGATCAAGCGATGCACAAAAATAAGATAGAAGTAGGTATATGATTTATTCGTAAACAAAACACAAGAGATGAAATCCACGTGAACCCATTGGGTCCTAGTGTTCACGCTTCCTTGTTCTTTACCCTAAAGAGTATTTTTTCATGGTCACATCCAAATCCTCATGAAATCTATTTAGGCATTCTAAATCCCAGGTTCCACAGTCACATATGTCGAGATTAACAAGCGATTAAAATGATTAATTACTTCATTTAAATCAACAATGTCTAAACCAAAAACCATCTATCTAAAGTAGTAGTGTAAAATCTAATCCAATTAACACATGGTTAAGGGGCTACTCCTCTCACCTCAATAAAGAAACTAATCGCTAGTCATAGTGAGGAAGGGAGAAACAAGGAGAAAAAGACAGGATGCCATAGACCACAAATCCAGAATCTCCAAAAAGACCAAGCTGGTGATAGTTAAATGAATTGTTTTCTTTATCCCCCACTCCAAGAGAAAGAACAAGAAGACAAAACAAGAAATAAAGAAGTCTAGATGTAGAAGAAAGAACTAATTTTTTTTGTTTGAATGAAAATATTACACTAAGAATGCAAGTAGTTGAACTTCAATTAAAAATGCAAGTATAATTTTTTTGAACTCTTTTCTTAGTGGAGTACCCACTCCTTTTATAGGGGAAGGAGGGGTGGAAAACCCTAAAGGGGGGGAAGAAAGAAGGGAATGACAACTGTTGGAATATGCTAATTGCGCGCTGCGATACGACCATTTCACTAGACGAAATGATCGTTTGGTGATTACATGGCGCAAACCTAGAATCTTTGGAGCGAAACCCTAAGGAGGGTGTTGGTGGCATTATTTGAGAGTAAAATTGGGCTTGAAGCAATGTCTGAGATGGCCGTCTAGGCTATGTGGGATGCCCATTTTGTGCCGATGTGCACGTAATCAAGGGGTTGGAACCCTAATCAAGTGGCAGCACACTTGAGTGTTGATTCAATCCTAGGCCAAGTTGACCTATCCATCTGGGCTCGCTCAAGTGCTCGTCTGGGTCAATGAGTTGACCCTCTCACTGAATCAAGATGCCCGTCTGGCGTGTAGAATTTATTGGTTGAGTGGAGGCCAAGGTGGTTGTTTGGCTCTGGAAAGTGGGAGTTTGTGGGAACGAGTCGACTGTCTGGACTCAATGAGACGGTCATCTTGCTGCCCAGTAGGTCAGATTCAACTTTGAAGAAAAACTCTACAAATATTGAGAAAGTAGATAAGTATTTGCAAAAGTAAATCAAAAAGTGGGTAAATTGAAATTTTGGTCTAGAAATTACTAAAAAAGAGATAAAATCTAATGAAAAGGACTAAGAAGAATATGCAAAAAGATAGATGAATATGCATTCATCAAAGCACTTCTTGAGGATGAAGCTTGGATGGATCTTGGATGCATTTTGCTTTAGGTCTTGGATCAGGCATCTCTTGGGTTGTTTGGAACTTTCAAACCTAGTTTCTTTCTTTATACATGTAAGATCTTCTTCTCTAACCTAGTTTTCTTGATGTTTTCTTTCTTCTATCTTCATCCATGGGCGGAACCATAGTGTTCTTGGTGAAAACTCATGCATGTGGTTGAAGAACTCCTTTTCTTCTCTATTTTTCCCCAGATCTACTGTGTTCTTGAACATAGAAGCTACCTTGGAGCTTTTTTAGTGCAAAGCTAGGGTTTTCATCTTTCTTCTAGAAATACCTTATTGTTTGGACGTATATCTTCACCTTGAGATGAATTATATAACTTTGAACCCTACTTCTTACCTATCTCTAACTTGTTCTAGATAGATATTACCCTAGAAACGTAATATTATGAAGAAAGATGCTCTTTGTACATTATTTTGCATATATGTGTGATAGTTATGTGTTGATACACTATCCTAGATCTTGTGTAGGTTCTTCTTTTGAAATGAGCTATCTTGATCTTGCAAGGTTTGAACTGATGGCTTCGTCAAGTATAGAAAATGATGGTTTTGCTTAGTATAAACAAATCAATGGTGTCTAAATTGGTGGTTTGTGTAAGCATAAGAACAATGACTTGGTATCTAAAATGATGATTTGTCTAAGTAAATAGCCAATGATTTTTACTTGAAGAATGAAATGATGGTTTTTACTTAGTGTAAAGAACTGGTTTCACTTAATGTTAAATATGGGAACCAATGGTTTTACTTGGTACTAAAATCATTAGTTTTTCCTAGTATGTAAACCGGTGGCCCCTCTTAGTCTATGAACTGATGATTCCATTAAGTATATGAAATAATGGTTTTACATAGAACATGAATTGATGGTTTTGTTAAGAGTAAGAAATGATGGTTTTCCTTAGAGTGAGAATCAATGACACTACTGGTATAAGAACTGATGGCTTCACCAAGTGAATGAATCGATGGATTATGTTAAGTCAATGAATTGATGGTTTTGTTAAGTTCATGAAAGAACTGATGGTTTTTCTTCAGGTCCATCAATGAACCATGGGTATGCTAAGTATATGTAACGTCCCAGATTTGAGGCTTTGGATGAAATGATCTTAAAACGAATGATTGGACTACTCATATAACCAAGGTGCACCTCCTTTTCTGGGAGCCCATTACTAAAGAACTCTATGGTTAAGCGTGCTCAACCCAAAGTAATACTAAGATGGGTGACCAGTTGGGAAGTTTATCCTAGCTTGTGTATGAGTGAGGACAAAGAGTGTAGTTAAGGCTAGTGGTGGTATGTGGGGCCAATTGTTATTCTTGAAACCATACTAGAGCCTTGGGCAGTGGGCCCGAGTGTTACAAATGGTATCAGAGCCAATTACCCTCCAATAGGTGGGGCCACTTGGGTCTGTGACATGCCAGTCTTTGAGCCATGTGGTCCATGCATGTTGGAAATGGCTATCCTAGTTGATGGATCCACCCTTGCACTGGTAGTTGTGGTCCAGAGCTGGGTGTACATGGGCCATTTGGGTCTGCACTAAAATGGGGATAAATTATGAGGCTATATAGTTATGCCTTAATGAGGAAGTCAAGAGTCTAAGTGGGGGATATTGTAACATCCCATGATTTTAGGCCTTGGATGAAATGATATTCCAATGCTAAAGATAACTTCGTTATGTCACTCTTGGAAATGCCATAACTCTTATTATTGATAACCATTATGCTAAGTCTAAATGCAATAAGTCTGTTGGAGACATGTTGAACCCTCTACAAAGTATTTTAATGATAATGATACTCTTATTGAAATTAATGTTGTATGGTATAAATGGCCTTTGGGCATGTTTTGAGCCCTATTAAAGGCTTAGTCCTCTTCAAGGATGATAATGGACTAGTATAACATGATGTTGTGAAAAGGAATATGTTTCATACATTTTGCATCTTATGAAGTTGTTATCTACCAAAAATTTCATAGGAATATTATACTTGTTTGTATGTATATTGGTTGATGCAGCTTGAAAACACCAATTGTCTTAAGTAACCAATTAGAACCATAATCATGTAGTGCCATGAACCTTAGAACTATTCCATTGTCACGACTAGATGGATAGTAAAATGAGTATTACATAAGGGAAACTCAAATTCGTATATTGTTGAGTATGTGCGGGTGCAGGGAGGGTATATCCTTATCATCCTAATCCCAAGGTACTGGAGAGAAGTCAAGGTTGTGTTAAATATGTGTTTTTGTATATATATATATATATGTGTGTGTGTGTGTGTGTGTGTGTGTGTGTGTGTGTGTGTGTGTGTCTGTGTGTGTGTGTGTGTGTGATCTAGTATGACTGTGGTCATAACTCGGATTTTAGGGTTGAATGTCCTAGTTTCTAGTGTTGTGGTCTGTGTGCTTAGGGCGAACTAGGATGTTTGTAGTTTGTCTATTATGTCACTATGACGGACTCATAATGTCGTAGGGGAAGAGATTTTAGGATTCCAGTTCTCCTAGATCTTGTAGGGAGATAATTGTGACTTCGTAGTGGTCAGTTGGCAGTTTGAGTGGTACGCCTCAAACTACCCATGGTTTAATAAAATATGTAATTAAGCTATGTAGCATATCTATTAGAGTTATTCAATGACTCACATTGGTTGATAACCATTGATTTGTCTCTTTTAATATTTAGATGATGTATAATATGGTAAGAGAATTCAACTATGATTTTGGTACTAGCTCTGTATAATCCTCTGTTAATATGTTAATCTTTCAAATTCTATAATCTTATTATCTTATCTGTTTAATCACATAATCTATTGTAAGAAATAGACATTGTTGGGACTTGTATCTCTTGCTAGGACATGGGTATCACCTTGTGGGCTACCACATCCTTTTAGGTTATGGTCAACATTATCATTAGATTCGTGATAGTGAGGAGGAGCAATTTGGAGACTCATAGAAGAAGAAGGTTGGATAGTTGTTTAGTGTGTCCTATAGTCATCCCTATACTCTCACGTCTGAGTGGGGAAGTTTTGTAGATAATGTTCTTTGAATCCATCTTTTGGTAATGTACTAATGTTATTGAGGCCACGAAACGGATGTAAGGATACCATAGAAAAGGGAAGGATCTATCCTCTAATTTTGTAGGTGAGGGTAGGGGGGGAATTTATCGAGAAACTTGGTTTGAAGCATGTCCCAAATGGTGATAGGGTCTTCACTCTCCATGGAATTATACCAACTACTGGCTTGTCCTGAGAGAGAGTATTTGAAAATCCTAAGTCTAATGACATCTTAAAAAATGCATGGGATCTTAGTCAGGGAACTAATGTCAGTGAAACATCATAGGTGTTCTTGCAAACTCTCACCCTTGTTCCCTGAAAATTGGTTGGCCTGGAGCATGGTGATCCACTTAATGAGAATCTCAAATTGGGAGGAAGTAATCACGAGTGGCACAATCGGGTGTTGTGCATATCTTGTTTTTGGAGTAGAAAAATCTTTTAGTTGTTTTTGTCTCTTGGACTCCCTCTGAGCGGCTTCTACAACCTCTTTCTCAACAACATAGGTTGCGCACAGATTGGCTTCTTGGGCTGCACATTCAGCCATCATAAGCTCTCTTTGAATGGCAAGTGCCTGCTCAAAGCTACGGGAAATCTCCTCTTCATCCATCCTAAGGTTGTTTTGTCAATTTAAGCGATGGAAAGTTCTCTCTGGATCGGGATAAAAAACTGGCGACATAGAATCGTTTGGTGGGCAGTGCATACATAGTTATACAGATATATCAAGTGCAGAAAAAACTTACTACTTGAATGGAAACTCAGTAGAAAGAGGAGAAATCACTTCCAAAATGTTACTCAGAAGGCATAAAAATGAAAAAAAATAGTTTTCAAAAACTTTTGGGGTTCAAGAAAATGATTTGTCATCACCCGACAACAACATCAAAATTGATACACGTCGAAGAGCACACCAATTTTCTAGAGTGATTATATTAGAGTTCAATCCTTTTTTACTTTCCAGTTAAGGCTATTATAGAAGGGTCGATCCCACAGGACAACATTTTAAAGATTGTTTTCTTTCAATCCCGATTGATTTTTGAAGTTATTTCCTTTTGGTGTTTTTTTGAAAATAGAACAAAAGTTAAATTTCAATTTGAGGGTTGTTTGATTATGCTATAATGAGAAATTAGAAGTGCAAGAAGTAAAAGATCACACTAATGCAAAGAAAAAAAAGATTATTATAAGATAAGAAAATAGAAGAAGAAAATTGTTAGCACACAAGATTATCTAAACAAAAGTAAAGTGTTGAAATTAAAAGATGAATTGACAACAATCATTAATGAGTAGTTTAAAATCAGGAAGGAAGCATCGAGGCTCAAAGGTTTCACCACCTTATCTAATGTAAAAACAAGATCAAGCGATGCACAAAAATAAGATAGAAGTAGGTATATGATTTATTCGTAAACAAAACACAAGAGATGAAATCCACGTGAACCCATTGGGTCCTAGTGTTCACGCTTCCTTGTTCTTTACCCTAAAGAGTATTTTTTCATGGTCACATCCAAATCCTCATGAAATCTATTTAGGCATTCTAAATCCCAGGTTCCACAGTCACATATGTCGAGATTAACAAGCGATTAAAATGATTAATTACTTCATTTAAATCAACAATGTCTAAACCAAAAACCATCTGTCTAAAGTAGTAGTGTAAAATCTAATCCAATTAACACATGGTTAAGGGGCTACTCCTCTCACCTCAATAAAGAAACTAATCGCTAGTCATAGTGAGGAAGGGAGAAACAAGGAGAAAAAGACAGGATGCCATAGACCACAAATCCAGAATCTCCAAAAAGACCAAGCTGGTGATAGTTAAATGAATTGTTTTCTTTATCCCCCACTCCAAGAGAAAGAACAAGAAGACAAAACAAGAAATAAAGAAGTCTAGATGTAGAAGAAAGAACTAATTTTTTTTGTTTGAATGAAAATATTACACTAAGAATGCAAGTAGTTGAACTTCAATTAAAAATGCAAGTATAATTTTTTTGAACTCTTTTCTTAGTGGAGTACCCACTCCTTTTATAGGGGAAGGAGGGGTGGAAAACCCTGAAGGGGGGGAAGAAAGAAGGGAATGACAACTGTTGGAATATGCTAATTGCGCGCTGCGATACGACCATTTCACTAGACGAAATGATCGTTTGGTGATTACATGGCGCAAACCTAGAATCTTTGGAGAGAAACCCTAAGGAGGGTGTTGGTGGCATTATTTGAGAGTAAAATTGGGCTTGAAGCAATGTCTGAGATGGCCGTCTAGGCTATGTGGGATGCCCATTTTGTGTCGATGTGCACGTAATCACGGGGTTGGAACCCTAATCAAGTGGCAGCACACTTAAGTGTTGATTCAATCCTAGGCCAAGTTGACCTAGCCATCTGGGCTCGCTCAAGTGCTCGTCTGGGTCAATGAGTTGACCCTCTCACTGAATCAAGATGCCCGTCTGGCGTGTAGAATTTATTGGTTGAGTGGAGGCCAAGGTGGTTGTTTGGCTCTGGAAAGTGGGAGTTTGTGGGAACGAGTCGACTGTCTGGACTCAATGAGACGGTCATCTTGCTGCTCAGTAGGTCAGATTCAACTTTGAAGAAAAACTCTACAAAGATTGAGAAAGTAGATAAGTATTTGCAAAAGTAAATCAAAAAGTGGGTAAATTGAAATTTTGGTCTAGAAATTACTAAAAAAGAGATAAAATCTAATGAAAAGGACTAAGAAGAATATGCAAAAAGATAGATGAATATGCATTCATCAAAGCACTTCTTGAGGATGAATCTTGGATGGATCTTGGATGCATGTTGCTTTAGGTCTTGGATCAGGCATCTCTTGGGTTGTTTGGAACTTTCAAACCTAGTTTCTTTCTTTATACATGTAAGATCTTCTTCTCTAACCTAGTTTTCTTGATGTTTTCTTTCTTCTATCTTCATCCATGGGCGGAACCATAGTGTTCTTGGTGAAAACTCATGCATGTGGTTGAAGAACTCCTTTTCTTCTCTCTTTTTCCCCAGATCTACTGTGTTCTTGAACATAGAAGCTACCTTGGAGCTTTTTTAGTGCAAAGCTAGGGTTTTCATCTTTCTTCTAGAAATACCTTATTGTTTGGACGTATATCTTCACCTTGAGATGAATTATATAACTTTGAACCCTACTTCTTACCTATCTCTAACTTGTTCTAGATAGATATTACCCTAGAAACTTAATATTATGAAGAAAGATGCTCTTTGTACATTATTTTGCATATATGTGTGATAGTTATGTGTTGATACACTATCCTAGATCTTGTGTAGGTTCTTCTTTTGAAATGAGCTATCTTGATCTTGCAAGGTTTGAACTGATGGCTTCGTCAAGTATAGAAAATGATGGTTTTGCTTAGTATAAAAAAATCAATGGTGTCTAAATTGGTGGTTTGTGTAAGCATAAGAACAATGACTTGGTATCTAAAATGATGATTTGTCTAAGTAAATAGCCAATGATTTTTACTTGAAGAATGAAATGATGGTTTTTACTTAGTTTAAAGAACTGGTTTCACTTAATGTTAAATATGGGAACCAATGGTTTTACTTGGTACTAAAATCATTAGTTTTTCCTAGTATGTAAACCGGTGGCCCCTCTTAGTCTATGAACTGATGATTCCATTAAGTATATGAAATAATGGTTTTACATAGAACATGAATTGATGGTTTTGTTAAGAGTAAGAAATGATGGTTTTCCTTAGAGTGAGAATCAATGACACTACTGGTATAAGAACGGATGGCTTCACCAAGTGAATGAATCGATGGATTATGTTAAGTCAATGAATTGATGGTTTTGTTAAGTTCATGAAAGAACTGATGGTTTTTCTTCAGGTCCATCAATGAACCATGGGTATGCTAAGTATATGTAACGTCCCAGATTTGAGGCTTTGGATGAAATGATCTTAAAACGAATGATTGGACTACTCATATAACCAAGGTGCACCTCCTTTTCTGGGAGCCCATTACTAAAGAACTCTATGGTTAAGCGTGCTCAACCCAAAGTAATACTAAGATGGGTGACCAGTTGGGAAGTTTATCCTAGCTTGTGTATGAGTGAGGACAAAGAGTGTAGTTAAGGCTAGTGGTGGTATGTGGGGCCAATTGTTATTCTTGAAACCATACTAGAGCCTTGGGCAGTGGGCCCGAGTGTTACAAATGGTATCAGAGCCAATTACCCTCCAATAGGTGGGGCCACTTGGGTCTGTGACATGCCAGTCTTTGAGCCATGTGGTCCATGCATGTTGGAAATGGCTATCCTAGTTGATGGATCCACCCTTGCACTGGTAGTTGTGGTCCAGAGCTGGGTGTACATGGGCCATTTGGGTCTGCACTAAAATGGGGATAAATTATGAGGCTATATAGTTATGCCTTAATGAGGAAGTCAAGAGTCTAAGTGGGGGATATTGTAACATCCCATGATTTTAGGCCTTGGATGAAATGATATTCCAATGCTAAAGATAACTTCGTTATGTCACTCTTGGAAATGCCATAACTCTTGTTATTGATAACCATTATGCTAAGTCTAAATGCAATAAGTCTGTTGGAGACATGTTGAACCCTCTACAAAGTATTTTAATGATAATGATACTCTTATTGAAATTAATGTTGTATGGTATAAATGGCCTTTGGGCATGTTTTGAGCCCTATTAAAGGCTTAGTCCTCTTCAAGGATGATAATGGACTAGTATAACATGATGTTGTGAAAAGGAATATGTTTCATACATTTTGCATCTTATGAAGTTGTTATCTACCAAAAATTTCATATGAATATTATACTTGTTTGTATGTATATTGGTTGATGCAGCTTGAAAACACCAATTGTCTTAAGTAACCAATTAGAACCATAATCATGTAGTGCCATGAACCTTAGAACTATTCCATTGTCATGACTAGATGGATAGTAAAATGAGTATTACATAAGGGAAACTCAAATTCGTATATTGTTGAGTATGTGCGGGTGCAGGGAGGGTATATCCTTATCATCCTAATCCCAAGGTACTGGAGAGAAGTCAAGGTTGTGTTAAATATGTGTTTTTGTGTATATATATATATATATATATATATATATATATATATATATATATATATATATATATATATATATATATATATATATCTGTGTGTGTGTGTGTGTGTGTGATCGAGTATGACTGCGGTCATAACTCGGATTTTAGGGTTGAATGTCCTAGTTTCTAGTGTTGTGGTCTGTGTGCTTAGGGCGAACTAGGATGTTTGTAGTTTGTCTATTATGTCACTATGACGGACTCATAATGTCGTAGGGGAAGAGATTTTAGGATTCCAGTTCTCCTAGATCTTGTAGGGAGATAATTGTGACTTCGTAGTGGTCAGTTGGCAGTTTGAGTGGTACGCCTCAAACTACCCATGGTTTAATAAAATATGTAATTAAGCTATGTAGCATATCTATTAGAGTTATTCAATGACTCACATTGGTTGATAACCATTGATTTGTCTCTTTTAATATTTAGATGATGTATAATATGGTAAGAGAATTCAACTATGATTTTGGTACTAGCTCTGTATAATCCTCTGTTAATATGTGAATCTTTCAAATTCTATAATCTTATTATCTTATCTGTTTAATCACATAATCTATTGTAAGAAATAGACATTGTTGAGACTTGTATCTCTTGCTAGGACATGGGTATCACCTTGTGGGCCACCACATCCTTTTAGGTTATGGTCAACATTATCATTAGATTCGTGATAGCGAGGAGGAGCAATTTGGAGACTCATAGAAGAAGAAGGTTGGATAGTTGTTTAGTGTGTCCTATAGTCATCCCTATACTCTCACGTCTGAGTGGGGAAGTTTTGTAGATAATGTTCTTTGAATCCATCTTTTGGTAATGTACTAATGTTATTGAGGCCACGAAATGGATGTAAGGATACCTAATATGATATATGCTTTTATGCAATAGGTTGTACTTCTATGTAAATGTTAATGGACATGTTTGAGAAGTTTCATTTGGTTTTTATTATGAACCTTTTTAGTGATAAGATTAATTAGTGATCTATCATGTTTTGGTATTGGGAAATCTTGTTAGCGTGGTGGGTTGCCACATTAGGTGGTACCCAATTTTAGGGTCTGCTAAGTCTATAGGGACAATAGGAATTAGGATTGATATGATAACTAAGTGATGAACATGACACGAACATAATGCATGTTGCAAGAACTCAGTAGTTGGGTGCCCTGGTCAGGAATTCAAGTACTAAGGGAAGGCTAGGTGTGGACCTCTTTGATTATTATCCTTCTAACTACTCTGACCAAGTAGTCATTCGGAAACAATCCAAAAAGACTAGATAAGAAATCACAATGAACATAATGAAATAAAAGTTGATGTGATATGCCTAATTTGGATTAATTCTAATTATTTGAACAAGGAACGCATATAAAATTGTTAAATGAATGATGAAAATGTACTAATCTTACCACTTGAGAAAGATAAAAATCATATCTTAACTCATCAAAAACCTGATTGTTTGGGGGTAATTAAAGAAAAAGATATGACATAATGAAGCCTAACTCCAAAGAGGACAAGGTGAAGCATGCGATCTACCTCTTGGTAAGAGTGGTGTTGGCCATTGGTGTGGCATCAAGGAGGAGAAGAGACCAGGAGTTTTAGTAAGCTAGGAGGATTTTTATTAGGAGTTGTGCACTACTACTTTCCCGAGATGTATCTGGATGGGAAGATATCCCAATTTGAATGGTTGTGCCAAGGTTCGTTGTCTATCAACAACTATGAGGTGAGGTTTATGGAGTTGTTAAGGTTCTATCCCCACATGGTGACCAACAATGAAATCCACTTTGGAAAATTGGGATAATTTTTTTAGCTTTGTAGAATTCATGAGGAGGATAAAGAGATATGTTGTTGAGAAGAGAGAAGCCAACAAAAGAAAGAGCTCAACCCAGTTCCAAGGGCAATTATTTGGTAGCTTTAAAAATTTGAGGTTCTCCTCACCGCAGTACCAACATTCACCACATAGATGGAATTTTTCTTATCCAAGAGCACAAGTTTAGTCACAGTGGTCCCTTAGTAAAGGGTGAGGTCATAGTTTCCCTCCAATAAGGGCAAACAGTTCTGGGTCAGTGTTAGTGACAAGGCCATCTACATCACAGTATTATACAAGGACATGCTTCAAATATGCACAAGTTGGGCATGTGAGATGGTTTTATCTTGTGAAAGATCAAAAGGTTTCATAGTAGTCAAGGAAGAGTCAACACCGCTCACAACAACAAAATATTATCAATAATGGAAACAAAGGTTGTAGACAGACATCATAGGTAGAGTCATCAGAACCACCTTGTAGAGAAGTTGATGAGGCAAGGGTGTGAAGCTTTCTTAGACAATATAGTGGTACCAAGGTGATGAGTCCTAATATCCAAGATGTACATGTGGTATGTAAGTTTGAGGATGTTTTCCTAGATGAGTTTGCTGGTGCTCCACGCCCTAGAGAGATGGATTTTGACATCAATCTAGTTCCTAGAACACAACCAATAGCTCATGCATCCTATTGAATGGCACCAACTGAGCTGAAGGAGTTAAAGAAGTAGTTATAGGAGTTGTTAGAGAAGGCTTTATACGACCGATCACTTCTCCTTGGGGTGCACCATTGTTCTTTTTAAAGAAGAAGGATGATTCTATGAGGCTTTGCATAAACTACCTGCAATTGAACAACGTCATAGTGAAGAACAAGTGCCCATGCCAAGGATAATAGATGATCTATTTGACTAGTTGAGAGGTGTTACAGTGTTTTCCAATATAGACCTAAGATTGGGATATCACCAATTGAGGATCAAGATAGATGATGTGTCTAGAAATTATTTTAGGAATAGGTGTGGTCATTATGAATTTGTGGTTATGACGTTTGGGTTGACAATGCACTGCATAATTCAAGGATTTGATGAACAAAATGTTCAAATTGTATCTTATTAGTTTGTAGTTATGTTCATAGATGACATCTCGATATACTCCAGAGATAGTCACCACCATGAACAACATCTTTGTCAAGCATTGTAGTTGTTGAGACAACATCATTTGTACGCTAAGTTTAGTAAGTGTGAGTTTTAGCTGAATGAGGTTTCTTTTCTTAGTCATGTCATATCTGCAAGTGAGTTTGTGTAGACCCTAAGAAGGTGGAGCCAGTTTTGGAGTGGGAGTAGCCTAATATACTGACTGAGGTGAAGCTTCCTAGGTCTAGTTGGTTACTACAAGAGGTTCATTAAGAACTTCTGTGCAATTGCCTTACCTTTGAACAAGCTAACCAGGAAGGGTGTTCCTTTTATTTGGGATGTGTGATGATACATGACAAGAATGTGATGTCCTTTTCTTTGTGAAAATTTCAGAAACACGAGAAGAACTATCAAACTCATGACCTAGAGTTAGGCACTATAGTTCAATCCCTAAATATTGAAGGCACTACTTGCATGGGGAAAGGTGTCAAATCTTCATAGATCACAAGAATCCTCAATATATCTTCTCAAAGTAGGAGCTAAACATGAGGCAAAGAAGATGGATGGAACTGATCAAGGATTATGACGACATGATAGATTATCATCCTGTAAAGGAAAATGTGGTGGATAATGCACTGAACAGGAAGTCATCCTGATCATCATCTACAAATAAATTGCAGTTACACTCTATGATGTGTCGCAAGTGGGGCATGTTAGTGTCGCTTTGGTAGATGAATGTATAGTTGGGAGTATATCTATTGGAAGGATTGTTGGCACAACTATAGGTCAAACCAACATTGATACAATAGATTAGATATGTGTCGAAGGATGATCATGATACAGAACATCAGATCAGAATTTGGCAATAGGAAGCCTGATGGCTTCCATGAGTTAGACGATGGGACAACATGCTACCACAATAGAACAATGGTTCCTAACACATGAAATTTGAGGGAGATGGTGCTTGAGTAGGTTCATTCCTTGATGTACGAGATGCATCCCGATAGTACAAAGATGTAACATATATGAAGGATTTACTGGTGTCCAGGCATGAAGCGTGATGTGGTAGAGTTTGTGGTTAAGTGTCCAGTTTGTCAGTAAGTCAGGGGAAAGCATTAGAAGCTTGCAGGGACATTGCAACATTTACCAATTCCATTGTGGAAATGGTATCATATAACAATGGACTTTGTGGTTGGCCTTTCATGGACAACCAAAGACTATGATTCCATTTGGGTGATCATTGATAGGATGACAAAGTCAGCTCACTTTCTTCCTGTTAAGGCCACCTATATAGTAGAGAAGTTGCACATGTCTTTTTTGATGAGACAATTTGTTTTCATGGCATACTAGTTACCATGGTGTCTGAAAGAGGTCCTCAGTCACAAGCAACATCTGAAGACATTTGGGACACTATTGAGGTTCAACATAGACTTTCACTCATAGATAATAGTCAGTATGAAAGGACCATTTAGATGTTAGAAAATCTTCTAAGAGCATGTGTTCTTTAGTTTCTTGGCAGTTGGGATGTTCACTTGAGTCTGATTGAGTTTGATTACAGCAACTACCATATAAAAATAGACATGGAACCATATGAGGATTTGTATGGTAGGTGTTTTCGATAACCTCTTTGTTGGTATGATACAGGTGAGTATCAACTATTGGGTCTTGAGTTAGTAGAACAGATGATACATCCAATGGAAGTAGAGTTGGATGAAGATGTTTCTTATGTCAAGGGTCCTATTTTGATCATAGAAGTGAGTGCAGAAGTTGAGGAAGAAGGATGTGCCTTAGTTAAGGTGTTATGTCATCACCATTGCATGGAGCAAGCCACATGGGAGTTAGAGGATGAGATGCATAGGAAGTACCCATCCTTGTTTTCTTAGGATTTTTGGGGGGGTGAAATTCCTATTAGTGGTTTATGGTTGTAAAACTCCTGACCTATATTTGTGGTTAAACATGCTTAGTTGATTGAATTGGGTTATTAATTCTTTGTTTAAACATCAATTAATGTTTTTATATTAGGTGACTAAGCTATGTTTCAAGTTTGGTCCAAATATAACTTTATTTGCTTAAGTTTTGCAAATTATGTGCTTTTGTGGACCTTTATACAATTTTTCTTTTTCTAGGGTTCTATCTATAATTTTAACACATGTATGTGGTTCTTCATAAGTATTCATAACCTGTTTGATATAGTTTCACCTTTGGATGCATGGATGCACCATCAGATGTTTTGCTTGTCTTCCCTCTAGGGTTGAGAACCATTGGATTTTCACATGTGATGAATCTATGGTTTTTTATGTGTGATGAAGATTTGATGGTTTAACCATGTGGGTGAAGAATCTGATGGTTTCCGCTTGTAGTTGAAGAATCGATGGTTTTCTCTTAAGACTCTAGAATTGATGCTTATCCTTGTTGAGTGCACAATCCAATGGTGGACCAGGATTTGCAAAAATGGCTAAGTATAGTGCACAATCTGATGGCTTTTGTGATAATGTAACTTGGTGATTCTCTAAGTACACAAAGCGATGGATATCCTTGGTAACAAACCAACGGAAATTTTTCTTTTGCATGGAAAAGGAAACTTCGGGTTTTGACACATTGCAAGATAGTTTTTGACCCTTGACTACCTATCTCTCTCTTCTTATATATATATATATATATATATATATATATATATATATATATATATATATATATATATATATATATATAGGGCCCATCTTTATTGCCCATGCGGGTATCTACCCACCCACCCTTCCAATCACTTTTTTTCAAAAAAAAATCTCTAAATTGTAGAGGACTATTTTGTCTAGCTCTCCAAAAAATTTGAGCCAAAAATAATATCATTTGCCCCTCCAAAATCAAAAAACCCGTCCTTATATATATCTGTTGTATATTTTGTACATAGTTACTTTTTTGGCCAGCAGAGTTACTTTTTTGACACCATAGTTACTTTTTTTACAGCAGAGTTACTTTCTTAGCTAGAAGAGTTACTTTTTTGGCCGCAGGGTAGCAAAAATCCATGCTACCCGTACGGGCAATGAATGAACACCCATATATATATATATCCTTCTTCTCTCTCCCTGATGAACCCTTTGCACCCCTCATCTTGTTCCTTTCTACTTGAGGAGTCCAAACCTATCATTTGGTGGAAGGAGAGCTTCTTGAGGAGGAAGCTTGGATAGATCTTCGATGCATGTTGCTTTAGGTCTTGGATCAAGCATCTCTATGGTTGTTTGGAGCTTTCAAACCTAGTTTCTTGCTTTATACATGTAAGATCTTCTTCTCTAATCTAGTTTGCTTGATGTTATATTTCTTCTCTCTTCATCTAAGGGCAGAACCCTAGTGTTCTTGGTAAAAACTCGTGCATATGGTTGAAGAACTCCTTTTCTTCTCTCTTTTGCCCTAGATCTACCTTGTTTTTTAAGATAGAAGCTACCTTGGAGCTTTGGGAGTGCAAAGATAGGGTTTTCATCTTTCTTCTAGAGTTACCTTATTTTTTGGACGTATATCTTCACCTTGAGATGAATTATATAACTTTGAACCCTACTTCTTTCCTACCTTTAACTTGTTCTAGATAGATATTACCCTAGAAACTTAATATTATGAAGAAAGATGCTCTTTGTACATTATTTTCATGTATGTGTGATAGTTATGCATTGATAAACTATACTATATCTTGTGTAGGTTCTTCTTTTGAAATGAGCTATCTTGATCTTGCAAGGTTTGAACTAATGGCTTCATCAAGTATAAACTTAATATTATGAAGAAAGATGTTCTTTGTACATTTTTTGCTGAAAACTAGAATCCTTGATTTAAAACAGATTACATAAATGCTCTTGTAGAAGCACGAGCAAAAAATTGGGCTGCAAATCCTTTTTGGATGGCAAAACCCAAAACAAATTTATACATTATTTTTCATATATGTGTGATAGTTATGCGTTGATAAACTATCCTATATCTTATGTAGGTTCTTCTTTTGAAATGAGATATCTTGATCTTGCAAGGTTTGAACTGATTGCTTCATCAAGTATAGAAAATAATGGTTTTGCTTAGTATAAAAAAAATCAATGGTTTCTAAATTGATGGTTTGTATAAGCATAAGAACTAATGACTTGGTATCTGAATTTATGGTTTCTCTAAATAAATAAACAATGGTTTTTACTTGAAGAATGAAATGATGGTTTTTACTTAGTGTAAATAACTGGTTTAACTTAGTGTTAAATGTGGGAACCAATAGTTTTACTTGGTACTAAAATCGTTGGTTTTACTTAGTGTGTAAATTGATGGGCTTGCTTAGTCCATGAAATGATGATTCCATTAAGTATATAAAATTATGGTTTTACATAACGCATGAACCAATGGTTTTTTTAAGAGTAGGACACAAGAACAAATGTTTTTGTTAAGAGTAGGAAATGATGGTTTTTTTAGTGTGATAATCAATGACACTACTTGGTATAAGAACCAATGGTTTCACCTAGTGAGTGAACCGATAGATTATGTTAAGTCAATGAATCGACAGTTTTGTTAAGTTCATGAAAGAATATTTGGTTTTTGTTCAGTCCCATCAATGAATGAATGGGTATGCTAAGTATATAAAATGATGTTTTTTCTAAGTTTATGAATGAACCGATGATTTCGATATGTGTGTTAAATGAACCGATATCTTAACTATGTATGCTGATTTGGAAATACAAATCCAATCCACACCTTGAACCCTTACTATAATCATTGACTAATGATGGTTTAGTATTTCTATCTTCTATTGATGTTGAAATGGTGAATGGATACATTCTAATGCTAGAGGTAACTCTGTTATATTACTCTT